>OY759215.1:19154452-19754452 GCA_963662175.1 Aradus depressus
TTAGCTGAAAATTTCATGAAGAGAATACCTTCTAGAATGCGAAGTATGTCGTGGACCATACTACCTGGAAAAAATTCGTCGGTGAATCACCGGCAATGTACTTCGCCAGAACGTATTAATCAATTAATTTTTCGCTCCCTCTTCAAAACTAGTCGACCGGGGCTCCTAAATCATACTAAATTTTGTGTCGATAAATTCATTACATGAGCTGTTATTGTGTTTTTTAAATTGAGCCCCCCCATTACGTCTACTACCAGAGCTCTCTTTCGTCACTCTGGTGTACACGAGCCCGACTCTACTATGATTCTAAATTTTGCCTACCCTAATTTTCATTCACATAGGGTAGGGGTCTTTAACGAGTACCTGACTTCGTACATGCTTGGGACCATTGCTTAACGTCCCATCCGAAGGACGGCATGCTTAAGTTTATTCTTCCCCTCAAATAAAATAAAGTAAGGGCCTCGGCCGGGTCTTGAACTCTCGATCTTGAGCTCAGTAAGCAAGCCCACATACCGGCGCCCTCATTTATTATAATTTTATAAATTTTTTATTCACCTAGGTTAGGGCAGGGGTCCTTTAACGAGTACCTGACATCGTACAGGCTCGGAACCATCGCTTAACGTCCCATCCGAAGGACGGCGTACTTAAGTTTATTTTACCTCCAGATAAAATAAACTAAGGGCCTCGGTCGGGCTACGAACCACAACCTTGAGCTCAGAAGTCAAGCACGCATACCACTAAGCTACCAGCGCCCTCATTGTACATGAATTAAATATTTTATAATTGTTTCTGGTATACCAGATACTACATAGAATATATTGTATGTGCACGTGGTAATGAAGAATTCTTTCATTTTTAAAATTTTATAGAGGAATTTCAGTTGGCGTAATTAATTTGAAAACTCAGTTGCAATCTTCGATCGGTTACATTCCATATAGATGAGATAATAAAAATACTAGCTAAAACGTTTGTTAATATACATCTTGTAATATTGCTGCGCAGCTTTATAGCCAATAACCAGCATTTCTGAGTTTAATATTTTCTTGAAAGAAGAGGCCAAATATTGGCTTCTAACATTTCCTGTGTTCTCTTATGAGACAATATTGGAGGAGACCTCTATATGACTTTCATGGATAAGCAGTTTTCTTTTGCTAAGAAAAAAGTATTTTAGAAGGAAAATGGATAAAACATTATGTAAATTGATGAACTAATCGGTGTTAATATTTTTTCATGATGAACTGGCAGTAAAAAAAGGCGGTGAATCACCGATAATCTTACTCTGTGTGAATTTAATCAAATACATTTTTTCACTCCTTCCAAAACCCATCCACCGTTTGGGCTAAAAAACTTTGAAAAAAGTTGAACTCATACTAAAATTTGTGTCGAAACATTCAGTACATCGTTATTAGGGTTTTTGAGTGAGACCCACTCCTTTGACCCCCCTCCCCGTTCCATTTGGGCGACTTCGCTGAACTTTAATAATGAAATGAAATGAAAACAAATTTTATTCTGGGACCGAGATAACCTAGGAAACCCAATCTAAATTATATAAATATATGTATTTCCGTGCATAACATGTGTACTACATGCATTATTTCCGTTTTGTTGCAGGTGAGTTCAAGATGAAATGCAATCTAGGTCACTTGGTGAGTCATTTGTCAACTAACTGTCTTTCTCTCTTTAAAATTCCTTTCTTGTCCTTCATTTTATTCTACGAAGACATGTCTCTCTCATGTCTCTTTGTTTTCCTTTATATTTAATTGTATTAATCTCAAACCCGGATCAATGTAGACATTATCTTTATCAGTTTTCTCTCCCATTGTTCGGGTTATTCAGACTTACATCTGCCGTTTTTTCTGTATCCTCTGAACTTTTCTTCCAGAACATTCTCGTAAATATTGTAAACAGGAATCTCGTTACTTTCTTATTACTTTTGAATAAAAAGTATTGTAATCGTGCAAAAATCTAAGTTCGAGTTTTCAAGGGATTTTCACCTTTTCAAGGATCCCTTAATCAGTTTTGACCATTTCACGATTGTCTGTGTGTGTATATGTTATTGATACATTGTGAACGGACTAACAAAGTTTTTGAATTTAAATCTACTACTTTCGCGCTAAGAAATGGTGCTATTGGATAGCGCCATCTGTACTTAGTTCTCAAATTCAGTATTGAATCCTACACAAATCATATGGTCTCAGTAGGTACTTCTAGACATTTTTTTTATTCTATTGTCTCGCTGACTAGGGATTTCCCTATTGCTTGAATTTTGAAAAATAATTGTCATTTTAGTATCATTTATTATTATACCTGACATGTCTGGATATTTTACATCCACTATTATTTAAATCTTGGGTACAAGCTGCTCAAACTGTCTTTTATTTTATCAATACGATCATTTCTTACGAAAATTTCTTATCGGGGGGGGGGGGGGGGGGGGGGGGGGGGATAGTTGAAATCTTATGATATGCAAATTAGCTTTAAAAAAGCCTTACGTAATTTATGAATGGCCCCTAAGTAATGTTTAAGTTGAAAATCATAGCAGCGGATTTTTAAATCTATTTTCATTATTGGTACTTTTTTTATTGAAAGAGATGAAAATAAAGAGACAAATAAAATATATGCGATGTGGCCATAACAGGACTTTCTTATACTAACCACCTTTGTACAGATCACTGTTCCTCCCTCTACTCCTCTCAAATTCATACTGGCATTGTATATGAAAGACACTCTCAGAAATAAGGTGTACAATGAAACAAAGAAAACCACTGATGCCAACACATTACTTTCATATAGTCAGTGATGCCAATAAGAATTGAGAGGGAGAAGTGGGAGAGAGATTTGTATAAACGTGGTTGGTATAAGAAGGACCTAAGCATTTAATGCTCTCTTATCCCTTCCCTGTTAGCTCCACTGTGGCTAAATTTTGCCTACCCAGATTTAATCAGGGTAGAGGTCTTCATTGAGTATGACAACACATAGTCTTGGGAGCCATTAACGTCCCTCCAATGGACGGCGTGCTCAAGGTCTTGTTACCTCCCAAATAAAAAACCTAAGAATCTCATCTGGGTTTAAACCATGATCTTGAGCTCTGTAGTTTGCTACCCCTGAGCTACTGAACATCTTAACTTTGATGAAGCTTGCGAATTGGCATCAATACATGTATTTTGTATTTCAGACTCATCGCCTACTACCAGAGTGCTCTTTCACCGCTCCGGTGGACATGAGCCTGATTCTACTCTCGAATCCTAAATGTTGCCTTCCCACGTTTAATACCTAAGGTAACGGTTCTTTAAGGAGTATCTGACATCGCACAGACTTACATCCCTTAACGTCACATCCGAAATACTGCGGGCTCTATTTTACCTCCAGAATAAAAATCTAAAATCCAAATATATGCCTATTTTTCCAGGGTACCATTTTTTTCTTAGTCTTATAGAATTTTTGTGTACGAAAAATACAAAAGAAACAATTTTTAGTAGAGAACCGACCAAAGCTGCCAGACCTGAGGCTCAGGGAGGCAACTTCTTCAGTTTTAAAGTGTATACGATGTGGCTCCGCTCAAACATTTTAGTAATCTCATCAAATCCTCTTCCACCGTCCTCATCTCATACATGTATTCAGAGGGCTGCTAATAAGCTGGCTTATGATGTGATAGGACCGTTCAAAAAGGCCCCCCCCCCCTCCCCCCCCCCCCCCCCCCCCCCCCCCCCCCCCCCCGGCCTTATAACTTTTAATGATACTCCCAACCCATCAAACACACGTTTGTAATGTTAACTTGTACCTACCTTCACAGAGCACCCTTTCGTATTTTCACTCTGTTCACAACTTTATGAAGTGTACATCAAACATTTTGGAAAGAAATGTCTTCTTGAAAACTATCTGCTTTTGAATAATTTTAGATGGAAGTTTACCGATTTTCTCCCAATGTCAAAATTTTGCATAATAATTTTCCCTCTGGGAATTGAGAAGCCCTTCTATTCCGATGATGATGGAGAAGAAACAATACAAGTTCTTTCTACACAAATAATAATTTGAGGATACATATTGCATACTCATAAATACTACATTAACTAAAAATATTATATAAAATGCTTGAGCACGCCGTCCCGAGTCTGTGATGTCAAGTAGTCGTTAAAGCCCCTAGGTGAATAAAAGGCCAACATTTAGGACTCTCACAGTATAGTCGGGGTCATACCGATCAGAGCGACGAAAGAGCCCTCTGGTAGTAGGCGATATGACATAAAAAAAAATCTATAAAAGTAAACTGATAATAATTTAATAAAAATAATAAATCTATCTATCGACACAAAATTTTAATTTTAATTCCAAGAACCCTATAAAGTCATTAAGTTTCTGTAAAATCGGTCGAAAAGAAGAGGCGGAATAGAGGTATCTTAACACCGAGGACGATACACAATTCGTGCATTGCCTTTATTTTGGAATCTTTAGAAAACATGAAATTCCGTTGAAAACTCAACTTGGAATTTTGTCACCAATTACATAACATCCCCTATACTTTGTATATCTAGGGAAGTAAAATTAATATTTCCAAAATATGGCATCCCCGATTTTTTTTTTTTTTTTTTTGGCCGACGCATATTAGCCACTCGATTTTTTTTCAAACCCCAATGAAAACTTATTTTGTTTGTTCAATCTCCCGATTATTTTCGTATGAGATTTGAATTTAAAGCAAAAAATTGTGTTATTTGGTAACAAAATATTATTATTTTTTTTCATTCCCATTTTTTTTTTCTGTTATTGGTTTGAAAGAAAAACTGGGTTGTGGGTACGACGAGACATGAACAGTGCATAAATCATGAACCATGTTATCGGTTCCTTTCTAGCCATCCTCATGCAAGAAATAGATTATATGCACATGCACTTTGCACACTTATGTTGTGGAAAGAGTGAGGGGAAGGGGCGCTCTTGAAGAATATGAGATCTCGCTGTTTTCATTTTTCCGGACTTTTCTCATATCCCTATTTTTATATATATAGTTTTCCTTTTTGCAAAATGTTAGAGAAATGTTTTTAAGTAGAACATTTTTATTCAGAAAAAAATATTTGGTGAATCACCGGCAATCTACTTCCCCTACTCGTATTGATCAACTGTGTTTTCGCTCTCTCAATCGACTATTCTGGCTAAAAATCAATAGTTAGTTATTATGACTCATCGGGCTTTAACTGTCAGGTCATATCGTCCTAAATTTTGCCTACCGTAAATTTTTATTCACCTAGGGTACGGAGTCATTAACGAGTACCTGACAACGACAAGGACGGCGCACAGTGTGAAATTTATGCGTTTTGATTTTCAAAATTCGATCCCTCGCTCAATATTTGATCAATTTGGATGAAACTAGGTGCAAAATATTTTTGAAAGCTGGCTTTTTATCAGGTAATAAATAATCAGGTAATAATCATGCCAATTGCAGCTGCCAAAACTCCGCGAAAATTTTTTAAAAAATTAATTTTTTGTCTAAGTTTTTGTTAACGGATTTTTACAACTTAAATGAATGTTTTTTGGGTCGCTGATAACAAATTCTAGCCAAATGTGGTCTTAATGTTGTCATTTTGGCCTAAAGTGGTCCAAATTCAATATATTGGCTATTTTTGCCACTGGCATATAATACCTTGATTGTGAAACCCGCAGTTACCTGATAAAAAGCCAGCTTTCACAAATATTTTGCACCTAGTTTCATCCAAATTGATCAAAAATTGAGCAGGGGCTCGAATTTTGGAAATCAAAACTCATAAATGTCACACTGTGCGGCGTGCTGAAGTTTTTTTCACCTCAGAGATAAAAAAAAAAAAATAAACATAATTTAATATGTTTGTGTAGTTTTAAGTTTAATTTTATTTAATTTTTCTACCATAAAATTATGTTTAAAAAATTGTTTATCAGACAGCCTGATGATAAAAGCAATTTGGAAACCAGGTTAGCATGCAATAATAAAACCAGTGAGAGGTCAGATTTCGTATTCATTTTACAACTTGTTAAAAAATCCTCGGGGTAGCATGAAATGATTTTTCCCGAAACACACGGATGTTCTTCCCAAATCTAGGTATATGACCATCCGTAACAACTTAAGAAGTGCGCTAACAGTTCGGCTAAGCCCTAATGGAGGAAGGTTTCGAAGCCGTGTTCTTCCCGAGTTATTGGACTTTCTGATCCTCGTATAAACAAAAGAGAGCGAGCAATATACAGTTGGCAAACAAAATCTTCATGAAATTTGTGTTTGCTCCATCTCAGGTGGTTCTCTGACGGGGATTATATCCACATCCTTCGTAGCATATTTAATCCTTTCACTCCTCCTATGCGCCACTTTAGTGATTCTGGCCCGACAGAGAAAATCGGCTGTGCCCCAATATAGTGTGGTGTACTAGTCTGGTCACGTCCGCTGCAAACCCCTCCTGCTTTCCACTAATGTTTCTGCGGCACACCATCCTGATTATTCTATTAGGAATTATACCAATCAATAGAGGACTTGTGATGTAACGAAACTGCTACTTTTCTAGCTGTTACTAATGGCCCGTTACTTTTCCAACTGCACTCGTCCCTGGAATATGAATTCAGCAGTGAAAGGATTAAGTAGGTTCAGTTTATTTCTAGTATGCACACATTTACCTGTAGAGCTGAGTAGAAGAAAAATAAGGATTCAGGCGGCTGCACGGAGTGACGTCACCATTGACCTTGAACTCCTATATTTCTTCTGCTGAGCTCTACGAGTATTATTGTACTATAAAATATATAGGTATATATATATTTTTTATTTATTTATTCTACAATCTGTACAAACAAATAACAATAAGCGGAAGTGATATGACTACAAGAAGACATGATAAAATAATGAGTAATACAAAATATTTAAAACATAATAAGAAGCAAAAAAGAAATGAATAATCATAAAATAATAGCAAACTTATACAAAAATAAATAAATGGAATCTGTACTAAATCAATGGTGGTACATGAATAAACAGAAACCATAAAATAAGGGATAAACAAATTTAAAAAATAAAATAACTAAATAAATTAAAATAATAAGAATGAAAAAAATTAAAAATATATAAGAAACTGGACGAGGACAGCACCAGTAGGACTCACTGCCATATACCACTCTCCAACTAGTGGAGAGGGGAGGAGGCGGCGGGAGACCAGCGCTGACCCTCCCACCACACTGCCCAACCATCCACTGTCCAGCAGTGGAGGAAGACCAGGAGGCGGGGCGTCGAAAGGACAGAGAGGCATGAGGGGAGAATCCGGTCCATCAACAGCACGCCCTTAAAAATGGGGTGTAATAAAATATAAAGAAGAAAGTTAACAAAAGCTGTTCATTTAGAGGTAAGATGCTTATGAACAAATCTCGCCTTCTAATGGGCATAGACGAGCGTTCAGTATCTCAGATAAAACACTATATATAATGTTTATGGGCGGAAGTGACCAAATTCGAACGTTTAAAACCCTCTCATTGTATCCCTCCGTTAAAGAACCCTTCCATTTCAGAAGAAGAAATTTTGTTCAAAGTTTGAAATAAATCCGAGCGTTCAAGAGTTATACGAACGGACGCAAATATTCGGATCGTGTAGGGGGCAAAAATAAAATATAAAAACATGTGAAAATATGTTCACAAATGCGTTCTTCTAGAATTATAGACGAATAACCTCAAAAAAGGTAGAGGGCGCTGCTTTTTTTTTTATTTTTCTTATGAAAAAGTGGACTTGTAACCCATTCTATAGATATCATAAAAACAATATCCTATTTAATTAACATTTTTTTGAAATCTTTACCGTTTCAAAATGTCAACAATATTTGCTTCTCAATATTCTTCACACCCAGTCAACCTAAATTCCAATCAAATAAAACATTTCCTCATTTTAAAAGACATAGAATTAACTTTCAGAGGATGTGTCACATGACCAAATTTATCAAGGTTGAAGGCTTCAACTCCTTTTCCGGTTATCTCAAGAATGTCATTCAGTAATGTGGAACAGTAGAGTACGTCATTTTGAAGGAATTATTTATCTGAAAAACTTTTTCTCTGGAATGTTATGTGAGTAACTTTTAAATTGGGGATAGAGGGTGCCGGTAGCTCAGTGAAATGCGTGCTTGACTTCTGAGCTCAAGAACGTGGGTTCGAATCCCGACCGAGGCCCTTAGTTTATTTTATTTGGGAGGTAAAATAAACTTAAGCACGCCGTCCTTCGGATGAGACGTTAAGCGATGGTCCCGAGCCTGTACGATGTCAGGTACTCGTTAAAGATCGCTACCCTAGGTGAATAAAAACTTAGGGTAGGCAAAATTTAGGACTCCCACAGTAGAGTCGGGCTCGTAGTTAAAGCCCGGGCATGAGTCATAAAACCTAACCTAAATTGAGGAACGCGTGGAATAAATAAATAAAACTAACTTACTTTTTTTGAAATATTTATACATATATATAAATATATATTCTATAAGAAATGTATACATAAAACGACTGGTTTCGGCATTACGCCATCAGAGTTCTCTTATTTTATAACTAAATGTGATGTTGTAACGCCAAATCCGATAGTTATGTAAAAATTTCTTGTGGAATAGACAATATTTCAAAAAACGAAGTTTCTCAAAATGCTGATTCAAAGTGACCTTTGAGGTATTATCGGATCCCTGGTATGTGCTATGGAAGTAATGAAAAAATTATTTACCTAAAAATAAAGTACTTCTTCAACTTTTATTTTGTATAATTCTAGAAAAATATATACATAAGGTATACCGGTTTCGGCTTACGCTATTGTCAGCACGAAGTTCATTTTATTTATAAAGGGGTCGGAAAACATGAAAATCTGATGAAACTGAACGATTTACATAATTTCCCATTACCTCGTATAACGAGGTAAAAAGAAGTGTATGAGTTCTTCGAAAAAGTAGATGTATTAATATATAATTTTTGGACAATGAAAAATAATAATTGATAAATTCCAAGAAAATTTTATTTTAGAAGTTATTTCAACATTCCCCAAAACAAAAATTAATTTATATATATATATTAGGGTGGCCTTTATTTTGAAAAAAGTTTAAATTTCTCAGACCTCCACCCGGAATTTTGTTTAAAATGTTGAAAAAATAACCCCTGAATTTTTTCAGATTTTTTTGACCATATTAACCCGTACCTGTAAGGTGTTAATATTTAACATTGAGTTTAAATGGGGATTTTGCGATTCGAGAGACTTTAGAGCGAAACTTTTAATGCTTCGAATGTATTGTTCTGAAATTTCGTATTCTTACGTTTTGGGGGTCGCTCAATTCAAATTTGATGTCAATAATCATGTTTTGACAGTTACACTTGTCAAAAAACTGTCAATAATTCAAAATTAAAAGCATTATTCTGAATCTATTAATTAGTCTCCCAATGGTATAATTTGATTTCAAAAATCAATTTGTGATATTAAAATTGAATTCAGCTTCCCCTAAGTCATATATAATCACATCATTGAAAAATATATTATATATATATATATATATATATATATATATATATGTGTGTATATATATATATATATATATGTATATATATATATATATATGTATATAATTCCCAACAATATAATATATTGTAGAGTCAGTCGGGTTCATGTTCAACAGAGCGCCCTGCTAGTAGGCGATATGACTTTGTACTTAAGGCATGAGTCATAAAATGTTAGCAGGTTTGACTAGTAACATAAATAAAAACTTAACTTGTTTAATTTTTATATTGTCTAATTCTTTAAAATATATACATAAAGAGTACTGATTTCTGCTTACGCTATCGTAAGCACAAAGTTCTACACACGTTTGTATTTTGTGCTTACAGTGGTATTCCGAAACCATTATATATTTTGTGGATTTAGATTATTTATTTACTTTATTAGTTTTCTACTATATCGTACATTACAATAGATGTGCTACATGACCACATTTGGAACGTTGTTGAGAGCAGGATGTGACTGATTTATGAAGTAAATTCATGGTACGGATGGATTTAAGCGCTTTTTTTTTTTTTTTCTGAGCCTCGAAATTGCCTTTTAAAGATGATGAATTAACACATCGTTGGAAAGCTCATTAAAAGTACATTATTAATCTCACAACACTTCTTCCATTACTTGTGTGGAATTGAACACTTTCGGAGAAAGCCTAGGCCCCATATTTTGTACATTGCTTGTACGAAAAAGTTTTTTGAGTTGTCGAGATATTAAATATCTCGATAAATATCTTCATAAATTTTATGGAAAGTCAAGTTTTCCATCAGAATTTCACGTTTTCCGACCCCAAGGGGACGTCTTCATTTGTGTTTGTGATAGAAAATAATATATCAACACAAATATTTTAATCTTATTAATATATATAGACACAGCGTTTGTTTGATGTTCGGGCTAATTTTAAAAACTACTGAACCGATTTTCAATTTTTTCTTTTTCTATGAATTCCTTACGTTTCCGCGATGTGGCAAAAAAAAATTTCTATTTTACATGTTTTTAAAGGAAATATTTGATTTTTGTGTATATATATAGGTGTAATCGAATCTCTCAATAGTTTCTTTTTTATGGTTCCGAAGTCGCTATATGGAAGAGCCTGTTGAGGTGAGTAGTTAACGCAGTATCGATAGGTCTAATCGAATCTCTCAATAAGTTCTCTTTTTATGGTTCCAGCTCGCTGTATGGAAAGCCTATTAACGAGTGTTTATCCCTGTTTATTGTGTTGTGTTTTCAATTTCTTTCGACATGAATGTCAATTCAACTTTCTATAAATATATTCTAATGTTATTTTTCGTTAATTAAGTGGCTTTGATATAACTCACCAATAACTTTAATCACAATTGAAAGCAATTTAAGGACTTAGCTATGTTTTGCTGGGAGAAAAGTTGTTCTACTATAACTTAATAGTTTGATTTTAGGTTCGCATTATTTATCTGACTTTATGAAAAGTATTAGAAGTTATGACACCTTCTTTTGGTGCTAAATAAGTAAAAGAAGGAAACTTCATGCCAACGAATAACGATGGGTACATATAGGCCTGCTTAGAGTTACCAACCTGTGTTAAGTTACTAACCTGTGTAATGTTACTAATCTGCTTAAAATTACTATTCCTGCTTAGAGTTATTAACCTGTGCAAATCAATAAATTGGTTTCAGAGTGAGAGCGAATATTGAGTTGATTAATTTAAATTGATTTAGCTAATGATCGTACATGAAAGTTTTACAACTGAAATTAAAGAAAATGCTGCATACTCGTATAATCTATATCCTCTCCCATTTTTCCCGTTCCAGTAGTCCGATGGTTTGTCAACAGTCTTGATCTTCCTTTATAGAAGACGCTCGTACAAAGTATGAAAGAAAGCGTTTTGTAGTTACATTTGAACTAAGTTTGATGAAAATATGATGGTAGTTCCCGCATATCTTAATCCTGTATTCTTACAGGAATCCGCTAAAACGCTCACCAGTTTTTTTCACTGTACTGAGGAAAAATTGGACCTATTTTTGGTGAAATTGGAGTAACGTTTTTTTCAATCTGAGTTTTTGATAAAACGTATTTGTATTTCCAATATATGAATTCCATGGAAGCTCCCATTGCCTCCTTGCCCGGACACAATCCCTAGGTTTCCTACTATAGGATCATTGTCAGGAAAGGGGGAGCATTTCACTGGCAGAAGGAAGGAGCGTTATTGGCTGTCGATCACCTTCAAGTAGAATGACAAACCCCTCCCCACTCTCCAAGATAGGATCCAGGAGTTCTGAACGCCTCTTCTGCTCCAAATCCCTTGTTTTCTTTGTTTTAAACAGAAATATTCTTAAACATATATCTTGCAGGTATACTTGTGTATTTCTAGTATGTACACATTTATCTTGCAGGTATACTTGTGTATTTCTAGTATGCACACATATGCCTGTTACAGCTGAGTAGAATCGGTAAGGTACTTCCCCAGTTCGTATTAACCTATTACATTTTTGCTCACGCTCCAAAACCAATTGGAATACTAATTTATAGTTACATTGGGACTTCTGAATTTTCATACTAAATTATGTGGCTATACATACATTACGTTGGCAGTTGTTTAAGATTCAGGCGCAGTGTTGGAGGCTGAGCGGCCTGGCAGGAACATTAGAGGCCGCAAGATGGAGTAACGTCTAGCGTCATCACTGTTCTTGAACTCTTATTTTTCATCTACTGAGCTGACTACGAATATTATTCTTACAGTGTAATTCCAATTGGTATTATTCTTACAGTGTATTCCAATTGGTTTAGGAGCGTGAGCAAAAATTTTAATAGGTTAATACGAACTGGGGAAGTACCTTACCGATTCTACTCAGCTGTAACAGGCATAAGTGTGCATACTAGAAATATTGAAGTATACCTGCAAGATAAATGTGTAAATACTAGAAATACACGAATATTATTCTTACAGTGAAGATGAAAGAAAAAAAAAGCATACAGAATTTGCGTAAAATTAGTGGATTTCCCATTTTACTCGACAGGTCACAGAAAACTGGTGATTCTGATAGAAAATGACGAATTCGAGTGTTTATCTTTAAATGTTGATTATTTTTTTAAATCTCTCATTTTCCCTCTTCTGTTTTTGATGAATTAGAATTTCAATACTGTCTCTCCGAATTAACCAATACATTTTGCCCACAGGAATATTTTCTTGAAATATTACACCGAATGTAAAATAAAAATATACCCTGACCTCTCATTGATTTTATTAATTTATTGTATGCTAGACGACTTTCGGGGTTGCCCTCATCAGGCAGTCTACTAAAAAAATTCATCATTCATTGAAAAGCAAAAATATATAAAAAACAAGATAATTAGAGCAACCTCAAAAGCTGGCTAGCATAAAATAAATTAATAAAATCTACGAGATATATTTTTATATTATTTTGACATTTTTATTCTACAACCTCTAAAATAATCACTTCTCACTTCATCAGTCACCATCATATTACACGATCGACTGATCCGAAGTTTGGGCAGATCGACTTGATCAAGTTTAGTCGGATTATGTAGGGTCTGTTCTGTTTACAGACGGCTAGTCGCTAATGCCCTAATAGCTTCCATTATTCATGCTGAACCGGTACTATCCATTATTAATCCAACTCTAATCATATATGCATTTCGCGGCTATAGAGAAATTTCGGATATACACAGATTTCTAATATGTTATGCTTTATATGATCTCCATGTGTCTTCGGGCTTCTCCAGACGCAATGGAGATTTTTCAATGCTAATTGACTATTTTCCATTAAAATTAAGAAAAGTTATAGGTGAATCACCGCCATTTTACTGCCCCAGTACGAATTAAGCAATTATTTCAATTAGAGATAGATTACGAATACACAAATCATGATCACATTCGAACATACTAGTGGAATCTCGGTCGAAGCTTGACGGGTAATCGTCGATGGCCGAGTGACCTCCTGCTTATATATTCAATTTTTAGTTTTTTAATTAAATTTTTTTTAAATTTGTTTATCACAGTCGAAAAATTCATTTGTGAATCTCGAATTAATGTACTAAGTGTTTGCTCTCCCTCCAAAAGCAATTTACCAAAAATCAATAGTAACATAAGGATCTAAGGTTTTTGAGTCGGTCTCCTCCTCTGATTCTTCCTTCCCTTCGGCAAATTTCGCGAAATATTAATAGGAGTAGTCAGTGGGCTTTGGTTATACATATGCAATAATTATTAGAGATTTGTGGTTAAGCCTCCCACTTTTTTTCTTCCTTTCTTAATAGGTTTCTTAGAGGGCTTTGAATTTACAAATGAATTTTCGTGTCTTTACAACGGCAGTTTTTGGAGTTTTTTAGTTAAGCCTTCCCCTAATTTCCACCTTTGACCGATTTGGTTGAAATTCAATAGGTGTCGTTCTTATGGGCTTCTAGAAACACATATAAAATTTAATGATACATTCATTCTATCGGTAGTTATCTTGTTCACACTCAGATTTTTTTGGGATTAAGAGGCTCGGAAAACAGTGAAAGTTCAACATTGACTTTTATTAATTTTATTACATTTTTCTATACTTCGTATAACTGGGTTTGTAAAATTCTAATTCATGCTGAAAAAAAAAAAAGTCAATGAAACAAAAACAATAAAATTATCAACACACTTCCGTGGTCTCAAGGTTTGTCGATGAGTCTCAGTTGGGCGGCTCCGATGAACATGTTAAGGCGAAAAGGGACGACAGTCAGAAAATTTCCATAATCGTAGAATCCATTTCCTGATTACCCAGATTTTTCGTTTGGATAAAGAATCAATTTTTGGAAATTCATTAATTTTTTTGTGAAACTATTTTTTATGTGGTCAGATGGCAAAAATTCATAAAAAAAAAAGTTTAAATCGAAAATCGCGGATAGTCATTTAGATAGTTCCACCCTCAAGAAAATGACATCTTGTAAGGTCCACCTACGTTCGTCGGCATCGTTTGCAGACGATTGAACAATGGGAACGGTTGAATTCCTGGAAACGGCCATTAGGACCCCCTCCATCTGGCTGGACAGCAAACTAAGTAATTGATTTACAATTTATATAATTATAGTTGAGAGTTTGCGGCAGATATTCATTAGTAGGTTGTTGTAGTATGTGGCTCGAAATGACAATGTGCCAAATGAACTAACAGAGGCTGTTGGAGCCATTGTTGTAACGCCGCGCCCTGAGTAGGGCCATTAATGGTTGGTCTTCATATTCGGACAAACAATAGATGAAAGCAATGCTCCCCTCCACAGATAGACAATAGGCAAGACATCTTCCTTTTGTCTGGAAAGGAAGTCTCTTGGTGCAATCCCCGGCAATACTACCAAGTTGCGACAACAGGCTACCTAAACTGGAGTTAGTTTAATATTAAACTTGAGACTCCAAGAAAAAAAATATATTTAATATATAAATAAAAATGAAAAAAATATATATATATGTGATGTGGCCATTATTACATTCTACCATCATTCTCTCTCCATCTCCCCCTTCTCAAAATAATTTCATACTGGCGTTACTGAGTATATGAAAGTAATGAATTGGCGTCAGCGGTATTGGTGACTTTCTTAGAAATGCCAGTATGAAATGATTTTGAGAAGAGGAAGAGAGAGTGATTTGTAAGCATGGTTGGTATAAGAATGGTCTTTGATGACCACATCCCATATATTATCCTTCTTACCCGAAAAAATAATAATAATGGAACCATATTTTTTAATAAGGAATATTTTTGGTAAGAACCAATTTTTCTATAGGACGAAAAGTTTTCTGGTAAATGAAGGAAACGTCAAAAAATATGTGTTCAAGGACATTTTAGGACGATTTTGGCCATGTATCTCGTAAACGGAGCGACCTTCGAAAATTAATATTTCATATAATCTGTGCCTTTTAGTTTTCTGTACAAATTTTGTTTGTATAAATTATTGATTTAGTAGGTCATAAATTAAGCGGTATATTGTAAAAAATACTTAAGCTATTCAGGTCTAAGTTAGCACTTGTGACTTCTTCATTTCAAACTGCAGGTTCATAGCTACAATCGCTTTTGCATCGTTACAACCTTTTGATCACATGCACCCACTGACGCACAGACAGACATCATCGCGAAAATGGTCTAAACGTATTCAGGGGACCTTGAAATGTGAAAATTCGTTAAAAACTTTCCTATTTTCGCTTGATTACAAATACTTCCTTATACTATAAGTATAAGTAGATCCTAGTAGATACTATAAGTATAAGTAATTTATAATAAATGGGTCAGCTTAACTTACCACGGAAAAATTTCGGAAAAAATAGGTAAAGAGTTGAAAAAAGAAGGTTTCAATATCGGGTTTAAAACTATCAATCCCATAAGCCAGTGCCTAGAGAGAGGTAGGGACAGAACAGATATTGAAAATAAAAGCGGTGTTTATAGTCTAGAGTGTGCGACGTGCAGTCAATTATACATTGGACAGACAGGACGTCGTTTTAGGGAAAGAATCTACAGGCATCAAATATCTCCACTATTGCTCAAAAAGCAGGCTTCTTAATAGCTTAGAGCAATTAGAAATAAATAAAGCTACCAAAAGGAACATTTGCATGAATGACCAAATTTATTTCAACTATTCCCCTTTGTTAACACCCTGATCCAGTTCTGTTTCCACATACTATATGTTTGTATTATCTGTTATTAATATTTGGTTCCACATATATATTTAATGTTATCTAAATCTTAATATTATTATTAATTTTATTTATATTTTTTATTTGTATTTTTACTTATTTATTTGTTATTTTTCCATGTATTAGTATAATGATATTGTTTTATGTAAATTTAGAACTAAGTTTTGTTAGGAAATATTTCATGAGATAGCTAATGGTACAGCCGGGGGACTCCCAAGTTTTAATAGCACCCTTTGACCTGAGATGTATTTGAAGGGTCGCTCTCTGCAAACTGACTTAGTTCACAACTAGACCTGACGATGGTATAAAGCCGAAACCGGTAGTTGTATATATATATATCTTTAGTGGAATAGACAATATTTCAAAAATAAGTTTGTTTTATTCATTTATTACAAGTTTCCACAATATGTCCGCGTTCCTCAACTTAGAAGTTGTAAGTAGATCCCACATTGCAAAAATGTGTGGGGTATTGGAAAGCTCCAGGTTGAGATGCCATTTAGGGATGTTAGTTGAAAACAGGTTATCTACGGAGCCTGTATGCTGTGATCTGTTGCTCAGATAGGTGCCTTGCTGAATGGGGTCGTAGGAAATGAAGAGCCCGGCTACTCTGATAGGAGGTGAATGGACTCTCCAACACCACCTGCCATTTCAGTTTCATAATACCTGCTTCAACTCTTACTTCCAGAGCCTACCGTCCTCCATCCGACTCTTCTACTGCCCCTAGCTATATGTCACAAGTTCAATGTTAGTTTTCCCTGGAATTTAATTTTTTTTCCTATTCCCTGAACCAAAAAAAAAAAAAAAAAAAAATCGGTTTGTAGTACAAACTAATAGTTGATTTACAAAGGGACTACTACATTTTGTGTCGATAATTCCATTACAACAGTTTTTGTGTTAAGACCCTCACAAACCGAGAAGAATTATAAACAATACTACTCAAAGAACAAACTGCAGAGAAATTTAAACAACTTAAAATCCTGCCTTTGCCATCGCTGTTTATATTTGAAACATTAATGATTATTAGGAAAAATAGAAATATTTTCCCTCGCAACAATACTAGTCACGATTACGATACCAGGAAGAAAGAAGACTTTCGAATAACTAAACATTGCTCTTCTCTTTTTGAAAAAAGTATAACTCATAAAGGAATTAATTTATTTAATGCCCTTCCCCACTTCTTGAAGTCAATAGATACAATTAAAAAATTTAAATTTCAACTAAAAATGTTCATGTTAGAGGAAACCCTTTACACGGAAACGGAATTTTATTCTCACTGTTCAAAAAGAATGATATAATCACAATAAAGAATCGTTTTTCATATCCAAAATCATTATTTGATACAAAGCTTTCATTGTTATATTTTGGGCAGAGTTCCTCCACACCTTAAAAGTCAGTCCAATGTACGTTATTGTTTTATTTATTCATTTATATATATTTTTTCTATTTTAGACATTTTCATACATTCATTTATAATTGACTAATTATATATATATTATTTTTCATATATTGTTATAGTTACATTGTTTTCTTTCTTTTCTATATCTCGCCACATTGGGACCTGATGATGGGACGTAAGAACGTCCCGAAACATCGTTGGGGGATAAAGACACTTCCGAAGCGTTTTCTTTGAAAAATAGTTACCTATCTTAATTTTTATTAAATTGAAAAATGTGTCTACTTATTATGAACGTATCTTGTATTATTATTTTTTTATTTTTTTTTATATACTCATATATTTTTAAGTATTTATTTGTACAGTTTTATTAATTTAATTT
Source organism: Aradus depressus (assembly GCA_963662175.1). NCBI lineage: Eukaryota > Metazoa > Arthropoda > Insecta > Hemiptera > Aradidae > Aradus > Aradus depressus. The sequence goes on from OY759215.1 coordinate 19,172,361, forward strand.
TACTTTTTTTTAATGTTTTTTTTTGTTACTACTAATCATAGATGTGTTAGACTCAAGTAGTTTTTTTTTGTTACTACTAATCATAGATGTGTTAGACTCAAGTAGTTATAAATCTAATTTATAAGCTATCACAATGTATAAATTCATTTGACGTATCCTATTACCATGTGTTGGTTTAACGGAAATAAATTATTATTATTATTAACCCACTTCCCTTTGTCAATTTTGACTGAAAATCGATGGGTGTCAACCTTAGGGGTGGGGTTCTCGTTACACAATGTTTCATGTCGATACATTTATTCTACCGGGAGTTAGGTAGGGAGGGGAGGAGAACAGAGAAGTTGATCTCAAAATCTTATATTACCCTAATAACTGCTAATGTAAATTAAATATTGATTGACTTTGGAGGGAGAGCAAAAACGTAATAAATTAATTCGAGCTGGGGAGGTACATAGCCAGTCATTCACTGACGACTGTTTTTTTCACACATATAGGAAATAAGCCGTCGTGATTTTCTTATCCATGTTTCGATACTATTATTCAGTTTTCCCATTTCATTCTTGGCTGTCTGATAGTTTTTCACCTAACGTCCTCTTAAATTATACCATATACTCCAACCAATATGAACATATATATATATTTTCCAGTTTTCTTATAAAATTTTTCTCCTCCGTTTTTTCACCCCAAAAAAGCTAGGTATGTAACGCTTCACATGGTACCATTCTATCTCTTGTTAATTATTCACGGGAAACTTACCTAGCTGTTTTCCTGAAGCTCTACGATGTTTTTAGATTGTATTGTAAAAAGCATCTGCTATCTTGGCTCGGTTCCACCGAATGAAGTATATGCATGGAATATACTTGGGCGTAGTGTAAGCAGAATGTACCTAACAACTATAAACATGGGTGATGATCTATCACAGGACACTGTCATCTGAACAAACACCGGCATCGCCAGAAACAGCGATGGTCCCGAGCCTGTGCGATGTCGCAATATGTAACTATTTAAAATTAAAATCCTAATGACTCCGAAATGAACATATCAATACGAAATTCTATATGTAGACTCAGAAGTTCATAATTATGACAGCTTCTGGTTTTCTGCCAAATCGGACAATTGAAAAATATATTCTTGCGGCAAAGCAAATTTCTTCTTGCGACAAAAAACTTTTTTTTTTTTTTTTGTGTCAGTGGTACGGAATAAGTAGTAGACACCAGTCGGTGGTAGGGTATAGTAGACACCTCTAGGTGATAGGGAATAGTAGTAGATACCAATCGGTGATAGGGTGTAGTAGACACCACTAGGTGATAGGGAATAGTAGTAGACACCAGTCAGTGATAGGGTATAGTAGACACCACTAGGTAATAGGGAATAGTAGTAGATACCAATCGGTGATAGGGTGTAGTAGACACCACTAGGTGATAGGGAATAGTAGTAGACACCACTAGGTGATTCTCTCGATGAGAATAGAGTTTTACTACCCAAGCTATTCAAAGTATGAAGAATGTTTTTTAATTTAATTCTGTAAGAAGATAATGTCAAGAAGATATCTTGCCGCAAGAATATAGTTTTCTCCATGTATTCTTTGCAAAACAAAGAAAAGCATCCTGATCATTCAGGATCATTCACCTGAAGCCCTAAAAAAATATATATGTAATGTGAGTCTGTTGAATTGATGAGAAGTTTCCTAGGATGAGTACAGCTTGGTAGGTTCTCGAGTTGAATGCCCTTCACGTTCGGAGGTTTCATCTGAGTGTACACGAACCTATCTACCTCCACAATTATATGTCTACAGTCAGTCTGTACAAAAATCAACAGGGACAGTACTATCATTGGCTGGGTCCTATACGATAAGGTAGGTTTTAGGTGGGTTCTCAGGGTGTGTTTACAGCTGGGAGTTATGACCGCGCACCGGTTTCTTCTAGCACTCCTCTGACATTAAGACAGATAATGACATACGATAGTATCGTACCGGAGTGTAACGGACAGGAACCACGCCTTCTCAACACAACACTAGTCAACAAGAGCGCTGTACTACATACGAGTACACTTCTGTCTTGTTCATATCTGCGCTAAAATGAATGCGCAATGAAATATAAAAATATTATATAGTATAGAGGGCGCCGGTAGCTCAGTGGTATGCGTGCTTGTCTTCTGAGCTCAAGAACGTGGATTCGAAACCCGACCGAGGCCCTTAGTTTATTTAATCTGGGAGGTAAAATAAACTTAAGCACGTCATCCCTCGGATGGGACGTTAAGCAATGGTCCCGAGCCTGTACGATGTCAGGTACTTGTTAAAGACCCCTACCCTAGGGTAGCATAAAAATTTAGGGTAGGCAAAATTTAGGACTCCCACAGTAGAGTCGGGCTCATGTCCACCAGAGTGACGAAAGAGCGCTCTGGTAGTAGGTGATATGACCTCATAGTTAAAGCCCGGGCATGAGTCATAAAATCTAACTTAACCTAAAAATATTATACATGATGGATAAAGATTCACTACCTCTTGATAAAGAAAGGTTAGAAAACCGAGTAAAAATATCGTCGATGAATCATCGGCATTGTACTTCCCCAGAACGAATTAATCAAGCCACTGTAATTTACTCAGATTTATTTTAAAGTTTACTCCTTAATCTTGAATATTAAAGTAAGTGAGGGCAAGAAGGTATCCTTTATTGATAAGGGATTTATGCAAAGCTAACGAACAAGGGATTAAAATATCTCTCGATAAAAAATTAGGTTTTTTTGTTAAATTTTTTTTTTTTATACTTTCCCAAGCTATATTTTTTTACTTCCATGTATAGAGGAAATTATTTAATCGTTCAGCAATTCGATGTTGAGTTATGTCACGCCCTATGTCAGAAATGGAAAAAATGTTCTTGAACTTGTTCTGTGAACTTTAATAGAATGAATATCGAACCCAGAATTCCATAAAGACAACACCAATTGATTTACAGCCAATTCGGCCGAAAGGAAGAAGTGGTTTTGGAGGAGGGCTTGACACAAAATCGACAATAACTCCCAATGGATTGAATTTATCGACATTAAAATTAATATGTGAATTCAGAACACAATAAAGATACACAATAAGGATAGGTACCTGTTTACTGAAGGGAAGGGAGGATCAGAGAAGGAACTCAATTCAAAATGATGTATGGACATGAAATTGAATATATGGATCCAGGACACAATAAGGATATTATATACAAACAATAAGGGTACCTGTTTACCGAAGGGAAGGAAGGATCAGAGAAGGAACTCAATTCAAAATTATGTATCGACATGAAATTTAATATATGGATCCAGGACACAATAAGGATATTATACACAAACAATAAGGGTACCTGTTTACCGAAGGGAAGGGAGGATCAGAAAAGGGACTCAATTCAAAATTATGTATCGACATGAAATTTAATATATGGATCCAGGACACAATAAGGATATTATACACAATAAGGATACCTGTTTACCGAAGGGAAGGAAGGATCAGAGAAGGAACTCAATTCAAAATTATGTATCGACATGAAATTTAATATATGGATCCAGGACACAATAAGGATATTATACACAAACAATAAGGGTACCTGTTTACCGAAGGGAAGGGAGGATCAGAAAAGGGACTCAATTCAAAATTATGTATCGACATGAAATTTAATATATGGATCCAGGACACAATAAGGATATTATACACAATAAGGATACCTGTTTACCGAAGAGAAGGAAGGATCAGAGAAGGAACTCAATTCAAAATTATGTATCGACATGAAATTTAATATGTGGATCCAGGACACAATAAGGATATTATACACAATAAGGATACCTGTTTACCGAAGAGAAGGAAGGATCAGAGAAGGAACTCAATCCAAAATTATGTATCGACATGAAATTTAATATGTGGATCCAGGACACAATAAGGATATTATACACAATAAGGATACCTGTTTACCGAAGAGAAGGAAGGATCAGAGAAGGAACTCAATTCAAAATTATGTATCGACATGAAATTTAATATGTGGATCCAGGACACAATAAGGATATTATACACAATAAGGATACCTGTTTACCGAAGAGAAGGAAGGATCAGAGAAGGAACTCAATCCAAAATGATGTATCGACATGAAATTTAATATGTGGATCCAGGACACAATAAGGATATTTACTTAAACTCAAAATCCCTATTAACTGTAGATGTAATAAAGTTTCCAATATTGAGAAGTCCCTAATTAATAAAACATCAATAGAATCAACGAAATGATTTCTCACAGAAATAAAATACGTTGTCTTCCCACTGTTTTATTTCCGACCAGAACCGGTTTTCCACTGCGTCATCATCAGTGGCGCATCTATGAATACATATAAAATATAAATATGGAAAAATCACTCATATGTATATCGTATTATTTTCGAATGAATGATTGTGTATTTATTTAATTTAAAGTAATCAAAAACTAAAAATTATTTTTATTTTATTATTGTGTACCCTGATGCTTTATTTAGTTCTCCGTATTTATATTTTATTTGTATTCATAGATGTGCCACTGAAACAGTTTTTTAGCCAACTAAATACCAATGCCAATTAAAAAACTTTTTTTTTCATTTTTTTTTTAATTAAAAATTGTATGTCTACGTATTCTTACATACTAGAATTGTACTGGATCATGTCGATGAGAAGGCAAACAGCTTCTTAGATGAATCCTTTTTCTTAGTTTTATATATAAAATTCCCAATGAGTTGCTAAGTAGAAAAGCCCATTAAATTTAAGCTAAAAGGAATTCGGAGGGAAGGCTGGGCCCTAGGAAGGACGGAGGGGGGGGGGGGGGGGGGGGACTTTTCCGGAGGATAAAAGCTTCTCTCTAGGGGATTTTTTTGAATAATAAAACGTTTTACGGAGACCCTTTTCTGGCCTGTAGGGGTTGACATTCGGACACACCAAACCGCACCACCTGTTTTCACATATACCCCGTTTTTATTATTTATTTATTTATATATTTTTATTTTATATAAAATTCATGTAGAATAAAAATTTATTTTTACTCAATTTATTTTGAGTCAATGTCAGAATCTGTGTGTCGAAATAGTGGGAAGCTAATAAAACAAATGTAAACAAAGAACTTGGTTAACTTTTACATTGTTAAAAAAAATATAAAGAAAAACGTATGTTTTTTGAAAATATTGTCTTTCACAAAATATATGGGAGTACTTTCGATAATCTACCGTCTTCAGCCACGGCTTAACAAATACTAAATGGAAGTTCAATCACTTGACAATCCAAACTGTCCCCCTTTTCAGGGAAAAAACCGGGGGGAGGGGGCTGAAAAAGGGGACATTTTTTGGTTGAAAACTGGTTGAATTTTCATGTTTATATTCCACAAAAATTTAGTAAGTTATTATGACTCATACCCGGGTTTTGACTACGAGGTTATGTCGCCTGCTACAAGACGCGACGGGGACATAAGCCCGACTCTACAGTGGGATTACTAAATTTTGCTTACCTTGGTTTAATTACCTAAGGTGGGAGGTCTTTAATGAGTATCTGATATCGTATAGGCTCGAGACCATCTCTTAACTTTTTTTTTTTTTTTTTTTTTTTTTCTTAGATAAAATAAACTAAGGACCTTGGTCGAGTTTTGAACCCGCGATTTTGAGCTCAATAGGCGAGCACGCTACCTCTCGACCAAACTCACTTCGAATTCTCACCCCTAATGCCACTAAGTTGATATAATATATTGTGTATTTTCATTCATTCAGTTCATTTTAAAGATTGTACGAATTTTTACTTTATTTTTCTTCCTCTACTTTAATATGTGGACTATGCCATATAGTCTTTATTTCTTATATTTAATATGTATTCTACATATAAATATTTTCGGGCGACTAAGGATATTGAGGATTCGCATCGCCAACGAAGTAAATAAGGTTAGTGAAATAGTCTTCAGTACTTTTTCATATGAATTTCCTAGAACGCAAAATATAAAAAAAGAAAGTTGAAGATTCTCAGGTTTTATTCTACAGTTCACCATCGTTCTACTTAATCAGTGCATAATTGCAGGCGTTTATAGTTTCTGTACTTACATATATCTCGGGTGTTTGGGTAAAAGGGTTTAAATCAGCAAATTAAGCTTAAAACCTTTTTTACTTCCTCAGGTGCATAGGGAATATTATGTAATCTGTCAAAAAGACGGAGTTTTCAACGGATTTTTATGTTTTCAAAAATGAAAAAAAAAAATAGTTCTCCTTTTGATGACACCAGCACACTGATGACGACCCATTTTGATGACAACCTGCTAAAACAGATTCGAGTAATGTGCTCTATCCCCGGCGCCATTCACGAGACTGACTGCACTGTCCCTTCAGATGAATTTTGTCAGAAGCTGACGCTAGCCTGTTGACAATTACAATCTTCTCTTCTCTATCACATCTGCCCCAAAAATGAAAGGATTCAAACTTCATGAACATTTGGTACAACGAACAACAATTTATCTATTTTATTAACTCGGTACCATTTGATTCCGACCAACCATATGTCCATTGGGTATTGCTTTATAAATATGTGGGAAAAAAGAGCCAGTTGGTTACGTTTTTTTTATAGGAATGTCGAGAGGGGAAAACCATCTCAACCGCAAACAATGGCGCCGTCTGAACAAGTTAACGCCCCTATCACAAAATATTTTATATAGTTTGACACTGAACATTAAGCTAATGGCGCGTACAAAACCTTAACAACTACACCCTTTGTCAAAGTCAGCACAGACTTCAACTTTCGTTTGTATAGGTACTTAATCTTCGTTCATCGATTCGAAATATTCAAAAATGTATTTTATGTATAGGTCTCACATCTCATGGACAATTTTCTCGAGAACCACACATACACAAATATATATTACCATGGGGCCATGGTGACTGTGCGGGCTAGAGCATAGGGCTTTGATCTCATGGTTACGGGTTCGAAACCGGTCCGGAAGAGAGTTTTGTTTAGTTGATAGTACGAAGTATAAAGGAAGTTATGTAATCGGCCATAAATTCTATATTGAGTTTTCACCGAAATTTCATGTTTTCGACGCCCTTTAAATATATACAGTTGACTCTCGATAATTTGAAACTCAAGGGACTATAGGAAAAGTTCAAATTACCGAAAGTTCAAATAACCAAGACTAGGAAGAAGTTGGGAAAAAATTCAAATAAACAAGAGTGGAATTAAAAGTATGTACGTTCATACATAAGTGATACATTTTGAATGATTCCTTGATCTACTTCCGGTGATTTTACCCTTATTTTTTCAAATCATGGACAATGTAGATGGTAAAATATTGAAATGCTTTTTTTCAATATTCCATTTTCCACAGCCTCTATAACACGCAGTTTCTCACCAATTGAAAGACATTTATTCTTTCTGGAGCTCATTTTGATTTTAAAAATTAGAAAAACGCTGTTTAAATTTAACTAAAGAAAGAAAACTGCAAACTCAATTAATCTAGTCCAGGGCATGTAAACAAAGGACAGGTCTGTGCAGGATCAAATGACTCACATCAGAAGGGGGCACTTCAAATTATAGAGAGTTGGGGAGCCCTGACTTCAAATTATAGAGTGTTGGCGAGTAAGATGCCATTGCTACAACTTCAAATTACCGAGGGGACCAAATGTACATTAATTTCTTTCAATTTATCGAGTGTTTTTCCTAGGAACCTGGACAAAACTTTAAATTATCGAGAGATTCAAATTATCAAATTATCGAAGAGTCGACTGGATATATACATATTTCTGTGTGTTTGTGAGGCGATAACTCCCAGTAGAATGAAAAATTTATAAATACGAAATTTTAGGTTTGTATCCAGAACCCCAGGACGACGGGGCGAGTTTTCAGCGGAATTGGACAAAGGGACGACGGGGTTCAACTCAGACCCCAATAAATGTTAATGTAATGAATCCGGCGCTCATCAATAATATCAAATTTGTTAAACTAAAACTAACATTCAATTATTAGATTATCAAATATAAGAGCAACGTGTATTTACGAGCACATAATAATTCCGTAACTCACGAGTCTTTTATGTATTTTTATTGTACATACATACATATGTACATTGTATTTATAATGAAGGGAACTCTAATACAATATTTTATTACTTCACTAATATCCTATAAATAAATTATAATAAATACATAGTTGAAAATCAAAAATTTATAAAAAATGTTTCCTAGAATAGAAAAACAAATGTACCGTCCCATCCTTGGCACAACAATATCGTCTTATCGGGAAATGGACACTTAACTAGTAAAGTCAAAGTTTAATTTTTTTCCACAGAAACCCTCTCCTCCCATTTATTTTTCCTTTACACCTCTTTTTCTCAGTTTTCAGGTTAGGTTAGGTTTTATGACTCATGCCCGGGCTTTAACTACGAGGTCATATCGCCTACTACCAGAGCGCTCTTTCGTCACTCTGGTGGACATGAGCCCGACTCTACTGTGGGAGTCCTAAATTTTGCCTACCCTAAATTTTTTATTCATCTAGGGTAGGGGTCTTTAAGGAGTACCTGACATCGTACAGGCTCGGGACCATCGCTTAACGTCTCATCCGAAGGACGGCGTGCTTAAGTTTATTTTACCTCCCAGATAAAATAAACTAAGGGCCTCGGTCGGGCTACGAACCCACGACCTTGAGCTCAGAAGTCAAGCACGCATACCACTGAGCTACCGGCGCCCTCTTCTCAGTTTTCATTTGAATCTCATAGTGAAAAGAATCGATGGATCGTTTTTTTCGTTAGTGAAATTGAATGTTTAAAATTGTATTTTACTCATGTGCGACGTTTTTGTTTACTTTGTTTACGGACGTTTTGTACGGCCGGTGCAGGATAGGGATCATTCTTTTTTTTTTAATCATCAAGTTATAAAGTAATAAAACAATGGCTTCCACTTCAAAATATGTTTTTAATGCTTGGATAAATATATGTACATATGTACGTACATATAATAAATCAATGTTCAGTATGTACATATTTGTCAATTTAATAAAGTCATCAAAACCAAAACGGTCGATTGGATTTAGAGGGAGAGCGAACAACACATAATTGATTAATTTGTGCTGAGGAAGTACATTTCTGGTGATTCACCGATTTTAGAATCAAGGTACGGAAAACATGAAATTTCAGTGAAAACTCACAATCGAATTGATGTCGATATTACATAACTTCCCCTATACTAATAATGGAAGGTACGTTCCCATTTAGCCAGGTAGAGGTGGGATTATTTTAGCCTAACTGAATACTGTCACCGTTAGTTTTGGTTGAGTTGTCATCCTCGAGGTCATAGACGATTCACTTCCGTGCCACTTATCTACTGGCTTATACCATACCTAAATACAAAATAGGATGGCTCTTTTTGACTAGCCCTATTCATATTAGGTCTTGGTTAAGGTGACCATATTTTTTGGAACAGAATTCGGGACGCTCCAAAATAATTACCACAGGAAATATTAACACCAAAACATAAACACCAAAAACATAAATAATAAGTAGATGTTTGCTAGCGACTGTAGAATTCAAAATTCTGGGGGTGGGTATTGAGGGTCAGTCATTTTTGGTTAGTGTCACTTCTGTCGAAAATTCTTCATTTAATTAATAAGTTAAATTATGTTACTATTTATATAATTATTGAGTTTTTTTTTTTTTTTTTTTTTTTTTTTCGTAACAGTAAAATATCTTGTAGCCAGTAGGTAGTTCTCTACAAATTTAAGTCCCGTTAACTGGGGTTTTCCCCGGATTTATTATCTGTTACCCTCACCCTTCTGTACCCGTAGTTGAACGTAAGACTTCACTGTCTTCATGCCTTCTCCACAACCATCTATATTCATAGTAAGTTTTCTTGTTGTTCATCAATGTGTATAGCTATGTGTATATATATGGATGTATAGTTATGTGTATATGTATTTATGTGGATATGAAATATATCGAACGTTAAAAAAAAAAAAAAAAAATGACTGACCCTCAATATTCCCAGAATTAATAATAAGATAACGGCAATTAAATTCTAATAATAAAAATAACATGAGTCTTAATGAACTTTTTAATTATTTAAATACACATAAAAATACAACACAAATTCTTGATTTTTTTTTTTTTTTTTTTTTTTTTTTTTGCCTTTATGTACGGTGCATATTAGCCATGTCAATGTGTTGTTTATCTAGTTATTTACGACATCCATGGCCCCGGGAGGGAGTTTTATCTACGAAATAAAACTCACTCCCGGACGGGATTCGAACCCGAAAACCATAGTGAGACCATGCGACCAAAGCCCTACGCTCTAGCCCGCACGGCCACCATGGCCCCCAATGATATGTTGTTTAAGTATAAATAAAACTGGTTAAATAGTTACATAAATTAGGCATCGTACTTTTCAGATGAATGAATTTTTTTTAGCAAGGTTTTGTTTGAAATTAACATTTTATAAAAAAACACGATATAGTTTGCGAATACACACGACGCTCGTAGAGCATAGACGGCACCATTGGGCCAAACAGGTGTAAACATTAATTCGGGATTGAGCCCAATGTTATTATTATTATTATTTCTCAATCGTATCGTAATGTTGATTATTTGCCCCATGGTATCCCATAATGCATCTCGCTTGGATTATACCGAGAGGTTGGTTCGATAGTTGAAATTCATTGTTGAAATGAGAATCCCATACCTAAATTCGGGACAAACGGCCGTCCCGAATGATGCTCTAAAAATTTTGGGACCCAACCTCAAAAACCGGGACTGTCTCGAAAAAGTCGGGACCTTAGTCTTGGTAGAGAGGCATCGTAAGAACGAACAAAGTCCAGATTTACGACTATCTCTGTAGTTGGTTCTACTCGTATTAACACGGACTGTATTGGCTCCAACTCTCAGAGACCTTTAGTAGGTATGATATAAACCCCGAATAAAGTATCTATCTAATGGACCTATTCACTTCCCCTCCCCGCCCCCCTCTCACCCCCCCCCCCCCCTCCTCCCCGCCTATTAATACAAGGCCTTAACTTCTTATACACTGGCTATAATTTATTAGCCTCTAGAAACTGAGATATCGTACAAAACCGTTCCTTATATTGGCAGATCGATCGATATTTTACTTTCCCAGATATACGAAGTGTGGGGAAAGTTATTTAATAGGTTAGGTTTTATGACTCATGCCCGGGCTTTAACTACGAGGTCATATCGCCTACTACCAGAGCGCTCTTTCATCACTCTGGTGGACATGAGCCCGACTCAAATCAAAAAATTTATAAAAAATGTTTCCTAGAATAGAAAAACAAATGTACCGTCCCATCCTTGGCACAACAATATCGTCTTATCGGGAAATGGACACTTAACTAGTAAAGTCAAAGTTTAATTTTTTTCCACAGAAACCCTCTCCTCCCATTTATTTTTCCTTTACACCAGTTCTCTTTTTCTCAGTTTTCAGGTTAGGTTAGGTTTTATGACTCATGCCCGGGCTTTAACTACGAGGTCATATCGCCTACTACCAGAGCGCTCTTTCGTCACTCTGGTGGACATGAGCCCGACTCTACTGTGGGAGTCCTAAATTTTGCTTACCCTAAATTTTTATTCACCTAGGGCAGGGGTCTTTAACGAGTACCTGACATTGTACAGTCTCGGGACCATCGCTTAACATCCCATCCGAAGGACGGCGTGCTTAAGTTTATTTTACCTCCCGGATAAAATCAACTAAGGGCCTCGGTCGGGTTTCGAACCTACTATCTTGAGCTCAGAAGACAAGCACGCATACCACTGAGCTACCGGCGCCCTCAATTATTTAATATGAAATAACTAAATATCGAAATTCGATAATAATTTTTCAATGTTTCTTGTTTTCCGAAACATGATTCCAATAATATAAAAAATAATTAAAAAGTCGTTAGTGAATAACCAGCAAAGTACCTTACCCAGAACGAATTATTCATTAATCCAATAACTTTTCTCTTACACTCCAAAACTGTTTGCGCTAATATTCAATTTTTGATTTTAATAAGAGCTCTTAAATCCACACACTAAATTTTGTGTCGATAAATTCATTACATTGGCAGTTATTTGGGTTTTTGAATTGAGTCCCTTCCCTTCTGCCGATTCCTCTGAAAATTGATAGGTGTTGTCCTTGTGGGATTCAAGTCACACATATAAAATTTCGTGTCGATACATTCATTCTACCGGCACTTATTAGAGTTTTTGTGTTAAGCCTCCCCTCTATTCCCCCCTTTCGTCAATTTGGCTGAAAATTAATAGGTGTCGTCGTTAGAGGTTAATGGATTCACATATAAAATTTCGTGTCGATACATTCATTCTACCGGCACTTATTAGAGTTTTTGTGTTAAGCCTCCCCTCTATTCCCCCCTTTCGTCAATTTGGCTGAAAATTAATAGGTGTCGTCGTTAGAGGGTTATGGATTCACATATAAAATTTCGTGTCGATACATTCATTCTACCGGCACTTATTAGAGTTTTTGTGTTAAGCCTCCCCTCTATTCCCCCCTTCCGTCAATTTGGCTGAAAATTAATAGGTGTCGTCGTTAGAGGGTTATGGATTCACATATAAAATTTCGTGTCGATACATTCATTCTACCGGCACTTATTAGAGTTTTTGTGTTAAGCCTCCCCTCTATTCCCCCCTTTCGTCAATTTGGCTGAACATTAATAGGTGTCGTCGTTAGAGGGTTATGGATTCACATATAAAATTTCGTGTCGGTACATTTCTTCTATTGGGAGTTATCATGTTTTAGGCATTTTTTCTTATTCATATTTGGAATCTGGAGGTTGGAAAACATGCATTTGCGTTGAAAACTCCGCATCGAATTTTTGAACCGATTACATAACTTCCCCTATACTGCATACATCTGGAGAAGCAACATGAAATTTAATATTTAAATTCACAACCCCGAGAACACCTTTCGATTTTCAGCTAGATCGGCCCAAGGGAAAGAGGCTCAACTAACTCAAAATACCTTAGTAACTGCCGATGTAATGAATGTATCAACAATAAATTCAGAGATCCCAGTGTAATTCATCTATTAATTTTTAGACAAAACGGTTGATTAGTCATAGAGGTATAGTAAAACTATAGTTGATTCATTGGTGCTAGGTACATTGTCGGTGATTCACTCATGACGTTTTTCTAGTCATCTCAAATTTATCATAATTATCAAATAAAGAAATAATTCCATATTCCCCAGACGCTTCACCCATTTTCGCTCGCGAGCACTCCTAGTATTTGCAAGCTGAATAAGAGAAGTTGTGAAATCGGTTAGAAATCCAAAAATGAGTTCAATTTTTTTCTTTTTCTTGTAATTTCCTTATCTACAAGTTCTTGGTGGAGATGTCCTATTACCAAGTTCCTCACGTCTTGCATTTATATAGAGGTACTCAAGGTTTAATATGCAAATTTAAAATAGTTGCTAGGGAGAACTGCTTAGATAAGCACCACTATCTCATCAGTATTTCCGAACGATTGTGTCATTCCAGATAATTGTTATGATTCATTGCTCGAAACATTTTTTACATAATGTTTCAAGTTTTTACATGAAGTTTCACTCATCACTGAGATAATTTCAGTGTTTCTCACCCAAACAGGTGTTTCATGTTATCTCACCACGATAATAGCGTACATTTACCAAGGAACTTTAAAGGATTTTCTTAGTGATAGTCGGCTCGCGTATTGAGCTCAGGAGCCCGGCAGAGGTCCTTAAGTTTAGGTTTTTTATCTGGGAGGAAAAAAACCATGCCGTTCTTCGGATATAACATTAAGGGATGGTAATTTATGGTTTCCAGATTTACTTTGTGAAGCTCCATTCTAGGAATAGATAATTAAAATACACAATTTCTTTGTCAAACTTCACTATATATTCTCAAATACTCAACTAGTTTCGCCGTGTTAAGGCATTATCAAGAGTCACTTACAAACTGACAGAATTGGCTGTCTTCTACCCTGTCAACCAATTCTGTCAGTTTGTAAGTGACTCTTGATAATGCCTTAACACGGCGAAACTAGTTGAGTATTTGAGAATATATAGTGAAGTTTGACAAAGAAATTGTGTATTTTAATTATCTATTCCTTAAGGGATGGTCCCGAGCCTGTATGAAGCAAAATATAGTCTGACCTTTCACAGGATTTAATATATATATTTGATAGCCGGCTTTCGAGGTTATCCTTTTAATCAGGCAGTCTGATAAAATAATTTTAAAATTAACATAATTAATCCTTAACGACGGCTTAAGCGTCAATGGCCTAGAGGCCTCCTTAGCAGCAGCAGTGACAGTGATTAGTTACAAATGAGAGGAAATCAGTGACTAGGAATTATTACCAATGGGTATTATCTCTCTATTAGCACATTTGCTTGTTGTATTTATTTTTATACAGTTGTAAATATCTATTTGTAAAAAAAAAACAAAAAAATAATTAAAATGTTATAATAAATAGAAATTGCTTCTTTCATCCTGGTTGCTTGAACTATTTACATTAAAGAGCATGTCCATTTTTACTATTTCAATATTATTGGTATCTTTTTATTTAGTTGCTATATTGCTTATTATGTACAATTCTTTATATAGATATTTTTTATTTTTTTAAATTTTATATACCTACTTAATTATAAGAATATTTATTTTGTAAAAAAAAAAGAAAACACTTATTGCCATGAAGGTTGTAATCTTTACTGCAATAAAAGTTTATCTATGTATCTATCTATATCTTTGCAATAACTCTCGTGTACTGTTGGAAATGAAGTATGATCAACGGAAGTAATAGTGAGGAGAAATTTCTTTAATGGTATATCCATTTTGAAAATTGCTTTTATATTATATGTTGTTAATGGTTGGTACAATTACAGTTATAGCTGATATAAAGTGACATTGTAGACCACTTCTGGACTGGTTTAATCACTTTTCTAGTGTGACTGTAACATTATTGCGTGTGGCGGTCAGAATGTCACTGTAAATCTCCGCTAAATACCCTCTAAATGTCATTTTTACAGCGGGTAGAATGGAATAAAAACAGAAAATAAAGAAACTGCAATGCAGCTCACTGTTTTAATAACTTACATTTAATGTTCTCTTCTTACTTGTTTTATTTGTTAATTCGAAGATCTAAGGAAGAATTAAATCTCATCCCAATCAGTCAGCACCCAACCTGACCTGAAGATGTGTCTATAGTTTCTGTTTACCTCTTTTGATACTCTCCAGAACACTGGGAGAAAGGAGGGGGAGACAACCCGCCTTCCTAGAATTTCACAGCTAGAAATCCACATCATTATCATTATATGTTTGACCACAGATTTCTAGTCATACGTACCAGGAAAGGATGGTAGATTTTGAGGAAATTTCGAGTTACAACATATAAATTACTATTCAGCTGTATGAATGAGTTGTTCGCGGAACGTGAATGATTAATACACTGCTTATGAATGTACTAATTATTCATTCATTTATGCCAATCTATTAATTATTTTTTTATTCTACTGGTTTATTTTTATTTATTCATTTACATATATATATTTATCTTTTTAGATATTTTTTTCTTTCCATATTCCTTCTTCTTGATCTGAGGAACTGTCCCGAAATATCGCCATGAAAGAAGACTTTCTTAAAGAAATATAAATATAAAATAGTTATGTCCGAATACTTTTCTGCGATCTGTGTCGTTACAGAGGAAAGTTAATAAAATAAATTATTTATAATTAAAAATATAAATAGTGCCAATTGTATTTATTAATTTTAGGATTTTTATATTAAATTATTTATTTATTTTATTTTTATGATTATTATTTATCTCATATGTTTCTGGTACTCCTGGCTTTATTTAGCTCTTTGGTTATGAATTTAACGTTTTAAAAATATGTAAAAGTTTTATGGATCAAGGCAAGAAAGTGTCCCAAGTTGCAAAAGAAGTTAAATCCCTGCCATGTGCTTAGTTAGTTATTCTGACTCATGCCCGGGCTTTAACTACGAGATCATATCGCTATAACATTCAGTATATAATATATTATAAGACCACTATTATTTTCAATTGTGTGTGTGTGTCGGAAGAGGGGGGCGGCACACTGGTTGTTCGCCTAAGGCGTCAAGTTTTCTTGCGACTACCCTCGTCATACATCTCATCATTTAATGGAGGTAGGATTTAAGTTTAGTGTGAGTGTGTGACTGCCTTAAGACATCTACAGATCTCCGACAGAGTACAAAAAGCAGGTCTATAGAGACAGAGAGACGTCGCGCTATGATGGATCACCGGGGGAGACAACCTCCCGACACAAACCAGACATGGAACTTACAATACGGTGCTAGGAACTAGTCTTTTTTTTGTTGTTGTGGTGACTGATTGTTGTGTAGCTAATGGATGCCTGGTTGACAGAACTCGGTACTTCTGTCTGGGCTGTGTTACAGCAGAAAGATATATCGTTGACTGGGCAACTACCGATTGTGGTGTGTTAACAGAAACTAAATTAATTAATCCTATAATTAATCTTAGTTAATTGTTAGTGATTAACCACTAATTTGAAATACGTGTTAATTTCTGCAGTATGATAGTACTGACAAGAGAAGGGGATGGTCAGACAACCCTTATTCATTACAGTTAATGTCAACAATATATTTCTGTGATCTGTGTCGATATATTGGAAAACTAATAAAATAAATAAAAACAAATAATTTTTTTATATTGTCTAATTCCACTGAAATATATACATAAAGTAAATAAAATATATACATAAAGCCAAAACCAGTACACTTTATGTATATATTTTTGTCGAATTAGACAATATAAAAATTACAAAATAAACAAGTTCTTTGTTTTTATTTATGTTACTAGTCAAACCTGCTAACATTTGTTTGATCATTTTGTGACTCATGCCCGGGCTTGAGGGTAGCGGGTCTACAAAGTCATATCGCCTACTACTAGGGCACTCAGTTGGACATGAACCCGACTCTACTATATACATATATATTAATTTTTGTTTGGGGAATGTTGAAATACGTTTTACAATAACATTTTCTTAGAATTTATCAATTATTATTTTTCATTGTCCAAAAATTATGTAATACATCAGCTTCTTCGAAGAACTCGTACATTTTTTTTTACCTCATATGAAGTAATGAGAAATAATGTAAATTGGTCAGAATTTCATGTTTTCCGTAAGTGGATCCACGATATAATAGGGTCGACACCTGTTTATTTACAGCCTAAGGAAAGCGAGGGATCCGAGAAGTGCTCAACTCAAACATTTTAATAACTGCCGATATAATGAATTGTGTCAACTATTGAATATTAGCGTAACCTGTTGGTTTTGGGGATGTAGATTGCCCGGTGATTCATCGAAACTTCTTTTCATCTCTCACATAACGTTGACAGATATACAGGTACCAGCATGGGAAATTATACGTTTATTCTGCGAGAGTTGAGCTTTTAAATCACAGTAAATTGTTTTGTTTTTTAAAATAAAATACGACTTACTCATTTTATTGTACACTTCTGTAATTTAAAGAAGTTTTTACCCTTCCTATACGAAGTAATGTAATCATTCAAATATTCAATGTCCGAATACATTTTTTTTTTTTTTTTGCGTTCTGTGTTGATGTAGCAGAAATACTAATAAATAAAATAAAATCATGGATAAAAACTTTTTTTTTTGTTTTTTTGAACACTTATATTGTCTAATTCCACAAACATATACTTAAATGTGTACCGGTTTCGGATATTTGTTAGCTGACATTAGATTCTCTGGAACAGCTAGAAATTAATAGGACTCGAAAAAATGGGAATTGTTTGAACGACCAGACACACTTCAAATTTTCTTCCTTTGTTAATCCCTCTCAGCTGACAAATATCCGTGGCAATATAATCGAGGTTAAATATATATTGTACAGTTATGTTATATTGTTTTATTGGAATGTTAAATTTTGGTTTTATTTTAATTTTATTTTCTTGTTTTTCAAATAAGTCCATAGTTGATTATTACCGTTAGAATAGAGATTTCCACCTCCTGGTTTACCAGTGGAAAGGGACCCTTTCACCTCAGGTACTCTTAGGTTAATATAAATATGTACGTCTAGCAAATATCTGAATTATTGTTGAACATTGTGCTGACGATGGCGTAAGCCGTAACCGGTACACATTTAAGTATATGTTTGTGGAATTAAACAATATAAGTTTTCAAAAAAAAAGAAAAAAAAAAGTGTTTTATCTATCATTTTATATTATTTAAATATTCGTTATGAACGGAATTTCATGTTTTCCGACCTCCTGATCCAAAAAAAACAAGAATCTGTCTCTGTGTCTGTGATATGGGAAGGGGAGGATGAGGGGGGAGGCTTAACAAAAACTTTAATAACTGCCGTTGTAATGAATTAATTGACACGAAATTTCTTATTTATATTCAAAGCTCTATAAGGATAACACCTATCAATTTTCAGCGGAAGGGGCGTGGAGATCAAAGGGGGCCCAACTCAAAAATCTCAATAACTGCCGATGTAATGAATGTATCGACACAACATTTAGTATGTATTCAGAAGCCACTGAGTCAAATAATTGAGTTTTAGCACAAACGGTCGACTGGCTTTGGAGGAAGAGTGAATACGTAATTGATTAATTCGCTCTGGGGAAGTACACAGTCGGGTATTCACTGAATACTTTTTCGAGCTACTTAGTTGAAAAAAAACTTTTTAATAATGTTTTATGAGTTGATAGACTCTTAATTTTTCTAACGTAGGTTAGGTTTTAAGACTCATGCCCTGGCTTTAACTACGAGGTCATATCGTCAACTACCAGAGCGCTTTTTCGTCACTCTAGTGGACATGAGTCCGACTCTACTGTGGGAGTCCTAAATTTTGCCTACCCTAAATTTTTATTCACCTTGGGCAGGGGTCTTTAACGAGTACCTGACATCTTACTGGCTCGGGACCATCGCTTAATGTCCTTTCCGAAGGACGGCGTGCTTAAGTTTATTTTACCTCCGAAATAAAATAAACTAAGTGCCTCGGTCTGGTTTCGAACCCACGATCTTGAGCTCAGAAAATTCTGAAAATATTATATAAATATTTTCTACAACTTTAAGCACGCCGTCATTCGTATGGGACGTTAAGAGATGGCCCCAATCTTAGCCTGGGTAGACTAAGTTTAGTGACGACAGAGTGCTCTGGTAGTAGGCGATATGAAGTTAAAGCCCGGACATGAGTCACAGTAATTAACAAAGGAAATGTGAGTATTTACCTGAATTATACTTTGTGTAGCATTATTAAAATGTGTTCATAGAGGTATAACGGCAACCTGTCTGTTTCCGCTGCAGCCTTCATAGCCGCAGGAGACCACGACTGGGAACTAAACAGATAAGGTTGTATTTTGCTCGTTCACCGTGACAAATCCCATTCGTTCGTATATAATAGCGCTCGTCAGTTGCTTGTTCACCAAACTCGGTGGAAGTTGCTTTTTGCTGAACTATACTGTAATTATTCAAAGTCTTGTCTGTTAAAAAATAAAGAAAAAACATACGTTTTTTCACAAAATATTGTCTATTTCACAAATATATGACGGGATTAGAATCAAAATGGTCCAAGTGACATTTTTGAAAAATTTTCGTTAAGTGCATAATCGGATACAAAAATGATAATTCTGTTAAGGGAGTACTTTCGGTACTGCTACCATCTTCAAATACTGAGTATTTGTTGTCATGGCTGAAGATGGTAGCAATACCGAAAATACTCCCATATTATATACATATATTTGTGAAATAATCAATATTTGTTTTTAAAACATACGTTTTTTCTTTACTTTTTATTATGTGTTTCATAATATCTCTGCAACAAATGTTAAGTATCATCTTATCTGTTAGGTGATGGTTCGTCCTGAGGTAGTTCATCAGGTTGGCATGTTATTGTCTGTTCCAGAAACATCGATCGCTTTCTCATTTCTAGAAAGGAAACTGGTCCTTTGTAGTCAAGTTGAATGTTTTGAAAGGGATTAGAATAACATTTATTATCCTTACTCAAGAAACATTATTCTATTCCCGAAATGTACTTAATTAGGTAAAACTTAGGAAAGACAGTAGTGAATAAAGGAGTGGAAAGGATATCTGGGAGCTACAATAAACTTAAGCACGCCGTCCTTCGGATAAGACATTATGCGATGGTCCCGAGCCTGTACGATGTCAAGTACTTATTATAGACCCCTTACCCTAGGTGAATAAAAATTTAGGGTAGGCAAAATTTATTACTTCCACAGTAGAGTCGGACTCATGACCACCAGAGTGACGAAAGAGCGCTCTGGTAGTAGGCGATTTGGGCTTGTAGTTAAAGCCCTGGCATGAGTCATAATAACTAACAAAGTGGTGATTTTAATGGTGGAGCTATTACCTTTCCCAAAACAGTTAGTTAACCTTCTACTGAAGTTAGTTATGTATAGATATGACGTCATGACGTTGATATGCCGATAAACAATTAAGGATATTAACTTTTTTTTTTTATTGTTACAGGTTTGTGAAACTCTTACTGGTTGGATTTTTCTATGAGTACGTTAAGGAATTAGGGGTTCAAAAAAAAAATGCACACAGGTAATAATGCAGTTTAAGGTGCAACATTCAGGTACGTGCAAAAGATTCTTTTACTAGTCTGTGACAATATATTATAGTAATAACATAATATTTGAAAACACGTAAATATGATTACTTTTACACACTGTAACTTTCCATAATATCAAAAAAAATAAAATAAGTATTTAAGGAATTATTGTAGTTGTGCAATTAATGCAAATATTCTAAAAATCAAATTTTGGAAAGCGTTCTAGTTTTAGATATACATTTATGCAAATTTTGCAATCATGGTGCCCCCTCCCCCCTGAGGGCCGAGTTCTGGCCCCTTTGATAAATGTCCCTCTTTAATTAAATGCTAATTTGGGGTGGTCCGACAAAACCGCATTTGAGAAATTACTACGATAAATATACTGTTTGGGAATTATAGCGTTATGTACTGCCTGCAACTTGTTCCCTTCCATAATTCTTGTTTCTCACTGGGGAATTTGAGAGTTTCTCAGTGTACATTGAAGGGTATATCATAGGTTAACTATGAGTTTTTGTACTACTGAATACCGTGTATTTCTTTAACATAAAATATTGTAGTAATAACAATATAAAATTAAGTGAAGAGAAATGTGTACCGGTCACATAAAATATTATAGTAATAATAATATAAAATTAAGTGAAGAGAAATGTGTACCGGTCACATAAAATATTATAGTAATAATAATATAAAATTAAGTGAAGAGAAATGTGTACCGGTCACATAAAATATTATAGTAATAATAATATAAAATTAAGTGAAGAGAAATGTGTACCGGTCACATAAAATATTATAGTAATAATAATATAAAATTAAGTGAAGAGAAATGTGTTCCGGTCACATAAAATATTATAGTAATAACAATATAAAATTAATTGAAGAGAAATGTGTACCAGTTACATTCACACTTCGCTACCAAACATGCCATCCCGTCACTATCAACAATGTTCTAATTCCTTCCTCCAACAGGTTCGTTACCTCGGGTTCTACTTATACAGCTGACTGCCGTGGAACCCACACACACGACTTGAACGACAAAAGTTGAATCCACGTTATGGTCTACTACGTAGACTACTTGGATCAAAGTCTAAACTTTCTACTGCCAACAAACTGACAATTTACAAGACTATAATACGCCCTATATGGACATACGACCTCGAATTACGGGGTACAGCCAAACAATCCAATATAAACCTCATCCAAGCTTTCCAGTCCAAAGTCCTTCGTCGAATTGTTAATGCTCCCTTATATGTCACCAATAAATTACTCCATAAAAACCTAAAGATGCCAACCGTCCAGGAACTAATTCAATCCCGATTCTTAACCTTCCACAATAAACTTTCGTCCCTTCCTAACCCGTTTGCTCAAGTTCTATCCTCTCAATCCCATCCTGACAATCTTCCACGCCATCTGAACAGGAGATGGCCTCGAGTTCTTAGTAAAATTTAAACATTTTACAATTTTCTTTTGTTTATTTATTCATGTTTCTATTCATAAAAGAAATAATATTGACATATAGAAAATTAGGTCACAGAGATCGTGAGTTGAAGTCATTCTCCTGTTTTACAATAGTGTTATCGACCTCTGATTGTGTAAATGAAGTGACATAAATTTGTGTTGTTAAAACATTTGTTCAAATACATAGTACCTACTTGTTTAGAGTACTGAGACATTATTGACAACTGAAAGCAAATGCAATTATTAACATTTAGAATGGTAATAAGAAAGAAAGGAATCCTTCCGGTCTTAGTTTTATAAAATTCTCCGATCTAGCAACCATGGAAGGCTTCAGGAGAAATTGCGAAGAGATTTGAAGCTTGAGGAAGCTGAAGTGATGAATAACGTTCTAGGAAAAAAGTAATCGGGGAATCACCGGCCATATACTTACCCAGAACGAAATCAATTAAGTTTTGCTCTCCCTCCAAAGTCGATCTACCATTTGGACTAAAACTCAATATTTGACCTACATAGTGGCTTATGAATCCTCATACTTAATTTTGTGTGGATACATTCATCACATCGGCAGTTATTGGGATTTTTGTGTTGAAGTCCCCCTCTAATCGCTGAAATCACTACCACTAGCCCAGACTAACCAGAGGATTAGAGGACAGGTGGAGGTTTTCAAGGAAGATATCGCTACCACACTAACCCAGAGGATAGAGGACCGGCGGATGTTTCTGGATATCACTATAATCGCTACCTCACTTACCAGAGGATTAGAGGACAGGTGGAAGTTTTCAAGGAGGATATGGCTACAATCGCTACCACACTAACCAGAGCATTAGAGGACCGGCGGATGTTTCTGGATATCGCTATAATCGCTACCTCACTTACCAGAGGATTAGAGGACAGGTGGAAGTTTTCAAGGAGGATATCGCTACAATCGCTACCACACTAACCAGAGGATTTGAGAAGAGGCAGAGGATTTGAGGAGAGGTGGAGGTTATCGCTACAGTCGCTACCACACTAACTACCCACTCGTGACAAGTAGCGTGAAATGCAAATATCTCAGCATAAACGGATCGTATCCCCCGGTGGTAAGATGTTGGATCTTGATGTTTTACCTCTTGTTTTGATATATGGGATGACAGTTAACATTTGCCGTTGGGGACATCACCTGCAGATCCTCTTCAACAGTTCCACCACCTCCTCTCTGTTGGTTGCATTGTACGCTCAGTTGAATAGAAAACGTTTTAAGTGCTAATTTCCATATCCCCTACCAGTCCTCAGTTCTGCTGGAGTGGACCCTCCTGTGGAACGAATGCACCCTCAGGGGGAGCCACCTTTTGGCATAATATATATTAAAAAGCGTGGCAGGGGTGAAGTGACACAATGAAGTGCCGTCAATATGGAGGTGGTCCGCACCACAATGAGACAGGCCTACGGCACTAAACCCCAGTCTGCTTATTAAGTTCTCTCTAATGGCACCAGGGGGCTCTCGCCTTTTGTCATTTACCCCTCAACTCATCTTTTTTTATTGCTTCTGCCCCTCCCCTATGTTTGACTAGTGACTAATAGATTTATATGTAATCCGTTTAAGCCCCTTGTCTTCTTGTTCCTAACTTTTTCTCCTTTATGTTTTAAACTTTCCTTTGGTGGCGGTTCTAGGTCGAGAGAAGCGTTTGTATCACTTCATACAACATAGGGTAATTGATCGACTCAAAGTAATTTATGTTGAAACCTATGAAATGTCTATCAGAAATTAATTCAAAAAATGGCAGTGATCCCACTTTCAAATAGTATTAGACAAAGTATTTAACTACTGGCAGCATCTCACAGAAAGACAGAAAGTCGCCATAGGTAAAAATTATCCCGCCCTGATGATTGTTAGAGACTCCGTACATTTTTTGCTTCCCCAGCTAAACGAAGTATAGGGGAAGTTATGTAATCTATCAGAAATATGAAGTTGTTTATAATATGTCTATAAACACAGGTTAATTTCCAGAGGGCGTCGGTAGCTCAGTGGTATGCGTGCTTGACTTCTGAGCTCAAGGTCGTGGGTTCGTAGCCCGACCGAGGCCCTTAGTTTATTTTATCTTGGAGGTAAAATAAACTTAAGCACGCCGTCCTTCGGATGGGACGTTAAGCGATGGTCCCGAGCCTGTACGATGTCAGGTACTCGTTAAAGACCCCTACCCTAGATGAATAAAAAATTTAGGGTAGGCAAAATTTAGGACTCCCACAGTAGAGTCGGGCTCATGTCCACCAGAGTGACGAAAGAGCGCTCTGGTAGTAGGCGATATGACCTCGTAGTTAAAGCCCGGGCATGAGTCATAAAACCTAACCTAACGAGGTTAATTTCCGATGGAATGCATCGACACGAAATTTTATTTGTGAATCCAGGACTCACTAAAAACGACACCTATTGATTTTCAGCCAATTCGTCTGAAGAGAAGGGGATATTACTCTCCCTTAATCTCCCCTAACACAAAAACTCTAGTAACTGCCGAAGAATGAATGTATCGACACGAAATTTTATATATCTGATCAGAACCCCATACGGACGACACATATAAATTTTCAACGGCGTAGGCATGAGAAGGGGGGGGGATTAGAAGGGGCTCAGCTCAAAAACGCCAATAACTGTGATGTAGTGAATATATCGACATGTAATTTTATATTTAAAGTCATAACCCAAAGAGGACATAATCTGTCAAATTTCAGTGATATCGGCAGAAGGAAGGGGGGGATCAGAGGGGTTTCAACTCAAAAACTCTAATAAATGCCGATGTAATGAATTTATCGACACAAAATTTAGGAGCTCCGATGTAAGTCACTAAGTTTTGGAGGTCGGCTAGTTTTGGAGAGGGAGCAAAAAGTTAATAGTTTAATTCGTTCTGGGGAAGTCCATTATTGGCGATTCACCGACGTATTTTTTTTTTTTTTTTTTATTGTAGAAAAGGCTTGTCAAATACAATATTTTTCAGCTGAAAATAGCAATATCTCACCCAGCTACCGACAAGTGTTTTGCCAGCTGCTCCAAACTACCTATTATCCAGTTTTCTATGGCCTAGCTCCTATATGTGTGTGCGGCAGATGTGTTTTATAGGTAACTGGAAAATCATTGCAGGGGAAATCATTGTTAGGGAAAAAACGTTTGCCTTTATAGCACTTTTAGTATTTGCTATTTTCTATGTGTTACGTAAAAGAATAAAATAATTTCTTTGCCCTTCCTATTTTTACATAGGTAAAGAAGTTATTTAGAAAGTTCATAGTGCTTTATTGTTCAAAAAGGCCTCATATACTAAATTCATACTGTCCCTATAATCATGTAGTTAGTTATTATGACTCATACCCGGACTTTAACTACGAAGTCATATAGCCTACTACCAGAGCGCTCTTTCGTCGCTTTGGTGGACAGGAGCCCGACAAAGTGGGAGTCCTAAATTTTGCCCACCCAGGCTTCTTCACCTACTGTAGTGGCCTTTAACAAGTACCTGACATAGTACAAGCTCGGAGCCATCGGAAGGACGGCGTGCTCGTGGTTTTTTCACCTCACAGATAAAAAGTTTAAGGATCTCGACCTCTGAGTTACTAGTGATTTTTTATTCTCATGTATGTCATTATTTTTCCGCGACGCTACAGCCCACCATGAGTCTCCTCAAGGGAACTCTTCCATGCTACTCGGTCCTGGGCCAGTATCCATCAGCCTTCCATGTTTGTATCCATCATCCTCTCATCCTTGTATCAGCTTCATCATTGTATCCACCAGTCTCTCATCATTGTACCCACCAGCCTCTCACCCTTGTATCCATCAGCCTCATCATCCTTGTATCTACCAGTCTCTCATCATTGTTTCTACCTGCCTCATCATTGTACCCACCATCCTCTCATCCTTGTATTCACCAGCCTCTCATCCTAGTATCTACCAGCCTCATCATTGTATCCATCAGCCTCTCATCATTTATCCACCAGCCTCTCATCCTTATATCCACCAGCCTCTTATCATTGTACCCATCAGCCTCCCTTCATTGTATTCATCAGTCTCTCCGTCCATCTTCCTTTTCTTCTCCTCGTATCCGCTTACCTCATATCCTGCTGCTTTCTCAGGAATGTATCTTTGTCCTTGCTTCTGACATGACTTACCTGGAGCTTAACAATTTTACTCCATTGTGAGACGCTAACATGTAGTTTCTTCTCCATTCCTTTCGTCGCAGGGCAGGTTACAGTGTCATTTGTCTACACCGGATGGAGGTTGGAAATAGGAGTTGTTTTGTCGGTATAGGCAGGAATCGAGATCTGAACTCTCCCCCAAAGCCCGTAATAGCACCAGCTGGTTTGCCAAAGCCCTTTGATCCACTCTAGGCCCCTACGTTGTTCAATCGATTTGCGACTCGAGGTAGACAGTCTCTTACCGCAACAAATGAGTACTTTCTGACTAAGTCTGTCGTTTTCCTCTTGCCACAAAACACTTCGTCTTTGGCCTGATAAAAAAAAAAATCAGGTTTCACGCCAAAAACTTTATTTGATACATAGCATTAATTTTAATTAAGTTCCTCCACAGATATCCTCTGTCGTCGATGTCGTTCGTGAAGTCGAATCCACTTATTGTTTAATCATTATTTTTTATTACTTATATACTAATTTAACTGAAGATGTCACAAGTACAGAGTATAAGATGAGGCCTTAAGCTTTTGTATCTGGCAGGTGGAAAAACCTTGAGCACGCCGTCCTTCGGATGGGACGTTAGGCAATGGGCCCGAGACTGTGCGATGTCAGAAATTTTTGATTAGATCATAAATATAAGTGTTATCTTGTAAAATGTACATCTGCCCCGAAGTAAAGTGATCTCAATTTTCGACCGATTTTGGTCAAAATCTAATCAGATCTGTTTGTACTTTCTGAATTAGAGCGCACACAAACTTTAATCAAAATGTATTCAGGGGACGTTGAAATTCTATTGAAATCACTATCTCGGATTTTTATACGATTATAATATTTCCTAATTAGAGGTATAAAAAAGTTTATCCTTCAATATTTTGTGGGAAGTCTTTGAAAGGGTGGATTTATCCTGAAAGTAACCCCCCCACAGTTTTCATTTTCCGTTTGGGCTAACTGTGCCTGTTATTTTAACGTTGGAATCTCCCCGACTAAGGGCTAAATGAAATCCTGGCCCATTGATAAGGTCCGAATTCGGGGCCGCTGCCTCAGGGTGGGGTGAGACAATATTTATGGAGGGGGGGCACTGAACAAACACGGCATCATGGATTCCCATCAAGTTTCCGATTTATCATTGGCTCCAGGCTCCATTGTTTCCCACTGGTGGCAATAAACCCGAAATTATGAGTCCTTTTCCGTCCTGGGTTCTGTCAAATCTTATTTTTTTTTTAAATATTATCCTTATTACTACCATGGCCAAAAAACGTACGATATGTTTTTGCTTCGTATTGGCTTATTGACTTAGAAAAAAATCGTCCAAGAATCGCCGTCAATATACTTCCCCAGAACGAATTAATCTATTATCTTTTCGCTACACCTCTAAAACCAGTCGACCGTTTGGGCTAACTTACATAGGGGCTTTTAAATGATTTGTTGATAAATTCAGTCTATCGGAAGTTATCGTGTTCACAGGCATACAGAAAATTTTTTTTTTATTTATTTTTGTAATCGGGGTGTCGGAAAACAGTGAAATTCCGTTGAAAACTCGATTTAGAATTCCTGACCGATTGCATAACTTCGCATAGCTGTGGAATTAAAATATCAAAGTTTTATGAAATATATAATATATATATTTTTTTATATATTAATTATTTTTCATTAAAAATAAAAAAAAGGTGAAGTCTCACCATCCACAAAGTCTTATTTACTTACTCAGTTATACAACAAAGTATGTATTGATAAAATTATGTAATCAGTCGAAATGTTGTCACCGGAGTTTCTTGTTTTTCAATCCCCTGCTCTCTAAAAACAAAAAAATAAAAATAAAAAAAAATAACATAACTCGATAGATTGTATAATATTGAGTTTTAGCCCAAATGCTCGATTGGCGTTGGAGGGAGAGCGAAAACGTAATTGGTTAATTCGTCCTGGGAAAATACATAGCCATTACGACGAATACAGAATTAATACCAACGACGGTCTATAGGTCTATTACATCTAAAGGGAATTTGGTTTAAACGAGCAACACTGTTGACGACAGGTATCCAGATACAAATATATATGTACCACTTTAGTGTTTATCTTGAGCCATATACATGTCCAGGTATTCTCTGAAGCAACAATTGGTATAACCTGAACCATGGTCATATACGAAGACGATGTATCCTATGAATATGTTGCCACACTAGTTGTCAACACTTCAGTGTGCATCTTGTCCAGATATTCTCTGAAGCAACAATCGGTATAACCTGAACCATGGTCATATACAGGGGCGTAGCCAGGATTTTGAGGAGGAGGGGACAGTTAGGCTACGAGGGTGGGGGGTATAGACTCCCGGGGGCACAGCTGCAGTTTCCGTGGTTAGCGTTGCAGTTTTTTCGTTATTAATTTGGGAGACTCGGACCCCAATACTACTGACTGTAATACTTAAGTTGACTTTACATGAGCAGTAGCAAATGCACGCTGTGGTTTCTCTGCTTTTAGAATTAAATGACTCACATCCAATAGCGTGCATTTGCTGCCGCTGCGCTTTGCATTTTTACTGCGCATGTAAAATCAGCTTTAAGAGTAGAAAGTATAACATAAATGACGATTTTGAGCGAGGAAATGAAATGATCGAATTCATATATATTTAAATAAATGTAATACGACTTGATTTGTACATGTACATTTATGTAACAGGTGATTACTGATTTAGGAATGAGACGCACGGGAAATTTGAAGATCCTATTGGTAACTTGCAAGCAATCCATTTTTAATAAAAACTATTTTTTTAGTTTATTTAATTTTCATCTTGGTTTTTTGCTCTGGCTTCGCGCTTCCGGCTACGCCCCTATATATATCCTATCAACAGTTGTCAACACTTCAGTGTGCATCTTGAGCCATCTTCATGTCCAGGTATTCTCTGAAGCCAGAACCATGGTCATATATGAAGCCAATATATCCTAGCAATATGAGCGGTTTCAGCATTGTAATGAACAGGTCATTTTAATGAATTCACCCTGTGCTATGTAACATAACAGAACAGAAGTGCACTACCTGATTCTGAACCATTGTATCACCCTCTGCAGCAACCAACAACGGTTATTGATCGCAGTTGCAATAAATCTATTATGCACAGTTTGCTAATGTTTCCGATTCAAAAGCACAGTCACAATTAATATGGTAATATAATAAATAGGTAACTTTATACGTTTAGATGTATTTCCCTTTGAAATAAATTGAAAGTCTGTAATTACTACGAAACATAGCAAATGAAAATATTGTATATTGGAATCAATTTAGAATAATATATTCACCTTTTAGCTCCTCCATTATTACTTCCCCAGCTATGCGAAGTATAGGAGAAGTTATGTGATCGGTCAAAAATTCCATCCGACCTCTAGATTTGAAGTTTGAAAAAAAAATCTGTGTGTGAATACGAAAACTCCCGATAGAATGAATGTATTGACCCGAAATTATATATGTGGATCCAGAACCCTCTAATGACGAAACCTAGTGTTTTTCAGCCAAATCGATGAAAGGAAAAAGGGGATTAGGGGGGAGGCTTATAACTGCCAATAGAATGAATATATCGACACGAAATTGTATATGTGTGATCGTAACCCTATAAGAATAACATCTATCGATTTTCAGCCGAAAGTGCCAAAGTTGGTGTTTAGGAGAGAGGCTTAACTCAAAAACTTTAATGACTGTCTATGTAATGAATGTATCGACATAAAATTTTATATTTGAATCTAAAACTGTATAAGGATGAGATGTATCAAATTTCAGGCAAATCGGCCAAAGAAAATTGAGGCATCAGGGGACCAAGTCAAAAATCCTAACATCTCTCGATGTAATGAATGTATCGACACGGAATTTAGTATGAGGATTTTGAAGTACCTGAAAAAAACGTACATCGATGTATAGAAAATCGGTATATTGGATTGAAACGCAGAGCAATTAATTACCTTAGTAGATTACTGAACTACATTTTATTTGACAACCTGTGAAATGATCACTTCTCACTACATCAGCCATCTTCATTTTTATATGTTAGTTATTATGACTCACGCCTTGGCTTTAGCTACGAGGTCATTTTGCCTACTACCAGAGCGCTCTTTCGTCACTCTGGTAGACATGAGCCTGACTTCAATGTGGGAGTCCTAAATTTTGCCTACCCTAAAGTTTATTCATCTAGGTTAGGGGTCTTTAACGAGTAACTGACATCATATAGGCTAGGGACCAGATTTTCAGTCAAATCGCTCAAAGGGAATGGGGGGTATCGACATGAAGTTTTATATGTTAGTTTGCCTACTACCAGAGCGCTCTTTCGTCGCTCTGGTGGATATGAGCCCGACTCTGCTATCGGAATCTTACATTTTCTTATCCTAATTTTTTATTCACCTAGGATTTGGGTACCTGACATTGTACAGGCTCGGGATTCGAAGAACGGCGACCTCAAGTTTTTTTTGTTTTTTTTCGCCTCCCGGATATAAAATCTAATTGAAATTTTATATGTAAATCCAAAACCTCATAAGGACGATACCCATTAATTTTTTTTACATTAGTTTTTTTCTTTTTCTTCACTCAGGGTACCCCAAAACTCAAATATCTGTAAAAACTCAAGTCAGTATGTCTATTTTTGGCAGATTATAATTCTTTGGGGAAATAGCAACATAATACAATGTATCATAGACTAACGAAGGTCTTTTGTTGGTGAGACATCCATTCATTCGAGGAATTGTTGAATTGTTTTCGAAAACTATTACACAACTTAACTTTCTGGGAACCTGGGAAAGTCCGAGCAACAATTTGGAGATATAATAGTGTGTGAAGTATTATGCATATACTCGTATTATGTACGTAGTCCGATAACATCGGGACTTTTTTTTTGTGTGTTTCCTGTTCTAGTATTACTAGTAATGTCTTCGTCGAAGAAATTTTGGCAATGTCCATAGTTGAGCCCAGGTAACTGTCGGCAGTTGATGTAATTGTCATTTTATGTTAACCCGGATGGTGAACTACTAAAGTTTTATTATTATTAAGTCTTTATTTATTTATAAATATACTAGATATATACAAATAATTTGAAAATAAAAAATCTTATAACAAAGCCTCTTGGTCAGATGACCGTCAGAGTGTAGTCATAATTTACAAATAAATAAGAAATTATGTTAAGAATTGAAATAATTAAGTACAACTATCAATATATATCTTTGACCTTTAAAATTTAAATCCAAATAATCATAATCTTCTGGTTCGGTATACTAATATTAATTTTCAGATATAATTGTGAACTATAGAATTTGAGTCTAGTTATAATAAATGTTATAAAATGATGATAAAAACTAATAGGACTTAAATAGATTAATAAATAGTAAGTAATAATATGATTAAAGAGTAATAAGTAATATTATAGATATACTATTAGGGAAAATTGCATAACATTAAATCACAATAATGATTTAAATTGTATTATGGTTAATTTATGATATTTTTGGCTCGTCTACAATAATTAGCAAGAGAGGTCCAACATTTTCCATTCACGTACCGAACTACTAAAAGTAGCCTATTAATTTTCTAGTAAATAATAATCCTACCGAACGGAAGGGGGAATCAGGAGGAACTCCAAAGACCCCAATAACTTTCGGTATAATGCATGTATCGACATGAAATTTATACTTAAATTCAAACCCCCATAATGTCACCATTTATTATTTTTCCGCAAAATTAGCCTTTAGGGAAGGGGGCGATCAAAAGAGAGGTGTTCAACTCAAAAACCCTAATTACAGCCAATGTAATCAATGCATCGACACAAAATTTATTTCTAGGAATCTGAAGCTCCTATGAAAATCATGTATCGATTTTTAGCCCAAACGAATTCCATAACTTTAGAATTACATATCCTGGACCATGTATGGCCGAAATGTTTATCTATTTAATTTCTTGCTGGGGAACTACATTGTCGGTAATTTTTTTTTTTTTTTTTTTAAGGTCGTAACATTATTACAAAATAAAAAGGTATATTATTTTTCATATATCTTTTGTTGCAAATAAGTATCTTTTTCAAGAACTTTTTTTAAGTGTATATAAAGTACCCTTCAGCGTAAGCTGCCTTTTGAATAGTACTTCAAAAAAAAAAAAATGTTCCCTCTTCTACTTGAATGTATGAGTTTGCATATAGTATCTCTGTTTATAATTACAATACAGCGACCTTTAAGCTCTGAAGATGCCTTTTTAAAATAGCAGCTTTGGAAAAGTCGACAAATGAAGTTCCTACTTATCATCAAAACATAAAGCCAATCTACATCTAATAAAGGTTTTTCAAGTCTAATAAAACAATTATATGATAAAGCTTATTAGTTAGTTATTGTGACTCAATGCCCGGGCTTTAAATAATCATATCCCCCAATCTTTCGCCACTTCCATGAGCCAGCTGCTACTAAGGGAGTCCTAAATTTTGCCTACTTAGGG
This sequence comes from Aradus depressus, assembly GCA_963662175.1. NCBI lineage: Eukaryota > Metazoa > Arthropoda > Insecta > Hemiptera > Aradidae > Aradus > Aradus depressus. The sequence goes on from OY759215.1 coordinate 19,204,978, forward strand.
TAGAGGGGTCTTTAATGCTCGGAACCATTGCATAACATCCCATCAGAATGGCGTGCAGAAAGATTTTGATTTTTCTACTTACAAGAAAAAAAGAGCCGGGTATCGAACCCGCTATCTTGAGCTAGTAGGCTAGCATGCTACCTCTGAGCTACCGGTGCTCAATTAACCTTATTATACCTTTTTTTTTTTTTTTAATTTCCTAACTAAAAAGTATTTTTGCAAATTGTTGCTAATTCTCCTATCAACAGGTAATTCAGGAGGTCATATTACAGATCAAAGATTAGATTTACCTATACATATAGAGAAAAGAGAAAATAAAAAAACGTGTGTTTTAAAACATTTCGTTTTTCGGCATGCATCTCGAAACCGAACGACCAGAGAAAAATAGTTTTTTCTTTAACTACAATTTTTACTTGAAAAGATATATGATTAGGTCATAAAAGCGGTATTTTGTAAAATGTATTTTGGCCCCTAAGTAATGTCTTAATTTTCGTCCGATTTCGGCCAAAATCTAATCAGATGTGACTTCTTAATTACAAATTCAAAGTTCACAGCTACAATTGTTTTTGTGGTAGAGCGCTCACAACGTTTCAATCACATACACACAGTCACAAACCGCACCGACAAACATCATCGCAAAAATGGCCAAAACGTATTCAGAGAGACTTTGAGACGTGAAAAACGAAGTTAGATATAAGAAAGTAAATAGAAAGCCCTAGCTGTTGAACTGAATCAAAGGTATACTAAATGTAGTGTACATAATGTTAATAATTATAGTTAGTTATTGTGACTCATGCCCGGGCTTTAACTACGAGGTCGTGCTCTTTCGTCACTCTGATGGCCATGAGCCCAACTCTACTTTGGGAGTCCTATATTGTTCAGAATTAAATATAAATTATCAAGGTAGCCAGGACACCGATTCTATGTATACGAGACTTTTCTAACTTTCGTTTCCTTTTTTCTTAAGCGAGTGTGTTGGGAAGTTTACCCCAACTTTTGACGTGTTTACCTAATCCTTACGACAGTTGACGTTGATCTCTGATGAAACTTTCCTCCTCTGACAGTTCAGAACATCTCTTTGGATGAAAGTGGTTAAATTGAAACTCAGTTAACCAATAAACGAAGTCAAAAGTATAAATAAAAGTTTTTTTTCCTTCTGGAAAAGAACCCTTATTCTTTTTTCCCCAATCCAAAATAAAAACAAAGAACTGGAGGGTGGAGGAGGGAGGGGTATCATGTTAGAAGAAGACCAAAGTCGAAACATGGTTGATGTAGACATATTGCTCCCTGGAGAGTGGATCCCTTGTTTTTGTTCGATACCTTGCTACCTGGTTGGGACAGGTCATACATATCCAACATGCCAAGCTCAACTTGAGAGCCCTACTTCAGACGATATCCCAAACCGATAAACATGTATTAGTCTCAAATCGGCCACCATTTGATAGATATGCCGTCTGTCTGTGAAGGTCTATTTCTTCGAAAATAATGACCACCTTTACTTTACTAAAGCTCAGAGAAAATTGACTTTCAATTGGTAAAATGGTGAGGGCAACCTAGAAAGCCGGATATCATAAAATCCAATAAAGGAGTAGTAATCGGTCAACGATTCGATGCGTAGTTTAATGTTGGAAAAAAAAAAAAAAAAATCTGTGTGTGAACACGATAACTCCTGTTAGAATTAATGTACCCACACTAAATTTTATATATAAATCCACAACTTTCTAACGATAACACCTATTGTTTTTCAGCCAAATCGACCCAAGAGAAGGGGAGGCTTAACATAAAACTTGAATAACTGCCGATAGAATGAATGTATAAACACGAAATTTAAATGTGTGGCCAAATTCAACTCAAATCGGGTGAAGGAGAGGGAGGGTTTAGGGGAGAGGCTTAACAAACTGCCGTTGTCATACGGTAATATAAAATTTGAGAGCTCGAACAGAATCAAAGATATATTAAATTAAATATACAAAATTAAAGTAATTATATTAGTTATTGTGACTCATGCCCGGGCTTTAACTTCGAGGTCGTATCGCCCACCAATAATGTACTCTTTCGATGATCTGATGGACATGTGATCCCGACTCTACTGTGCGAGTCCTACATTGCTTTATTCACCTAGGATGGGCTCCTTCAACGAGTACCTGCAATGTTACTTCAACGTCCCATACACACAATATTTATAATAATATATTTTTCACCTCTACATTTTTCTTCCATTCATATTTCTGGTTTTTATAATCTGCCATATTTAGACGTTCCGGGAAAACTGAAACAGGAACGTTGAATTGGTATGGACCCGCGTACAGAGCCAGAAATCACCGGAAGACAAAAAGGGTGCTGGAGAAGATTCAATATTGGACTTCTGAATCCTCATACTAAATTTTGTGTCGATACATTCAGTTACGCCCCTCTCTAATCAACCCTATTCTCTTTGATCGATTTGACTGAAAACCAATAGTTGTCGTCCTTATGCGATATCGAGATATTCATTTGTCGACCCAGCTTACCTCCATCAACTTACACGAGACAATCTTCAATAGCGCAATTATTGGTTTAGTTACTCTGAAAAATTTAAAATTCATGGGACAAGATCGTATTTGGGACTGGATCTACGATAGATGGTGACGGAAACAGACTACCCGATGTTCTGCCGATGGCCAATCCCAGTCCCTCAGTAACCCCTCGATCCCCAAGCTTTTCTAACATTGACTGGGTGATGTTGCTGCAATGCAAGGCGTACTTTTTTTAAAACCTAATAAAAAAAAAAAAAAAAAGTTGCTGAAAAAAATATTCGGGTGGGCTGGTGCACAGTACATATTCTTGAACCACGATAATGTGTTCAAGTTAACAGATTCACTCAAGTTATCAGTGAGATCATTTCTGATTATAATCAGTCTACATATTTCTTTCAAAAATTAATTACCTTAAGATGGCTTCCAGATGAAATTGATTTTATTTTACTTTGAAATGTATCCATCGAATTCATTTAAATCTAATAATAAATGTCTTTGATGATCAAAGATAGAATCTAGACCAAATTTCATCTGAAGAAACAAGTTTCAATAAGAAATTAAATTGGTGAAGTAGATAGGCTCTGGAGCAGAGGAGAAGACAGTCTTTTGTAGTGTCAAAGCCAAAGAGAAGATAGGAAAAGAGCAAAGGGAATAAGGTTTGTGAATAGGCAAGAAGCGGAAGGTTGAGGAATGGAGGACTGATGAATCGGAGTTCAAATGGAGGACGGATGAATTGGAGTTCATTTTGAACTCATAACTCGATGTAGGGATAAGTGCTTTGCAGACCTGAGGCTGCGACGTTTTACTTTTTGACGTTTCTTTAGTATAAGGAAGTATTGTAATCGTCCGAAAATCTGAGTTCGAGTTTTGAACGGAATTTCACATTTCTAAGTCCACAATTGACGATTTTTGCGATGATGTCTGTCAGTGTCTGTGTAAACCTACTACCAATGAACTTGAAACGTGAAATGATGATGTTACATATGCTAGCATACATCTGGCTTAAAAAACTTGGAACGGGGCCTAAGAACATTTTACGAAATACCGTTTATCTTTATGACCTAATCCAAAATTTTTCCAAATAATAATAATATTTATTTCCGTACAAACCATAACATGGTAATAGGATACGTCATAAGAATGTATACATTAAGATTCTTATAAATTAGATACATAAACAGCTAGATACTTAGATTCTGACATACAATGTGAATGTATTTTTCAAGAAGATATTTCGGTATCTCCCTATTTGCGTATACCCAGAATGCGTACACCTACGAAATATACCCACTATGCGTACACTCTTTTTATCACTTGAGGGGTAGGGAAGATTTTTTTCAGAGTCGATATTGCAGTCGGTTCGAAGTCAATATTCACTTTTTCAGGGCTCCAATCAGGCACCTGAGCTTTAATCAGGCGGAACATCTTGTAAGTTACTAACAATTTGTTTGGCAAAAGTGCAAATACTACTGGAACAATGTTGGTCTCCTGATGTGTACTAGGTACCCAAATCTGTATAAATGATGTATATTTGCATGTTGGTAAGTTTTTTTTTCCGTACGCAAGATAGAATCGGAGTTGTCGAACCCTATTAGTTCACGCAATTCCCCCCCCCCCCCCCCCCCAAAAAAAAAAAAGTATACGCATAGTGGGTATACGCAAATAGGATGGTACCGATATTTCGGGCGTTCTTACGAACTAAGACAATTTCTATGAAATATGATTTATTTAAAATTTGGTTCTTACCAAAAATGTGGCTCATTAAATGTTCAACTATCGAGAGGCTCTAAGATTTGAGATAGAACCAATGAGAACAGTTGTAGGCCGCGAAAAATGTCACTCTCTGCCCCTCCTCCTTTTCAAAATCATTTCATAATTGATCGATTATGTTCTACTCAATGATCAATTCAAAACTCGATATATGATTTTTTAACGGTTTTGGTTAACTGTAAAAGAAGTATTTTATGTTTCGACCCCCTTCTGAAGACAGTAGCTCAGAGAGAAAAAAAAAGTGAGGGTTTCAAAAAAATTATGTTAAGCAAATAAAATGTGTGTAAATCTTTTAAATAAAACAAAAAAAAAAAAAAAAAACAACCTTTATTTAGAAACTTTTTTCATTTCCCCTACCATAAGGGTTCTCCCAACCACCATGTTCGTAGTACAAAGGCGTAAAAGAAATAATGCCCCCAAAAAACGAAAAGAGTTAAATTGAGAGAAAGAGTTTAATTTATTTTCAGGCTCTACCAGCTCAAGAGAGATGTTCGTAATTTTTGTGTCTCTATTGAGCACGAGAACTCCCGATAGAATAAATATATCGATATGAAATTTTATATGGTTATCCAGAACCCCATCAGAGTAAATTCAAATTCAAAACTAAAACGGGGAGGTGGTTGAGTAACTCGTTTCAGTTTAGAGGGAGAGCGAAAATTTATTTGATTAATTCCTGCTGGAGAAGTTCATTGTCGGTGATTCACCGACGACTTTATTTAGTTAAATAGATTGAGCAGAGTGAGTGGATCCCGTTCTACGAAGAAAGTTGTGTAAGTAAGTGAATCGGAAAACCGTGAAGTTATATTAAAAGCCCGAGGTCCTCTTACTCACTTATTCCTCGAGAGAACAAAATGAAAATAAGAAAGTCGTCGGTGAATCACAGGGGATGTACTTCCCCTCGAATATCATTTGTTATCAACTACTCGTAAGTTCTCCATCTACAGTAAAATCCTTTTATAACGATTTCTGATATACTTAACGATTTTCCGGATATAACGATGTAAAACCCGTATCTAGTTTGGTTAGCTATTTAAAAGTGAAGAAATAAATCCGGATATAACAATGTTAGGTATAACGATATTCCGTATAAAACTACCTAAAACATAAGAAAAAGTTTATTTTTCATTCCGGTTATAAAGATATAATAATATTATGTATGTACATACGCACATACATACATAATTGGGTAAAACAGTATGAGTTTTGAACGGATGAAAAATACGAACATTATAGAAAAAGGTTTTAAACACGGTTCTTGTTTACTCTTTCCGAGCGCAATGAGTTATTCCATTTCCAAACATACCATTTCCCCCTTGTCGAATTTTCTTCGAACTCCCTTCTTCCCTTCTAGTGCGTATATTCCTAGTTTCAGATTAGTCTTTCCTTTGCCTCCGTAGGGATCGTTACTTCGGAACTTCATAACCATGTAAGCAAAAATGTATGCTTAAAAAAAAGCAAGGAAACTAAAATAACTGATTTTTTTGTGGAAAATTAATACATATGTACTCCATGTGTATACATAATTTATGTTTACAGTTACGAATGTATGTAAGTAAATTTTATGTAAATTTTAAAAAGTAAATAAAAATATGTAAATTTTCTCGTTATGAACATTGTAAAACACCTTTTTTTTTTTCTCTAACAAGGGTGGGAGTCTTTATTAGTACCTTATCGTACAGGCTAGGGACCATCGCTTAAGAGGCGTATAGACACGCGAGCAACTAGCCGAACATTAGTCAGTGCGCATGCCTGGGGATGAAGTGCGCAGGCGCTCGACGAACAAGGGAGGCTCGGGGTCTGCTCCACCTGTTGTCGGTTTTTTGACGAACCATCAAAGGATTGTTCGGCTCGGGCTGCGGTGTGTGTGGACTGGTACCAAGCTGAACCGTCCCGACTTGTCCCGAGCACTGTTGTTTATAACCAATATTATAACCTTCTCAAATATATACGTTTTTGGAAGTGCAAGTTCTTTTTTTTTTTTTTAATAATATATATTTAAATATTATTCAAAAAATTTTATTTTATTATGGCTTCTGAAGACTGGTCTCAGGAGCTTCAAATTCAGTTTGAATTGCCACATTAATATAAATATAAGCTAGTGCCGCTATACGTTTCTTCTTCATTTTTGATAAATAAGTAGGTACCTAAAAAAGTGTTCATTTTAAACAATTTACATGTAAAAATAAATTACGTATCATAATAAATTCGTATCCGTATTAATTGTACTACAAATATGTAAATTAATTACGTAAGTAGCTACCTACCTTGAGCATTTTCTGATTGAAGATTTTGAATAGTAATAAAATGATATACAAATAAACGTAAATTTGTTATCTGCAGGTTAACTTGTGCAGGTTATGTTCGTTAGTATGATTGTGGAGCATCCAAATGCTCGGCTCGTCTCTGTTCGGCTTGGAGTGTGTTCGTTGAAAACTGAAAATGAGCCGAACAGTGCTCGGCTCGTTGCTCGCATGTCTGTACTAGCCTTAAACGTCCTATTCGAAGGACCGCGTGCTTAAGTTTATATTACCTCCCAGGCAAGCACGCATACCACTGAGCTACCGGCGCCCTCATATATATTTTTATTTATTTTATTAAATAATTTTTTTTATCTCTTTCATTTTATGGTTTTTGTTTATTCATTTACCATCATTTATTTTGTACCATTTTGCTATTATTTTGAACATATTCATTTCTTTCTTGCTTCTTATTATTTATTTTAAATATTTTGTATTATCTATTATTTTACCATTTATTCTTATGATCAACACTACTACTTATTCTTTTTATACAGATTGTAGAATAAATATAAACAAGAAAAAAAAGTTATAGAATCCAACTAACTTTCCTCTCTATCTGTAAACTACCCTTACCTCAAAGCTGATTTGGCTGAAAATCGGTTGAGATCGTCCTTCCGGGATTTGGGATCAACATATAAAATTTTGTGTTCTGAGTTATTGTCGACCGATCACATAACTTTCTCTATACTATACTGGCTGGAAAAGTAAAAAAAAAATTTGGGAAAAAGTTCTGATAAAATTATGTTTTGCGTGTTTATATAAGTATACGGTGCAAAACGTGCGTAATGCTTAGACAAGGAACAAAACAACTGTTCGGGGTGAGGCTGTAAAGAAGATTAATGCTCCTCCATTATATCTAAATCTAACCTGACATAAATTTTATTAATCCGTCCTATTATACTGTTTAAGTTGTCTTAAATCTTTCTCCCTTAACACATAGCCAGTCGTAAATTGTTATTAATTTGACACACCCTTGCATCTTCTTTTACAAATCCCTATGAAACATCCCCTTTTGTATACTCACAAACTATACAAATCCTAATTGGACAAATAATAGATACATTTTAGTGATACATTTTATCTTTTAATTGGGATAATTTTGTTATTATTGGGAGAGCTAAAACTAAATATCTCTTGAGTTGTAGCTGTTGGAGTTCTACAGTGAGACATTCTCTCTCCAATTCTTCACATTTTTAATTCCCCATCAAGTTGTAGCGGTTGGTGTTCCTCAGGGAGACATTCTCTCTCCAATTCTTCACATTTTTAATTTCCCATCGAGTTGTAGCTGTTGGAGTTCTTCAGTGAGACATTCTCTCTCCAATTCTTCACACTTTTAATTCCCCATCGAGTTGTAGCTGTTGGAGTTCCTCAGTGAGACATTCTCTCACCAATTCTTCACATTTTTAATTTCCCATCGAGTTGTAGCTGTTGGAGTTCTTCAGTGAGACATTCTCTCACCAATTCTTCACATTTTTAATTTCCCATCGAGTTGTAGCTGTTGGAGTTCTTCAGTGAGACATTCTCTCTCTAATTCTTCACATTTTAAATTCCTCATCGAGTTGTAGCTGTTGGAGTTCCTCTTGTTGGAATACATATTCTTATTTTGATCCCGAGAGAGAAGTTTTATCCATGAAATAAAACTCTGCCCTGGACGGGATTCGAACCTGCGCCCATGGTTTTTTCAATGCAACCAGAGTCTTACGCTCTAGCCGACACGGTCACCACGAGCCCTAATATTCAACCAAATCGCCCAAACAAACGGGCTTAACACAAAAACTCTAATATATGCCTACGTAATGAATGTTTCCACATGAATTTATTTTCCCAGCATTAATAATCAATTAAGTTCTTGCTCTCCCGCTTAAACCAATTGTCGGTTTTGTGCTAAAATTCAGCATAGTTGACTTACACAGAGACTTCTAAGTCCACATATTAATTTTTTTGTCTATACATTTATTTAAACATCGGCAGTTACTAGAGTTTTTGAGCTGATCTCACTTCTCTAATCCCATCCTTCCCTTCTGCTGGTTTTGCTGAAAATTTATATATGTTTTTTTTTTATGGGAAATTTAATTCCAGTACAAAATTTACATGGGAAGTCATTACAGTTTTTGGATCATCCCACACCAATCCCCCCTTCTCTTTGGCCGATTTGGCTTTAAATCAATAGGTGTCGTTCTTATGGGGGTTGTAAATGCATATATTGTCGATGCATTCTTGGTATCAGGGGGTAGGAAAACAAGAAATTTCGGTGAAAACAACATCGAATTCCTGACACAACTTCCTCCATACATCGTATATCTGGGGAAGTTAGTAGTTATTATTCTATTTGTTATTGAAATATTTATGTAATTTGTCGTCAGATTATTTATGTGTAAGAACCAATAAATGTGCTGTTAAGAATAGTAGTAACTCCCAGATTAAACAAAACGTCGTCACTGAAATGCACTTAACAACATTAATTTGAAATAGCCGACATAGCAACTGCATTTGCTGTTGCTATGTCGGCCATTTCATATCAATGTTGGGCATCTACAAAGTAAATTTTTAGTGAACCAAAATGTTGAAATGACTAATTAAACAATATAAATTCAATTTACTGAGTTAATTTCAGCTAAAATTATCCGCTAAAACCAGGCCTGCATTTTTTTCAGAGGGGGCCCGAACCTGAAAATCAGTTTTATCTCATCTAAAATTTACATTATTAACGGTTAGATTATTGTTAATTCCAAGTTTCCACAATATGTCTGCATTTTTCAATTCAGAAGTCATAATGTTTGTCTGAATTCGGCCCAAATCTTAATCAGATCTATGTTAGCACATGTGAGATCTTCATATACCAACTGACACTTCTCCAATGATAACTATACCAACTGACACTTCTCCAATGATAACAATACCAACTGACACTTTTCACTAATTCTTGTCCTTATTCTATCCTAAAAGTCCTTATTCGGTCCAATTAGAAGCATGGCTCAAACCTTCCTCACTATGGGATAGTTCCGTGCACCTTCTCATATCAGTCCTTCTAAATAGATGTGATCATTTGGATCCGAGACAATGAACACTTTTCTGCTCAGGAGGTAAGTAAGTTTCTAATTAGCTGGAGTGCTTTTGTAATGGAATGGCAGGAAGACAGGGGGTAATAAGAGGTTGTGTAGAGAGGGTAACCTGGGGCAAACTGGGCCATTGGGAAGGGGAAAGAGGATAGTGGTGGGTGGGCTCTGATCCAGTCCCCAGCGGCAATCAGAGATACCAGCTCCACTGGCAATAGTCCTGGGTAATCTGGGGCAAACTGGGCAAATCGGCCATCGGGAAGGGGAAAGAGGATAGTGGTGTTTCCCGATCCTGATCCAGTCCCCAGTGGCAATTAGAAATACCAGCTCCACTGGTAATAGTCCTGGGTATCCTGGAGCAAACTGGGCAAATCGGTCATTGGGAAGGGGAAAGTGGCCAGTGGTTGGTGGGTGGGCTCTGATCCAGTCCCCAGTGGCAGTTAGAGATACCAGCTTCACTGGTAATAAGAGGTTGTGTAGAGAGGGTAACCTGGAGCAAACTGGGCAAATCGGCCATTGGGAAGGGGAAAGAGGATAGTGGTGGGTGGGCTCTGATCCAGTCCCCAGCGGCAATTAGAGATACCAGCTCCATTGGCAATAGTGCTGGGTAATCTGGGGCAAACTGGGCAAATCGGCCATCGGGAAGGGGAAAGAGGATAGTGGTGTTTCCCGATCCTGATCCAGTCCCCAGTGGCAATTAGAAATACCAGCTCCACTGGTAATAGTCCTGGGTATCCTGGAGCAAACTGGGCAAATCGGTCATTGGGAAGGGGAAAGTGGCCAGTGGTTGGTGGGTGGGCTCTGATCCAGTCTCCAGTGGCAGTTAGAGATACCAGCTTCACTGGCAATAGGAGGTTGTGTAGAGAGGGTAACCTGGGGCAAACTGGGCAAATCGGCCATTGGGAAGAGGAAAGAGGATAGTGGTGGGTGGGCTCTGATCCAGTCCCCAGCGGCAATTAGAGATACCAGCTTCACTGGCAATAGGAGGTTGTGTAGAGAGGGTAACCTGGGGCAAACTGGGCAAATCGGCCATTGGGAAGGGGAAAGAGGATAGTGGTGGGTGGGCTCTGATCCAGTCCCCAGCGGCAATTAGAGATACCAGCTCCACTGGAATAGTCCTGGGTATCCTGGAGCAAACTGGGCAAATCGGCCATTGGGAAGGGAGGGGAAAGAGGTCAGTGGTGGGTGGGCTCTGTTCCAGTCCCCGTGGTAATTAGAGATACCAGCTCCACTGGCAATAGGAGATTGTGTAGAGAGGGTAACCTGGGGCAAATCGGCCTTTGGGAAGGGAGGGGCAAGAGGCCTGTGGTGGGTAGGCTCTGATCCAGTCCCCAGTGGCAATTAGAGATATCAGCTCCATTGGCAATAGGAGGTTGTGTAGAGAGGGTAACCTGGGGCAAATCGGCCATTGGGAAGAAGGGGGAAAGAGGCCAGTGGTGGGTGGGCTCTGTTCCAGTCCCCGTGGTAATTAGAGATACCAGCTCCACTGGCAATAGGAGGTTATGTAGAGAGGGTAACCTGGGGCAAATCGGCCTTTGGGAAGGGAGGGGCAAGAGGCCTGTGTTGGCAGGGCCCCAGTGGCAATTAGAGATACCAGCTCCACTGGCAATAGGAGATTGTGTAGAGAGGGTAACCTGGGGCAAATCGGCCATTGGGAAGGGGATAGTGGTGGTAGGGCCCCCAGGGGCAATTAGAGATACCAGCTCCATTGGCAATAGGAGGTTGTGTAGTGAGGGTAACCTGGGGCAAATCGGCCATTGGGAAGGGAGGGGAAAGAGGCCAGTGGTGGCAGGGCCCCCAGTGGCAATTAGAGATACCAGCTCCATTGCCAATAGCCGTACAACAGCTACTCCTCTCCTACATATTGCCTCTCCCGTCCTTTGATTTTATCTGTCTCTCTCTCTCTTATTGGATATTTAATTTTGGATTCGATGTGTTCGACGGAGGCGGCTGGAATTTTTATATTGTGGGGTATCTGCTGGTGTGAAATCTAATTAGGTTTATCAGTATCGAAAAAAGAAAAAAAAGTCATTGGTAAATCACTGGCTATATACTTCCCCATCAGGAATTAATCCATTACGTTCTTGTTCTCCCTATAAAATCAATCGACCATTGATATAAATAGTGGCTTATAAAATTAATAGATGCCTATGGGGTTTTGAATTTAAATTTCATGTCGAGACATTTATTACATCGGCAGTTATTGGAATTCTTGAGTTGAGCCCCTTCTGATTCGCCCCTCCTCTTCGGCTGATTCTGCTGTAAATTAATTATGTCGGCCCTTAAGGGTTCTAGATACACATATGAAATTCGTGTCGATACATTCATTCTATCTGGAGTTGTCGTGTTTACAATCACACATACACATAGACAGATAGAAATGGTTTCTCTATTTATGAAATCAGGAAGTCGGAAAACATGAAATTCCGTTGAAAATTCTGCATCGAATTTTTGACCGTAATACATAACTTCCTCTTTACTTCGTATTGCAGGGGAAGTAATAAATAAACGTGATTAAAAATAAATTTTAAAATATATGTACACTAGCAGGTTACCCAATTTCACTCTGAGTAACTAAGTAGGTTAATAACGTTATCTGCAAGTATCATGATTTTATCATGATTTTAGAAGTAAGTTAAAATTTTCAATGATTTTGAGGCCGATTTCAATTCGAAACTCGAAACCCATATTAGCAATGGCACCCTCCCGTCAAAATTTGATTTGATACATATTTGATTCTATACATCAACCGTTAAAGAGCTATTTGATGTGCCGCCCCCTCCCCCCACCTATTCCGTTCAAAACGTGGAGGTGCTACGTATGAAATTTCATAAAAATCGTATCCGTGATTTTTGCTCCAATTTGTTACAAAAACACGGACAGACAAAACGAAAAAACAAAACTCTCATTGAAGAATTAAATTTTTCTTTATTTCTAATAAAAAACGACCAATTATAAAAACTTGAAATGTTTTTCCATGTGTTAAATTTTTCGATAAACCTAAATTAGCACAAGTAGCATCTTGAAATTTCAGGTTCATAGCTACACTACAATCGTTTCTGAGTTGAAGAGTGCACAAAGTTTCAATCACAAACACAGACAGACATCGTCGCCATATTGGTCCAAACATTATTCAAGGGACCTTGAAATGTGAAATTCCGTAAAAAAGATAATTGTTTACAAATAAAGTTAACCAATAAATTAAAGATACTTCCCGAAACGGCTGATTGCTTGGTTATAGTTAGGGCTGTGGTTTGTATACTATAAAAACAGCGAAAGATGCACATATAAACGCGAATATATTTGGCATAATATGCAATTAAAAACTAAAAATATGCGAAAGGCTGCAAAGGGAAAAAGTAGCTATAGAATAGAATAAACTGCAGAAGTAATAGAAAATGTTTATAGACATAAAATTAAATTAAAAATATATAAGCAAAAAAATAAAGTAAAAAAAATAGTGATATAAAAAATTATTTGAACAGAGAAAAACTTAATCGTCTAAAAACTTGTTATAATTATACACAATAACTTTTTTTACATTTTCAAACAAAAAGGATGGCCTCAAAATTGATTTGTATTGGCTGAATGAATGAGCGCTCCACATCAATTGAATAAATGGCGCATAATTGAAAACCCCAATATCCATTGGGCTCAATTCAACCCCTGACTCTTCGCTCACCATCTCCACTGCTTTTCACCCAAACGTTTAAAACTGATCTGACCGACTTGGAAAAGAATAAGAAAGAAGGGGGGAAATGGGCATAAAAAACAGTTCCAGAGAATAAATTATTAAAGTGAACAAACAGAATAAAAAGTTCGCAATATGAACACAATGAATTCAAGAGAACCATTGGAGTTCCTGGAATGCACTAATTTCATTAAAAGGCTTAAAATTATGAAAAATTTGGAGAAAAAGTGGGATTACTTTTTATTAATCGTCAGTTTCCAAAAATATAAAATAAAAATGGCTTTAAAAAAAAATTAAAATAGGTATGTACCTACTTACCTACTTTACAGAGTCTAATCCTTGAGCTGCAGAAAAAACTCAAAAATAAAAATAAAAATATGCGAATAAGTTTCAGTTATGCAAAAATATGTATTTTTAGTAATATATGTAAAAATATGCAAAATGAAAGTAGCTTAAATTGATTCTATATGGGCCAAAACGTAAAGATAATGTTTAAACAGAATGCTGAGAGGGCGCCGGTAGCTCAGTGGTATGCGTGCTTGACTTCTGAGCTCAAGGTCGTGGGTTCGTAACCCGACCGAGGCCCTTAGTTTATTTTATCTGGGAGGTAAAATAAACTTAAGCACGACGTCCTTCGGATGGGACGTTAAGCGATGGTCCCGAGCCTGTACAATGTCAGGTACTCGTTAAAGACCCCTACCCTAGATGAATAAAAATTTAGGACTCCCACAGTAGAGTCGGGCTCATGTCCACCAGAGTGACGAAAGAGCGCTCTGGTAGTAGGCGATATGACCTCGTTGTTAAAGCCCGGGCATGAGTCATAAAACCTAAACCTAAACAGAATGCTGAAGTTAATAGAAAAAAATATGTAAATGCATATAAATCACAGCCCTAGTTATAATAAATACAATGGGAGATAAATAAAGCTGTAAAAATATATTTTATTATAAATTTTATACGTGTATCAAGAACCTTATATAGATGAAACCTGTTGATTTTCAGTCGAATCGACCAAAGGGACGAAATCAACAATATTTCCATTTCTTTAATTACTAACTTATTCCTTTACTTTTACCCACAGAACTTCCCTAATGGTAATAGTTTCTGATATACCTATATAAAATTTACTATTATTTAAATTAAATTTTCTAGGTTAGGTTAGGTTAGGTTTTATGACTCATGCCCGGGCTTTAACAACGAGGTCATATCGCCTACTACCAAAGCGCTCTTTCGTCACTATGGTGGACATGAGCCCGACTCTACTGTGGGAGTCCTAAATTTTGCCTACCCTAAATTTTTATTCACCTAGGGTAGGGGTCTTTAACGAGTACCTGACATCGTACAGGCTCGGGACCATCCCTTAACGTTCCATCCGAAGGACGGCGTGCTTAAGTTTATTTTACCTCCCAGATAAAATAAACTCAGGGCCTCGGTCGGGTTACGAACCCACAACCTTGAGCTCAGAAGCCAAACACGCATACCACTGAGCTACCGGCGCCCTCTTTAAATTTTCTATAATTAATATTATCTATTTATATTTATTTATTTTTGTTTCAGGTAAGGACAAGCCAGTATGCTATAAATTATAATACTACTATTCTCCTGTCGTCAGAACGTTTACTTATCTCGGGGTACCATTATTTAGTTCTGGCAAATTTTCTCAAGCAGGTCATGTTTTTTTCTCTAAATCTGTAATAGCAAACACCGTTGTGTTCAGTATTCTACGAGGTAGCAAATCTGACTCCTGGGATACTAAATGTGTATTGTATGAGTCAATTAGTGAAGGTGTCCTGTTGTACATGTCGGAGATCTGGGGCTGTCAATGCTGGGACACCGTAGAGAGGGGACAGCTGACTTTTTTCAAAACCCTCCTCAACCTGCCTTTGAACACTCCAAACTCATATGTAAGGATGGAAACAGGTAGAGTCCACTCTCGAGTCAAGATATTCGGGAGGATGCTGGGCTGGTGGGTGGAGTTGTTGGGCATGTCGGAGGATCGTTTGCCAAAGGCTTGCTACCTCAGATTGCGGGAGCTTATCGACTGGAACTCCATTCCTTTCAACTGGGCTGTCGAACTTCGCAATTGTTTGATGGAGATAGGAGCGCTCAATATATGGGAGGGACAAGACTATCAGACAGTAAAGTCAAACAGGAGAGATCTGATTCAGGCTTATGAGAATCACTGGATTTGTAAGGATATAGACTTTGTGCTTAACTCCTCTTATAGTCCCCACTATAGATGTGTCAGTAGCTTGGGTTCGGGGGAGGGCTACCTCCGTCTAAACTGTAACATAGCCAAGATGAGGGTGCTCGCACAGGTCAGAATGGCAGGAAGTAAGCACATAAGGCTGCTTGTTCAGGGGGAGCGACACGTGCTACAGCCTGAACAGATATGCCCCCTGTGTGCTGATGAGGCTGTGAGAGATGATCTGGCCCACTTGCTCCTCCACTGTCCTGCCTACTCTCCACTCAGGGATAGGCTCCTGGCTAGGTACTTGCCCCCTCCCCAGGAGGCCGCCCCTCATAGGATGGCCGCCCTCCTGGCTGTGGACCACTTGGACCACCTTGCCTCTCTCTATGTCTACCTAACTGAGGCTCTTCAACATAGAAAAGCAATACTGGGTAGCTCATAGATATTATTTCATTGTACTGTATATTTTATATTTTTTATTTTTTTTATGTATATATTTTTTTTCTATTGATATATAAACTTTTATATATTATGATATCTGTCTCTATACATATATATGAGCGTGTATATGTATGTGTATGTATATACCGTTTATGTGTGGACCAGTAAGGTCAACCCTTGCTAAGAGATTGGTATCTATATAAGCAATAATGTTGCATTCTTTGTTTTTCAATTTTTTCTGTGACCGTGTTTTATTTTTTTTTAGTTTTTTCTAATCTCAGGATTTATTGTAATATAGTTTTAAATATTATTATTGATTGCCTTATTTCCAAATTCAAGAGGAAGCAATTTTTTAATTTGTATTTCCATATTTATACATTTTTTTAAATATAATTATTTCATCACAATACTTAACCATGTCAATTTTCAATTCTTTTTTTTTTTATTATTATTATTTTTTTTTTTTCACTGTAGCTTATTCTTAGCTTATTTTTTTTTTAATTTATTCTCACTTGTATATTCTTTTTTATATCTTTCAATTTTATTTAAGAAGGCTGGCTGAACTCCTTCCAATGAAATGTATTTTATTTCAAATGGAATAAAGATTATTATTATTATTATAAATAAAGCTGTAAAAATATATTTTATTATAAATTTTATACGTGTATCAAGAACCTTATATAGATGAAACCTGTTGATTTTCAGTCGAATCGACCAAAGGGACGAAATCAACAATATTTCCATTTCTTTAATTACTAACTTATTCCTTTACTTTTACCCACAGAACTTCCCTAATGGTAATAGTTTCTGATATACCTATATAAAATTTACTATTATTTAAATTAAATTTTCTAGGTTAGGTTAGGTTAGGTTTTATGACTCATGCCCGGGCTTTAACAACGAGGTCATATCGCCTACTACCAAAGCGCTCTTTCGTCACTATGGTGGACATGAGCCCGACTCTACTGTGGGAGTCCTAAATTTTGCCTACCCTAAATTTTTATTCACCTAGGGTAGGGGTCTTTAACGAGTACCTGACATCGTACAGGCTCGGGACCATCGCTTAACGTTCCATCCGAAGGACGGCGTGCTTAAGTTTATTTTACCTCCCAGATAAAATAAACTCAGGGCCTCGGTCGGGTTACGAACCCACAACCTTGAGCTCAGAAGTCAAACACGCATACCACTGAGCTACCGGCGCCCTCTTTAAATTTTCTATAATTAATATTATCTATTTATATTTATTTATTTTTGTTTCAGGTAAGGACAAGCCAGTATGCTATAAATTATAATACTACTATTCTCCTGTTGATAGTAGGCTATAAGCCAGCAGAAAATCGTGAACTTCAATTCTTCTTAATGTTTTACTGGTTAGTCTAACACATTATTATTATTATTTATTTGTTATTTAAAGCCACAACTATACAAACAAATTGCACAACCAGCGGCCTGGGACACCTATTAATTTTCAGCGGAATCAGCCGAAGGGGAGGGGGGATCAGAGGGGTGGCTAAACTCAAAAATCTTAATAACTGCCGATGTAGTAAATGTATCGACATGAAATTTTATCTTTAAATTCAAAACCCCATAAGGTTGTCACCTATTAATTCTCCGCGAAATCGGTCAAAGGGAAGGGGGAGCAGAGAAAGGGGGCTCGAATCAAATAACCTAATAATGACTGCTGATGTAATGAATGTATTGAGAGGAAAAGGAGTATGAGGATTCAGAAGCCACTATGTACTTAAGTCAAATATTGAGTTTTAGCCCAAAATGTCGATTGGCTTTGGTGGGAGAGCGAAAACATAATTGAATAATTCGTACTGAACACCGACGACTTTTTTTTTTTTTTGACGTGAAACGTATTTCATTTCGTTCAATAGGGGGTCGCTTGCTAAAACCGCATGTAACGAAAATGCGCGTAAAACCGTACTACCCGCGGGCCTTACTTTGGTATCGTGTCCGCAGATGCCGCCGTTGTCGCACCACGCATGAAGAAATCGCAGGTACATTTAGCCTCGCACGCGGCGTTCACTGACGCGCAGCTCGGCAGTACGTTTGTACATCCGAGTGGGAGTGGTAGCGTTTGAGAGAACTCTCACTCTGTCGTAGTAGGTATAATCCATCGAACTCAAACTGTTGCTCTTCAGGGGTTTATAAGGCTTACAAGTGTGTAATTTTTTGCAGAAATTTGACGGTTGCTTGGCTATGGCGCCCCCGCGTTCGACACGTTGTGTATTTGGTTACGTAATTTCTGTACCCTAGTGCCTATACACCCTCTGCATCATGCACAAGACGTTTCACTCACCTCACTGCGGTCCCCGATACATCCTGTGTAAGGTCTGCAGGCGGTGTGAATGCATGGCACTGGGCCTCCGCATTCCCGCTCCAGTCGGTCCCAGTCTTTTTGGGGGGGGGGGGGGGGGGGGGGGGGGGGTTGAATATCCTCATTTAACCACCCTTCTTGCCACCCACCTCCCTTCGCTAACGGGTGGTCAAGTGATGTTACCCCATTAGAAGCCCTGAAAGCAGTTATACCTCCTGATTGCCTCAACTCCTGCAAAACAAGAGAAGTTTGTATTTCACTTCCAAGTAAACTTCCAGTTTTGCTCCCCATCTAACTTCCATTAAATAAACTAAAATGGTTTGTTTTCTTCTCTATGGACTTCTCATATACTCATGTTTGTTTGGGACTTTGTTGAAGTCCCAGAGAGACTCGCAAATAAACTGTTCATGCGGTAGATGACATATTAAATTATCTAATGGATCTAGTTAGTTATTGCGACTCAACGGGCTTTATTGCGCTTGTCGCTCTGGTGGGCATGAGCCCGACCGTGAGAGTCCTAAATTTTGCTTTCTGATTTCATACAGGCTCGGAGCCCATCCGAAGGACAGCGTGCTCAAGGTTTTTTTATTTCCTAGATAAAAAATTTAAAAGCCTCGACCGGGTTTCGAACCGTGTTTCTTATTACTAAATAAATTTAGTTCGTGGATTCAGAAAGCAGAGCGGAAAGTAAATTGAGTTAATTCGTGCATGGCCGGTGATTCACTGATTTAAAATGATCTGTTGGGTTTGGAGTTCGATTCCTCTTTGAAGGAGGATGCATCATCTGGAGCCTAATTATGCATTCTTCGGTCCTCTTCTATAATCTCCCTTTCGGATATTACAATCTCTTCTTTTTTGTTTCTTCCCTTGTTTTCTTCCTGTATTGCCTAATGAAAGAGGGTAAATGAAGGAACACAGGGGGAAAAAAGTCGTCGGTGATTCACCGAGAATGTACCAGAAAGAATTTATCAAATAACTTTCCGTTCCAGTCGACCGTTTGGGCTAATATTCAACAGTTGACTTACATGGGGGCTCCTAAATCAGCATACTAAATTTTGTATCGATACATTCATTACATCGGCAGTTATTAGGATTTTTGAGTTAAGGCTCTCCTTAATCCCGCCCTTCCTTTTGATCTATTTGGCTGAAAATCAGGTGTCGTTCTTAGAGAGCTTTGGATTCACAAATAAAATTTCGTGTCCATACATTCATTCTATCGGGTGTTATCGTGTTCAAAGACAGACACACACAGACAGAATTTTTTTTTCATATTTCTTTTCTATATCTCGCCACATTGGGACCTGATGATGGGACGTAAGAACGTCCCGATACATCGTTGGGGGATAAAGACACTTCCGAAGAGTTTTTTTTTGAAAAATAGTTATCTTAATTTTTATTAAACTGAAACATGTGTCTACTTATTATTAACGTATCTTCTATTATTATTATTTTTTTTTTTTATATACTCATATATTTTTAAGTATTTATTTGTACAAATTTTATTAATTTCATTTTTCTTTTTTTAATGGTTTTTTTGTTACTACTAATCATAGATGTGTTAGACTCAAGTAGTTATAAATCTAATTTATAAGCTATCTTAATGCATAAATTCATTTGACGTATCCTTTTACCATGTATTGGTTTAACGGAAATAAATTATTATTATTATTATTATTGGAAATATGGAGGTCGGAACACTTAAAATTCTATTGAAAACTGTGATTCGAATTTTTGATCGATTACATAACTTCCCTTTTACTTTGTTGAGCTGGGGAAGTAGGAAGGATACTACTTCAACGTAGTTCATAGATCTTGTACAATGAGGTGTGACAGGGCTCGTTCAGTTCACCATGCTAACACGATCTACAGAACATGAGCGTCTCAAAGAGAACGTATATCGTGTTCACAGACAGACATTTTTTTATTTATTTTTGGAATCAGGGTGTCGGAAAATATGAATTTTCGAATCAACTTCAAATTTTTGGCCGATTATATAACCTCCCCACTACTAATACGAAATTTTATATATGTATCCAAAATCCTCTAAAAAATTGATCATAGTGAGGAGGGGAGGCTTAATACATAAACTCTAACAACTGCCATTGAAAAGAATGTATCGACCCAAAATATAATTTGTAAATTCAATACCTCATAAGTACACCTATTAATTTTCTACGAAATCGCACTAAAGGAAAGGGTGAATCCGAGAAAGGGGGCTCGCTCAAAAACCCATTCCCCTAAAACGGGATTCATGCAGGATGCTAGCCCAAAGGATCGATTGGATTTGGAGAGAGAATCGGTCAGAAATGCGACCAAAAGGGAGGTGGGGTTTTAGGGGGAGGCTTAACTCAAAAACTCTAATAACTGCCGTCGTGACTACTTTCTCTTCAGAATGATCTGTCCTCGTTGATTCTATATGGGCTTCATTGCTTTGAAGGAGAGACACGTTCTACCCAGGTAGCTAACTTTGCCTAACTATTGAGTATTAGCGCAAATGGTCGACTGGTTTTGGAGGGGGAGCAACAAGTTAATTGATCAATCCATTGCCGATGATTCACCGACTACACTCTCTTCAGAATGATCTGTCCTCGGTGATTCTATATGGGCTTCATTGCTTTGAAGGAGAGACACGTTCTACCCAGGTAGCTAACTTTGCCTAACTATTGAGTATTAGCGCAAACGGTCGACTGGTTTTGGAGGGGGAGCAACAAGTTAATTGATCAATCCATTGCCGATGATTCACCGACTACACTCTCTTCAGAATGATCTGTCCTCGTTGATTCTATATGGGCTTCATTGCTTTGAAGGAGAGACACGTTCTACCCAGGTAGCTAGCTAACTTTGCCTAACTATTGAGTATTAGCGCAAACGGTCGACTGGTTTTGGAGGGGGAGCAACAAGTTAATTGATCAATCCATTGCCGATGATTCACCGACTACACTGTCTTCAGAATGATCTGTCCTCGTTGATTCTATATGGGCTTCATTGCTTTGAAGGAGAGACACGTTCTACCCAGGTAGCTAACTTTGCCTAACTATTGAGTATTAGCGCAAATGGTCGACTGGTTTTGGAGGGGGAGCAACAAGTTAATTGATCAATCCATTGCCGATGATTCACCGACTACACTCTCTTCAGAATGATCTGTCCTCGTTGATTCTATATGGGCTTCATTCCTTTGAAGGAGAGACACATTCTACCCAGGTAGCTAACTTTGCCTAATCGATGCCTCACTCTTTGCCCCTTTGTTCTCCGTCGTCCTCTTTCACGATATTAAAACCTCTTGTCTCCCTTCCGTTCTCTTCCTCGGTCATTCTCGGTATTTTCTCTCTTTTTTTTTCTCTCGTTGTCTCCTATGTTTTTTCCCCCTTATTTTATTTTATCTTTCGTCGGTTGCCTACTCGAGAGAAAAAAGAACTCTTTTATGTTAGGATCTCATAACAAAGCCACTTCACAACGGTTACACAACTCACTCAGTTGAAACAATAGATATTATGAAATAGTCCTTCGTTTGTTACCTAATATGTTATTTTTTGAGTTATTTTTGAGTAATTCATTTTGAGTAACTAGTTATTTTTGTTTCTGTACTTATTTACTCCCAATCAGGGCACAAAGGATGAGTTTTAAGGGTTGCTACCCTTTCCTAGCTGTAAAATCGACTCTACATCAGCATTTTTACCTTAATTTATTCAACTTATTTTTAATTTTTATAATTGTTCTGTTTTTGTGACTCATGGCACGGGCTTCAACTAAGAGGTCATATGCCAGAGCACTCTAGTGGAGCACTCTACAGTGGGAGTCCTAACTGTTGTCTACCCAGATTTAGTTAATTGAGAGTCCATTTCGGTTTTGAAGGAAGAGCGAAAATTTAATTTATTATCTCGTTGGGGAAATAAATGGCCGCGGCATTTTTACTTCTATACGAATTATTGGGAAAGATATGTAATTGGTCAGAAATTTGATGAGTTTTCAAGGGAAATTCTTGTTTTCCGACCTCCTGATTTCAAAAATGAAAAACATGTCTGTGAACACGATATCTCTTGATAGAATGCATGTATCAATACAAAATTGTATATGTGTATTCAGATAACGACCTCATAATAACGACACCTATTGATTTTCAGGAATATCAGCCTAATGGAAGGGGGAGAGGGGAGGCTAAAACACAAAAATTATAACTGGCGTTGCAATGAATGTATTGATTCGACATTTCAGATGTAAATTCAAAATCCCATAAGGATGACACTTATTACTTTTCCGCGAAATCAACCTATAGGGTGATCAGAGGAGGGGGCTCGACACAAAAACCCTAATAACTGCCGATGTTATAAATATATCGACATAAAACTTAGTATGAGGATTAAGAAGCCTCCATGTAAGCCAAATATTGAGAGATAGTAAAAACGTATTTGATTATTTCATGTTGGGGAAGTACACAATGATGATTCACCGAAGATTTTTTTAATGTTAACTTTTAGCAATTTTCAAGAAATATTTCCAATAAATCGATTAAATTAACCTAATTTATATTCAAGTCGATCGATAAACCATTTTTCTAGAGTCTACAATCTATACCCTGCGACATGAAATAAGGCGGTACGGGAAATATGCCATGTTGCCGCATTTGAAATCAAAGTACGAGGAAAGGGGGCGTGGCCGCACCTTATGTGACAACGCTGTGAGAGCCACATTGCCTACCCCCAAAGTCAGGCCTTTCCTGTCTATGTGAAGTTAGCACCCAACCCAGTGGGTGGTAATTAGTGACCGACCGAAGATTCGGTTTCGGCCATTGTTTCGGTTTCGGCCAAAAATCAGCCGAAACTTCGGCCACGCCGAAACTCAGTTTTTCGTGCGTCGTTCGACTAACTTCGGATGAGTTCGTGGCATGTGAGTCGTGTGTGGTTGCCTTACGAATACTAAAATTAATTAGTAATCTAATAATAATATTTCCTTTTTTTTTCTTTTGATTTTATAACTGTTTTTTTTTTTAATAAGTAATTACTTGATAGTCGTATAAATTATTGTAATCGTTGTTAATACTGAAAATTAGTTAATTCTTTAATCACCAAGTGCTAAATACAAGATCTCAGTAAAAAATAAATTAATCTTAAGAATATTGTGAACACAATTAAAATAGGTACTTACTTAATTAAGGAGTCTGTACTTTATATCTAATCTAAGTGTTGATTATTGACAAAGTTTACTTACAGGGCAGGTCTTCACTTTAACATGTTTATTATTTTTGTTCACGTTAAATTGTTAATGTAACATAAATAAATAACTATTTTTGTTACATACTTCAATTATTGTTTTTTATTTCATTTAACACGAGTTAAATGTCTGTAGGAGGTGTATGTGTAAAAAATACACTAAATTTCAGTATACAATGGAAATTTTAACATGTCTAAGTTTCGGTTTCGGCCGAAACTGAGACCGAGGCCGAAGATTCGGTTTCGGCTGAAAATCCTGTTTCGGTCGGTCACTAGTGGTAACGCATGAATTGACAACGCCGCTTTTCCACCCACCCGCCTTATTTCCTGTCGCCGAGTTATAGACTGACCATTTTTGCAACGAATATAAATAAATATAAATAAATAATCACATTTAAGCCACTTCGTCAATATGATCTTATTATTTATTTTATTATACTGAGCTTGACTCCAATCTTCAAATATCTAACATTAATATATTTTTTATTGCTGGTTGAGTGCCCAAAATTGTTTTGAAAGCCAAGGAATGTTATTAATCAAATTCTATAATAATACAAATATTATTGAAAATCTCTGTATAGAAGATTTCATATTTACAAATAAATCATGAAAAGTATTCTGTGATGAAATAAGGGGGGTATCTTCATTTTATACACCCGACTGCTCAGTACTCAATTGAACGATCGATACTGATTGCATGAAAATATTTTACCTAACCTGTTTTCTCAACAGGCTTAAAATGTTTTTTTCACGACTTAGCCATGAAAGACATGGGTGAATCACCGTCAATGTACATACACCACCTCGAATTAATCAACTAAATTTTTTCTTTTCCTCTGAATTAATATAATGATTTGGCTGAAAATCAATAGCTGTTATATTCAAGGACTTTACATTCCTGATACTAAATTTCGTGCTAATCTCTCATCGGTCAATTTGACTGTAAATTATACTCGGCGACACGAAATAAGGCTGGTGGGTGGAAATGCGGCGTTGTGAATTCGTGTTTTACCATCCACTGGGTTGGGTGCTAACTTCACATAGGTAGGAAAAGGATGCTGGGTGTAGGCAACGTGGCTCTCACAGCGTTGTCACACATGGTGCTTTCGGGGCTGACCACGCCCCCTTTCCTTGGTCCCTGGTTCCAAGTGCAGCAACATGGCATATTTCCCGAACCGCCTTGTAATCAGTCAGAAATTCGATCTTGAGTTTTCACGTGAGTTTCATGTTTTCCGAACTCCCTGATTCCAAAACTAGAAAAAAAATTGCTGTATGTGTGTGTCTGTGAACACGATAACTCCCGATAGAATGAATGTATCGATATGACATTTCATACGTAAATTCAAAACCCCATCAGGACGAAACCTATTCATTTTCAGCGGAATCGGCCGAACGTAAGGGCGGGATCGGAGGGGAGGGGAGACAACTCAAAATGATTGTAACTCAGTGCCTAGGGTGTTACCACTGGGTGATTTCTCGCCCTTGACATTTTGACAATACTATATTTTACTCGTTTAGAAAATTTGCTTTTTGTACATATTATTCATATAGTTGTGAATACCTATTTGTAAAAATAAAAAATAAATCCTAATGTAATGAATGTATCTAGACTCTAGACAAAATTTAGCATGAGGATTCCCTGTGTTGTCCCTGTGTATCTCATGCTGAGGAAGTACATTGCCGGTGAATCAGGGGATCAGAAAACATAAAATTCTTGTGATAACATTTCTGAATTTCTGAATCCTATTTCATAACTTCCCTTGTACTTCGTATTGCTCGGAAAGTAAATACGAGATCAAATAGTGTTCTCGGGAGTTGTGTACATCTGTATTTCTCCTAATAAATATGACGAAATACAGTATTCATGAGGAGTTTCTGCCAACGTATGATGTATGTTTTGTAAACAATCCATCTCAGTGCAGTCCCGTCCTAACAGAGGTCCGTCCCTCCCTCTGTCTCAGATAATCCTTCTCTCATCTTCGGACGACACATTTTCTTCGTTGTTATACAACGCTTCCTTTCGCATCTCGCTTCATTAGTTCATCTTACGATTAGTATATTTTACTTTCATTTTCCAGAAGAACAAATTCCTGGCTTAAGGTTAGAATCCTTTCTTCTTTTTCTGCTGTTCATGCATTATCACCTGTCCGTCATTTGTCGAGGGAGCTCGAGTTCTGTGCGGCTATGGCTGGTTTGGAGCGACCACTGGCCAATCAACCCATGGCGGTCGGTGTGATCACTGGTCCATCAACCCATGGCGGTCGGTGGTCGACCCCAGCTCGTCACACCGCTTGCTTCTGCTTCCGCCAGGAAACAACTTCACCCTAGCCTGGTCGACCAACGGACATGTTTTGCAGTTTTGATGCCCTTTGATGAACAGTTCAGCTCATATTTATTAAGAAAAAACTTCGAGGTCCGAGAACACGATTTGATCTCATATTTACTTCCGCTGCTATACAAAGTAGACTTAGAAGTCTGTGACAGTATTATACAAAGTGATAGGAACGAAAAAAACGTGCTATTCTATCATTATTGTATGAGATTGAGTGGGTAGCGCCTATCTCTTTGTGTTCTAAATCCAGAACGGCCTTCCTTGACCGTAGAACGGGGTTCTCCATTGTAGTCTAGTTGAGCATTGTTCGCTGATCACCATGTAGACAGCGCCCCGCTACCGCACGTCCTTCCAGGTTCCTTCCTCAACAAGGACTAATTGTCATGGCTTCTGGTAAAACCTCATTTGCGTAACTTTGACTATATTATTTATTGTAGTGGGAACTGCTAGTTTTTCCGATCTCTAATAATATTATGTAGAAAATATTATATAACTGCTATAATAGGCGAAACTATATACTTATAACTAAAATAAATATAGTGTAACTCCGAAAAATCTTTGTCGATGCCTTCCACAAGGCTGGAGGATGGAGGATGCGCAATTTTGAGAACGTACTGCGCTTTATTAAAGAGATAGGACATATGTAGTGAGAAGTGATATTTCACAGGCTATAAAATAAAGATGTAGTCTAACCTATCATATATTTTATTGTTTGCTGAGCTCAAGAACGTGGGTTCGAAACCCGACCGAGGCTCTTAGTTTATTATATCTGGGAGGTAAAATAAACTTAAGCACTCCGTCCTTCGGACGGGACGTTAAGCGATGGTCCCGAGCCTGTACGATGTCAGGTACTCGTTAAAGACCCCCTACCCTAGGTGAATAAAAATTTAGGGTAGGTAAAATTTAGGGCTCCCACAGTAGAGTCGGGCTCATGTCCACCAGAGTGACGAAAGAGCGCTCTGGTAGTAGGCGATATGACCTCGAAGTTAAAGCCCAGGCATGAATCATAAAACCTAACCTAACCTGTTTTATTATTTGTGCCAGTTGTCCTCATCTATTAGGCTCTGTTTGATAAATCATGATACTTCCCCAGCTATATCAAGTATAGAAGAAGTTATGTAATCAGTCAGAAATATGATGCTGCGATTTCAACGAAATTTCATATTTTCTGATCTGAATCAAAAAATATAATTAAAAATTATGTTTGTGTGGGTTACTGTGAACAGGATAACTGTAAATCAGACTATCTTATATTTGACATCCTGTGGGATAACTGTATGTATCCAGAACCTTCTAAGGCCGTCACCTATTAATTTTCAGCCAAATCGGCCAAAGGGAAGGGGGATTAGGGGTGAGGCTTATATATAAAATTTCGTGTCGATACGTTCATAGACACACACATAGACAGACCGATTTTTTTTTTTTTTTTTTCAATTTTAGATTTTTTATGTATTTAGGATATTAGGCAATACATTAAAAAATAATTAAATAATAAATTGAAAAGTATGCATTTTAAATTGAGAAGGCTTTGCATGATAGGAGGGGGAGAAAAGCTGAACTAGGAAGTCGATCTTTCCCCCATTAGCATAGAAGTCGTATCGGTTCAAGGAGACCTCAAAAAGAAGAACAGCAGAACATCTTTTCCAGGGGTGCGCGGATCACCACCGTGCCAGGGGAATCTGGGAACACTATTTACGCACTTGATCCAGAACACGATTTGAAAGGAAGGACAGCCCAGGACCAAGGGACATTTAAAAAAGTATTTTTTTAATTATAATTCGATATAAAAAATTCATTATATATAATTAAATGTATTAAATTGTCATTCAGTTTTATAAGTACCCCCAGTAGCCAACAACAACAAATGGCGCCCAACGTTGGGCTCCATTTGTGGAGGTTCTAATTGTGGGTACTTATAAAATTACGGACTATTAAAAGGTTTATTTATTTAGTAATTGTTTTTTTTTTATTATGGCACAAAAAGTATTTTAATTACTTGTCCCTAGGTCTGGACTGTACTTCTTCCTTCCAAATCGGGTTCTGGATCACGTACATATATATATAGTTCCCAGATTCACCTGGCACGGTGGTGATCCGCGCATCCCTGAAACACGCGGATCTTCTTTTGAGGTCTCCTTGTTTCAGACAGAACCGACGACTGAACGGGGACAGACTTCTTAAATGGGGGAAAGATCGACTTGCTGAACTCGAGGACAGAGATGTGAACCCCTCGGCAGCCCGGCTTTCATGCCGAAGCCTTCTCAATAATTAAAATTAATTATTAATTATTTAATGTTTTGTATTATTTAGGTACCCCTAATTATGTAATTAATATGTAAATCGGTAGATTGGGTTTAGAGTTACACCGAAGACTTATTTCCACTTT
The DNA here is from genome assembly GCA_963662175.1 of Aradus depressus. Lineage (NCBI taxonomy): Eukaryota > Metazoa > Arthropoda > Insecta > Hemiptera > Aradidae > Aradus > Aradus depressus. The sequence goes on from OY759215.1 coordinate 19,233,191, forward strand.
GGCGCTGAGAAGTACATTTCCGGTTGTTCGCCGGTGACCATCTAGCCAGTTTTCTATGAACTATGAACCTTGTCGTGACAAACTTATGTTTATTTAGTTCAAAACTATTATGTTTTTTCTTTCTATTCAATAAAATAAAAACCTATTGTATAAGAGCCTTCGACCCTAAAAATCTTTTCAATTTTTTTTAAAACAACCCCAAGTCACGCTACATGCATTTTTTTTTTTCTTTGTCATGGTATATATCGTAGTGTATTCATTTTGCAGACGGAGGGCTCCTCTTCGTGACATGTTTAATAGATTGTGTTGTCTCTCTCTCTCTCATATGCAGATTAGGTGTGTTGTCAATCGGAGAACTGATGGATTTGTAGGATATCATATCAGTGGAGGGAAGGTGAGTTAGAAATCAGCCGTCTGTGATGGTCGCATCCCCATCAAACAGACACCGCCTATCTCATCTGTATGCATCTGGGTCGTATACAACACGTCTCTGCTGTTTGATGAATTACCGTTAGGACCGTCCGGATGCCGGATGCGGAACAACCTGGAAAGAAAAATGTATGTACTCGGCTCGGTGACTTACTGGCGATGTACTTCTCCCCCCCATCAACTAATTGTGCTGAAAATGTAGGCGGTGACTTACTGGCGATGTACTTCTCCCCCCATCAACTAATTGTACTAAAAATGTAGTCGGTGACTTACTGGCGATGTACCTCTCCCCCCATCAACTAATTGTACTAAAAATGTTGTCGGTGACTTACTGGCGATGTACTTCTCCCCCCATCAACTAATTGTGCTAAAAATTCATGGTTATATGGTTGCTTCTGAAGCCTTACACTAAATTGTGTTCCAGTTCATTACATTCGGCAGGTATTAGGGTTTTTCATAGAGCCTCCTTCTCTTCGACCAATTTTGCGGAAAATTAATAGGGTTCTTATGGGGGTTGGATTTTAAATGTAAAATTTTATATACATTACATTAGAAGTTATTGGGGTATTTGAATTGAGCCCCCTCTAATATTCCTATTCCCTTCGGCTGAAAATTAATTGATCTCGTCTTTATGAGGTTTTGAATTTACATATGAAATCAGTTTTGACTTGTTTCGATATAGAGGTCGACTCAATATGTCCCCTATCACTAAGTGGTGATGCTTTGATGAATTTATTATATATGAATTCAGAATCTCTTTACACATATAAAAAAAAAATAATAAAAAATAAAAAATCGTGTCAATACATTGAGTTTTTGTGTTAGACTTCCCCAAATCCTCCCATTTCCTTTGGTCGATTTGACTGAAAATCAATAGGTATCCTCCTTATATGGATATACATATAAAATTTCCTGGCCATATATTCTTTCTACCGGGAGTTATCCGTATTCAAACACACGGAGAGCTGCTAATTTGGGTATACGAGTATATGAAAAGCTCCTATTGAAATATATTGGGTTGGAGATCAATGAAAAATAGAATATCGAGAATCATTTCAAAATTAATTTTAAAAATCCTTCTATGGTTCATGTTTTTCTGACTCCAATTGAATAGCAATTGATTTTAATGATATCACCATTGCCTAATATATAATTTTTTTTTTTTTATTTTTCAAATGAAATCGTGAGATGGAATTTTTTTTTTTTATCCAAAGCATAGAATTTTACTTCATAAAAAAATTTAAAGAGGAGTATTATTAGAAATAAGATCGTCGGTGGATCAACGTAAATGTAATTCCCCAGCGCGAATTAATCAACTATTTTTTCTCTCTCTCTGTTTGAAACCAATCTACCGATTTGGTTGAAAATATACCTTACTCAGGTCCTTCTGAATCCTCGTACTAAATTTCGTATATACAGTTGTTCATGGTCTCACCTTGGTTTGCGGGTTCGAATCCCGTCCGGGAGTGAGTTTTATTTCGTAGATAAAACTTCCTCCCGGGGCCATGGATGTCGTAAATAATTAGGTAAAACACCATTAATAAGAGTCATGACTAATATGCATCGTACATAAGGCCAATATTTTTTTTTTTTTTCAAACTTTTTTACAGTTGTTCAAGTTTAAGTTGAGTCCCCTCCTCTGATTCCTAAGGCTGGCTCCAATGGGATAGTTCTCGTCTTCCTATAAGTCTCTTACTCTCCCACTGGACAGATTGTTACTCTACTGTTTCATCACTCGTTGGAATATAACTTAGTTATCACTTGTTACCACATTATTCCTAATATGATAGTTTTTTTTATAATTATTATTATTATTCAATTTTTTTTCGTTTATTTTAATTATTTTAATCATATCATTAACATTTAATGTTTCTTTAGTTAATTCTCCTTTATTCGGTCTCAGTTGGTTGATATATTCTTTTATTCATTTCTTATGTTACTATTCTTAGGGGATGTATGTCCCAGAATAAAGATTATTTTTAATTTAATTTAAATAGCTGAATTTTGGCTTCTTATTAAGTACCCGATCTTCCTTTCTTCCAGAGAATTAGAATTTGAATGTTCAAAATGACAGTTACTGTGCTCAAGATCGCGGGTTCGAAACCCGGCCGAGGCTCTTAGATTTTTTATCTGATAGGTGGAAGAACCTTGAGCATGCCGTCCTTCGGATGGAAATTTAGGACTCCCACTGAAGAGTCGGGCTCATGTCCACAAGAATGACGAAAGAGCGCTCTGGTAGTGATATGACCTCGTAGTTAAAGTCCGGGCATGAGTTACAATAACTAACTAATATAACGGATATAGCAATGGAAGGGCACGCTAACCACTCAGCTATAGGGATGCCTACCTATTTACTGGACTCCATGGTAGATATAGGAAGGTAGCATATGTTACTACTTCAACATGTTTCCTAATGCATCGCGAGGCTTCTTCTTTCTTATGTAGTATATATGGAAATGCTCGACCCTTCTCGACTGTCAACTTGAATGCCCTCTTAGCCACTCTATCTGTATGAATCTCCTATCGTCTGCTTTCATCAAATTATATTATTTTTATATTCCTATTTATCCGTTTTGCGTGTTCTCGCCTATAGGTATATTTTTGCAAGTTTATGATTGAGTCACGATTTCCATCGAGAACCATTATCCTGCCAATTCCTCCTTTCATTCTCGATAATAGGATTTTCATGGTTGAGCCTGACTCTTCAGGTATCTAGTATTGGAAGAAAATTCGTATTTTCAAATATATAGTATGCGTGTAAAGAATCACAGGTTATGGTTAACAAGTAGAAATAATTAGTTCAAAAGTAACTGTGACTAAAAATCTATAGTTGACTTACATTGGGGCTTCTGAATCCTCATACTAAATGTGTCGATACATTCATTTAATCGTCAGTTATCAGGATTTTTGAGGTGACCCCTATCTGATCACTCCTGCTCTTGGGACTCGAGATTTACATATAACATTTTGTGTCGATACATTCATTTTTCAGGAGTTATCGCATTTATAGACACCATATGCGGACAGGCAGATATTGTGTTGAAAAAATTGATATTGATAACACCCGATATAATGAATATATCGGCCCGAGCAATGTGTATCCAGAACCTCATAAAGACCGACTCCAATTAATTTTCCGCGAAATCGATTGGTGGGAAGGGGGGATCAGAGGAACTCATCTCAAAAGCCCCAATAACTGCCGATGTAATGAATCTGAAGCTCCTATCTAAGTCAACTATCAGCTTTTAGCCCAAAATGTGGATTCGTTTTGGTGATTCACCGACAACATTTCCGATTTGGTTAATAACTTTGCCTGATCATTTCCCTGGAAGCCAGATGTGGTTCGTATAAGAATGTTGTGTTACGGCCACACACATATATATATATATATTTATACATTTTTTTCTTTCATTTTTTTAAAACCTCAAAACTAAGATTTCCGTTATGAAGTTTATGTTCGATGACTTAAATTATAAAGAAAACACGAATGTTTATTTAAATATTGTCTATTTCACAAGATATATAAAATATATGGGAGTACTTTCGGTATTGCTACCATCTTCAGCCACGACTTAACAAATACTAAATGGAAGTTCTTACCCTTAATCAGCCCCCCATGGGGATTTCCTATCCCTCCGGTACCGTTAATTCTTCAAATATGTGAAACATCAAAAACTAACCTCCGTCCCAAATCGAAATCCCAATAACAAAAACTCCGAAGCAGTATGGTATACATCATATTTTAATCAACACACACCATCCCAGAGCCTCCACCATTAAGACCCCACCCCGAGACGAAATCTCATTGACAACGCTCTACACATTCGAAGAATACATATTATGTATGCATACTTGAAATAAATCAAAGACTAAAAATATACAAATGAAAATCAAAATATAAAATAAAATACATAGGTTCTTGAGAAAGTAAGTACGTATACAGAGACTGGAGGATTATAATATTGGCGGTAAAAGTTCTTGTGATATAGACAATATTTAAATAAACATTCGTGTTTTCTTTATAATTTATTAAGTGTTTCACAATCTCTCGACAAAAATGTTTAATATCATTAACGATGTCTTAAAGATCGACATTTTTTTGATTGGGGAGATAGTATTAACATGTGTTCATGCTGATTGATAGACTTTAGAACCGAAGTGTTCGTTTAAGGAGTTGAGCTATAGCGCTCCTAACGGCTAGATTGAATATCTTTCTTCCTGAATGTCCTACAGTTTTTCCTGATAAGAAGGATGACGGTATTATCTTCTGTTTACAAACACCTTTCTTTCCCTAGTTATTAGCTGTATAAGCTTTAAGGTCCCTTGAAGGAGCAGCTGAGGGCTGGCCAAGATGATAGGACCGATCCCTAATAAAAGAGTAAAGATGTGATGATGTTGACTCTTCTCAGGTAACCAAATCGATGATACTACCCATTTCCATCATTTTTACCTTTCCAGCTCTACAAAGGGGAACATAATCACTGGAATTTCCTGTTTGTCAATGTCTGTGCATCTGTGAACATGATAATTCCCGATAGAGTGAATATATCGAAATTTCATGTGAGGGTTGAGAAGTCCCTTAGTAGGACATTTATTAAATTTCAATCAAAAAGGGCGAAGTAGAAAAAAGTTTAGAGGGAGAGTGAAGACTTAGTTGATTACAAACAATTCGAATTGGGGAAGAACAGTGTTAGTGATTCACCCAGGATTTTATTTTTCCTTGCTATGTTTGGGTCATTGCGATTCGGTCATGAGGGCCCTTCAAGCAGATTCAGTCAGTGTTCCCCCAGGATTGTGTGATAATTTAAAAAAATGTTTAAGAAAAAAAATATATAAATAATAATTGAATTAATAAAATTAATAATAAATAAACAAATAATAAAATTACCACATTCCCTGTAGAAATTATAGCTGGTCTTCTACTAAATTTTGATTTCTACAGTAGTTTCCGAAAAGGTCCCCAAAAAATATCGGAAGTTCAATACGTGCAATTTTGGATAAAGTGGACGTATTTAAAAAAATTCCAGTTAATAAGAATAGATAATTAAAATACAAAATTTCTTTGTCAAACTTCACTATATATTCTCAAATACTCAACTAGTTACGCCGTGTTAAGGCATTATCAAGAGTCACTTACAAACTCTATCTATCTACTAACTATCTATTCCTAGAATGGAGCTTCACAAAGTAAATCTGGAAACCATAAATTATCCAATTAATAATTATTTCATTTGGATTTCTTTTCAATTTAATAATGAGATGCCATATTATTTTCCCTAAATTTGCAAAAATGTTCAATCTAATTCAAAGGTATAAATTATCTTACTGGGTTCACGGGGAATAGCATAGAATAAGAGAACAAATATTGGGTTTATTTATTTAAACCTTCATTATAAATAAAATCAAAATATCAATATGAACTATCAACTTCACTCAGACTGGTTCACTACACCTGTTTCTCACTATTTAAAACAGCTGTTCATCGTTTTTTGTTCTTCATTCATTGGTTTTAAAACGAAATGCCTCTATCTTTGTAGGTTATCTTTAGGTCTATCTTTGTATATTTATTCACTAATTAAGTTATTTCACTCCTAACAGCTGTTTTTATACAAAATAATAATAATTGATTTTATAATATTTTCATAATCTTAATGTGTGTAAATATTTTACATCACAATTGATTGGTGGATTCCTTAAGGAGGAAAATGTACATTGTTAGTGATTCACCCAGGATTGCGGTCATGAGGCCCCTTTCAAGCAGAAAGGAAGCAGCCTATTTCCTTGCGGACTGGTATATCCTTTAAGAAAGGCGCATTACATTGCCAATGCTTCAACCTGAACTTTTTTCTTTCTTAATACTTGACATTTTTGCGATCATACATACCCTTCAAACAAACAGAAAAGAAGTAGCTGGTTTTCCTTGCGATTGGCGTGTTCCTTAAGGAGGATTTAGAAAGGAGCTAAGTCCAACTTCTTTGATTGAAGATCTTCCCTTTCCTAAAGATCTCAGCTAGAGTGGGGATAAGACGCATTATAGTACTATCGACAATATAAACGTCTGTCTATTTATTATCTTCAAGGGCTTACCGTTATTTGAAGGAGCTGAGGATCAGCCAAGTCGATAGGACCAATTCAGTGAATCACCGGCAATTAACTTCCCCAGCTCAAGGATCAACTTCACGATTTATTTATCTTATTTTTCCCCTATTCCTGAGTTCTTTATTGTACAAAACCCATTTATTGAAAACATATTTTTCAAATAGAGCGTTCCGATTGGAGATACGAGATTTATTTATACTCTATTTAAATAACAGTATAGGTACATTTAATTATTAGTTATCCTTTTTTTGTTATTTTATTCTCTTTATATTTCATAAATTAAATTTATTGTTATTTTCCAGGTAATAACTCCCTGCTAGAATTTGGAAGTGAGGTTATTTAAATGTTTAATATTTCTTCATGTACTACCTATATAATTTGTTATTATATTTCTCTATAAAACTAATTTATATATTTAATTTCTATATTTATTTATTTACCGTTATTAATAAAGATAATGGAAAATAACTGAAATAATAAATATTTTCAAAAATATTTTGCTACTCTGTTCATTGTACTTTATAGGTTTAATTGTTGATTGTACTTCACGGACTTAATTGTCATCTTACGTAGGCACTTACTTACCCACCTAAGTCCCGACCATTAACTATTCTAATTACTGTATTCACATACTTTTTTTTATTATTATTATTATTTTTTTTTTTGGTTGGCATTTTCGGTTCCAAGGGGGGTCGGAAAAAAGGAAAATCCGATGAAAACTCAACCTCATAAGGGCGCCGGTAACTGTGGGCTAGGGCATAGGGCACTCACCACGGGTGCAGGTTCGAATCCCGTCCGGGGCTGAATTTCATTTCATAGATAAAACTTCTCTCCCTGGGCCAATGTTTGTAAGTAACCCCGGTAATGTATTCCGTCCCTATGGTGCCAAAATTAAAATCGGATACACTCCCCCACCTGTAAACAGCCCTAAGAAAGGAATTTCTATTTTTTTTTAAATAGTTACTCAGAAGTAGTGTACTGTGCTCAAGATCGCGGCAGAGGCCTTTAGGTTTTTCATCCGGGGGTTGAAAAAATGAGCACGCCGTACATCGGATGGGACGTGCGATGGTGTTAACCTGTACTCGTTAAAGATCTTAATTAAACCCGGGCATGCCCACCAGAGGAACGACAGAGCTCTCTAGGCAATATGATGTAATTAAAGCCCGGGCATGAGTCACAGTAACTAAGTAAGTGAACATATATCTGAGGAAATAAAATCGAAGATGATGTCTTCTCCCAGGCAACAAAATCAACATTTGGAATTCTTGTTGGCTCCAACGCACATACTCTACATTTTATAGACATTTCTGAAGTTTGTTTCTTCAATCAAGTTTTAATTAAATTTTCTTTGGTAAAGTGTTTTCTGTTGGATATCTGAAAATTAGTGAGATAGTATTAAGCCTGTTTCCATGCTGATTGGTTCTTTAGAAGGAGGGTTTAGGAGCTGATCCATGGCTCGACGCGCTCCAAGTTGCTCCCTCCCTAAAGAACTCAGCTAGGACCGAGATAAGAAGGATTAGGGTATTATCTTCCATTTTACCTCTTTTGTTTAGACAAACATTCTTCTTTCTCTAACCGTATCCCTTTATTTTTGTTTTTTCTTTATAAACTCCTAGTAAGTCTTTTGTAAACAGTCGCAGGAAGTTTCAACTTCGCACTTTGTCCCTATTTGGTTTAACTTTTATTTATTTTTTTAAATTTTATATAGTCCTTTAAATTTTTTTTTTTTTTTGAGAGCCCTCTTCCCGGGCTTAACTACGAGTTCATATCGCCTACTACCAAAGAGGTCTTTCATTGCTCTGATGGGTATGAGCTCGATTCTACTTTGAGAGTCCTAAATTTTCCCTACCTAGGTTGAATTTGAGATGTCGTTGATGGAAAATTTCGATTCCTTATCAAATATCACGAAAACATCCAATACAAGTATTTTCAGAACTTCATTATTACATCGAAAAACCTGCCCGATCATTAACTTAGGTCGGATTTCGAACCTGCGATCTTGAGCTCAGAAGCTCCACATTCACTATCACTAATCAACAATGAAACCTATGAAATACAATGGACAGAGTAACAAAATCTTTTTAAAAATATTTATTATTTCAGGTATTTTTCCATTCATTATCTTTAGCACAGATCAATAACGGTTAAGAAATAAATTCAGAAATTAAAATATATAAATGCTTACTGAGCTTATATTCGCGGGTTCTTTATCTGGGAGGTGAAAAAACCTTGAGCACGCTGCCCTTCGGATGGGACGTAAAGCGATGCTCCCCAGCCTGAACGATGTCAGGTACTCACTCGTTAAAGACCCCTAGGTGAATAAAAATTTAGGGTAAGCAAAATTTAGGACTCTCATAGTAGATTCGGGCTCAGAAAGACAAAAGAGAGCTATGACCTCGAAGTTATATTCCCTCTCCAAAATCCCATAACTCCTAGTTTACGTTAATATTTTATAAATTGAGGCTCTTGTATTTACAAAGCAGTAGAATAAATTGCATTTTACTACCTCAGCTGTTACAAAGTATAGGGGAAGTTACTTAATCGATAAAAAATTCGATGTTGAATTTTTACCGGAATTCCATGTTTTTCGACCCGCGGAAAAAATGTGGGTATATTGAATTGTAATGAATATATCAGACACATAATTTCATTTTTTATATTCAAAACAATTTAAGGACCATATTAATTTAATATTGTCACAAAATTTAGTATGAGGATTCAGAGGTCCATATGGATGATGACCATTAATTTACCAGAAAATCGGTCAAAGGAAAGCGAGATGAGAGGAAGGGGTCTCGAACTCAATCAATATTCCTTATAGCTCCCGATATAATGAATGAATGGTCGATTAGGTTTGGACAAAGGACTTTTTTTTGTACTCATAGCGTAAAGCACACTCAAAACTTCATTAAAAAAGTTGTCGGTGAATCTCTTACTAATATATAAAATAAAATAAGTTGTCTTCCTGTATGTATATTTTATACGTATTCATAGATGTGCCACTGATGATGATGCAGTTACGTTGAAAGCCGTTTCCGGTCGGAAATAAAACATTTCAAATGAATCACCGGTAATGTACTTTCCCGGAACGAATTATTCAATTAACTTTTCGCTCCACTTCAAAACTTTTGCTCTTATAACCAATTGTTGACATATAGGGGCTTCTAAATCATCGATACATTCATTACAATGGCAACTTTAGAATTTTTGTGTTAATCCTCCTCCTTTCCTTTGGCCGAATTTGTTTAATAAAATTTCGTGTCAATACATTCATTTTATTTGGAGTTATCATGTTCACAGATACATAGAATTAATTTTTTTTTTGTTTTTCGAATCAGGGTGTGAGAAAACATCAAATTTTTGTGAATACGCAACAATCGACTAATTATTTAAATTCCTCTACACTTCGTATAGCGAGAGGTTAAAATAACTATCGATAATATGTTATATAAGTTACCAGAACCATGTTAACGCCAACCATTCAGCTAATCTGCCAAAACGAATGGTAGGGGGCTCAACTCAAAAATCCTAGTAATGTATCGACATGAAATTTTGTTTGAGGATTCTGAAGTCTCTGAGTAGAAGACATTGATTTTCAAGTCGATTGGTATTAAAGATAAAATGAGAAGTTGGTTGATTAATTCGCTCTGGTGAAGTACAGACTTTTTTTTTCATACCTTAATTTTCCTCCTCAGGCCATCCTAACATTCCAAGTTTAATCAAAATTAATAAAACAAACTTATTTTTTGAAATATTGTCTATTCCACAAAAGATATATATACATATAACTACCGGTTTCGGCTTTATACCATCGTCAGGTCTAGTTCATAACTAGACCTGACGATGGTATAAAGCCGAAACCGGTAGTTATATGTATATATATCTTTTGTGGAATAGACAATATTGTATGTATATATATCTTTTTTATTTCTCTTAGTTATCTCGGAGTTATCTCTTCTATTTCTACTCACACATATATAACAGTGACAAAACAAAAAAATTCAAATACAAATACAAATGCAGTAATTTACAAAATTAACTTAAATGATCCTTTAAAAAAACTAACAAAAAATAAAAATAGTAATTTCGTCTATTTAGATATTCAATAAACTGAACATAGCTTAACTCTGCTTTACTAAAATAGATAAGACGAAGTTCTTTTAAAATGGGGCATACGGCAATAAAGTGAAACACATCTTCATCTTGCTTGTTATTACACATGGAGCAAAGTTTGATTTCCTTAGTGTAAGAATACTTATTTAAATAAAGAAATTCACCTCGTACCTTCAACACACAGCTTATCGAATTCGGGATTCGGAATGGGCGATAGTTCGATACTATCAGCGGAAAACTATAGATAGTATCGATAATTCAGTAAGTTGCCGCTTTTCATGCAAAATACTTTCCAATTCCAATATTATATATTATTATAATATGATTATTTTATTTTTATGTTTTCATGTTCAGGTTAGGTTAAGTTTTATGACTCATGGGCCCGGGCTTTAACTACGAGGTCATATCGCCTACTACCAGTGCGCTCTTTTGTCACTCTGGTGGACATGAGCCCGACTCTACTGTGGGGGTCCTAAATTTTGCCTACCCTAAATTTTTATTCACCTAGGGTGGGGGTCTTTAACGAGTACCTGACATCGTACAGGCTCGGTACCATCGCTTAACGTCCCATCCGAAGGACGGCATGCTTAAGTTTATTTTACCTCCTAGATAAAATAAACTAAGGGCCTCGGTCGGATTTCGAACCCACTATCTTGAGCTCAGAAGGCTTTTTAAGGCAGATTCTTATTTCAATCAACAACTTTTATAAAACAATATCAAAAAATTAATTACCAAATGACAAAAAATACTTTTGTAAAACTTTTTACGAAGTACATGTAGCACTTTTCCCATCATCCTGTTTTATGTCCAGCACACTAACTCGAACTGAGAAATAGAGTTAAATAGAAAGGAAACTGGAAAGAAGAAAAATAATAAGGTGGAGTTCTTGGAAGGTCCTTCATAGAATCATAATAGACTTATATTTCTGCTTCAGCCCTCTATACTAGGAATTGGATTGGTTTTGTGTTCACAAGTGGCAAGCCTTCATTCAAAATACTCAAATATTTCTAGGAAAACAATCTGTTTCCGATCAAAGTTGATTAACATGGGTTGAAAAGTTACCCAACTTTTTTTAAAATATAATATGCCTATGAAAATTTCGATAAACTTTTTTTTCCCCTTTTTTTATAAATAAAACTTAAATTAAAAGTTCTAAAATAACTTTCTTCCGAAACGTATCCCCTTTAATGAAGGGAACTTCATATCGATAGTTACTTGGTCTATATCGATAGTATTATCGAATATCGTCCATTCCTAGATCCGAACTTAAGATTGTCATGACTTATAGGAGGAATAAAAATATCTCGGAATTAGACAAAGTTTCGGATCCCTGTAACAGCGCTATCACTGCTAACGGGGTGTAATGAGGCCATTGTGGCGGGCCACTGAACCCAGAGGTATGTCTAGAATGGGCAGTCTTCTGTTTAACTGGTCCTACTGTGTTCAATGATTTGGGATTGGAATCACACACTCACCTCCCTGTTATATCAGTCTACGTACTAATACGGTTATTAAACTATGTTTCTTTTACCGCACATTGGAAAAACGTTCGTCCTTGAATCACCGGCTGTGTACTTCCGCAACACGATTTACTAAATTAAGTTTCTGCTCTCCCTCCACAGCCAATCGATCTAAAACTCAATATTTGACATACACAGGGGCAGTTATTAGGGTATTTGAGTGGAGCCCCCCTCTGATCTTCTCCTTCCCTTCTGGTGCGTTGAAACGATGCTAGTTGACTGGAATGACAGCTCGCATGCGAGTGATATTTTTGAGACAGTTCACTGTCTCGCCTCCTTGTTATCAAACAAAATATTGTGTTGTTGTTATAAAAAAATACAGCGTTTTAACCTGCAATAATGTCCGTTTTACAAGAAGAAATTAATATTGTAGCTGTTCCTGTGAGTATGTGCTCCTTAAATTCTTTATTTTATTTTTGACATCTGACAATTGATTTAAATTAAACAACAATTGAATTCGTTTCACAGCGTCATCACGGAAGTCTTTATTTTTATAATCTTTATGTTTAAAGTTCCATAACAGCTCTTTAGCTTCGTACTATTCTAAAAAGTTTAATGTCTGATTTTCACTCAACCTTTTCTTGTTTGCACCTGTACTCGGTTTATTAGTTGTCGCCATTTTGAAATTGAACTCGCACGGCAAAAATAGAAGGCCATCCGAGTCAACTCGCACCTGTCCAACTGACTGTCTCCGTACTGGCTTGATGTGTTGATACGGTGCGAGTGCTGCGCGTGCATACAAGAAAGCTGACTGGTTCCAGTCAACTAGCATCGTGTCAACGCACCCTAAGTCCGATTTCGCGGAAAATTAATATTTGCAATCTTTATGAGGTTTTGAATGTAAATATAAAATTTCATCTCGATACATTCATTACATCGATAGTTATTATGATTTTTGATCCCCTCTCCCCTTTTGCTGATTTTTCAGAAAATTAATAGGTGTCGTCTTCATAGGGCTTTGAATATACACATGAGAAGTTGTGTCAACCATTCATTACAATGGCAGTCATTAGAGTTTTTGGGTGTCTTTAGTGGGCTTTCAATTCACATATGAAATTTTGTATCGATACATTCATTCTATCGGGAGTTACCGTGTTCACAGAGACATTTTTTTTTTTAATTTTGGATCAATTTTGGATCGATTATCTTACCGATTAAATAACTTCCCCTATACTTCGTATTGTTGTGAAAGTAATAGGTAAACCGTTGTATTCGTGTTTAATGATAGGAAGATGTGTACTGATGAGATATATGAAACGAGAGGTTGTTTTCCCACTATTTTTTTCATAAACCAAGACTTTTTGCCACTGTTGTGTCATCCTCAGTGTTACACCTACAATATAAATACATAGTTAGAGAAGTAAAACATAAAGCATCAGGGTACAGGGAGAATCAACGAATCACCGACATCAGGAAATTTTTTTTAAAACTATTTTTCTGTAAGGTTGGACCGTATATTTAGGTAGCGCTATGTTAAGCCATCCAATTCATTAATACAATCGAACTTGTGGGAACGCAGCGGTGGTGGGCGTTTAGTTAGTTGATTTGAATGCAGAGTGTATACGTACAGGTATCTTTATCAATTTAGGTATGTCAGAGCTGTCCATGGTTACGGTGTGTCAGTTCCAACTATCTCCACGACTAAGTCTACACGACTTGAGCCCACAAAACCAACTTCTCTCTCTCTACTGGGTGTTGAAAATCCTTCTCTCCTGTCTGGCCACAAATCCTATCCCCCGTTCGTGCTCTCTTTGCCCGAGTCTTTTCAATTAAACCCCGGATTATATGACACACAACTTGAACCTCCTTCTAAGCTTTCAGGATTGGAACACTTTACGAAACATTTCTTCCATCAACTCCTTTCTCGAATGGAATTAACTTGGCAGATTTTTTGATTGGATACATAAGTTATTTATTCCTGACTTTTCCGAGAGTCAGCGACACTTGTACATATGTACCTTATCGCATCGACTGATTAATTAACGACGGGTTAGCTACTTATAGGCATCCATGAGCAGTCAGCGGGAATCAGATAAAATAATGATAACTGACTAACCCAATTTCGCTTAAGTTATAACCCAAGTGTAACAACGGAGGTCGTATGGGTATCTTGGCAGGCTTGGAGTTCCGGGTTTCTTTAAATGAGGATACCGATAGTCTTAACAAAAATGTAGAATACTTATATACTAAGAAAGTAGAGGTTAAGAAATCTCTTCTCCTGCCTGATCTAGAAACTGGTTCCAGACTATAGGAAGCCCCATAGTAGTGTTGGTGATTGTATACTATTTATAATCTATATTTTTTATATTTATTATTAATATTTTTTTTAAGAAAAACTAAACTTAAAAGATGTTTATGATAGTATAAATGTTATTACGAGCTCTGTGGTAGTACGCATGTAAATTTATTCTGCTATTTTATTTTTTATAATATTGCATATATATTTATTTTATTTATTGTTTATCATTAGTTTCAAATGAATGTTAAGTATTTATTTGCATGTATATAGAGTGAATGAATAAACATTGTATCCTCTCTCCTTTGAGCAAGTAGCCAGTATTCCTTTAGACATCGTACTACACGGGTGGTAATCTAGTTTTGCTAGTTTCTTACTAAAAAGGCTTTTGCTAGTTACTTCTTCATGATGTTTTTTTATATGTATGCATATATATTGACCTGCTCTGATCGGAAATAAAGTAGTTGAAAAATAATGTATTTTATTTTTATTAGATTAATGACTTTTATTATTATTGAGATGTTAATATTTAAGAGGGATCTGTACAGAAGTAGTTGTTTTAAGAAAGTCCTGTCATGTTAGACTGTATGTTAGTATTGTTTATATGGTGTCCCATATGGGCAAGTTGGAAGATTGTTACTGTGTTCTTGTCGTGAAATGTCTGTCTAATGCGTTCCATCTCCTTGGCTGGAACTTCGGTAAGGCTGTTTGTCTAACCTATTTACCAGCTTGGGTACTAATCTAAGCCACTATTCAGGTTCAGTTAGGCTAAGACCTCTCTAAGGACCCCTCTGAACTATTCAGATGGCTCACAATTGTGTTCACTATGTAAATGTCATGAATATAGTTAGTAATTGTGACTCATGCCCGAGGTTTAACTACAAGGTCATATCGCCTACTACCAGAGCGCTCTTTCGTCAGTCTAGTGGACATGAGCCTGTCTCTACTATGGGAGTTCTAAATTTTGCCTACCCTAAATTTTTACTCACCCAGGGTCTTTAAAGAGTACCTGACATCGTACAGGCTCGGGAACCATCCGCAGGACGGTATGCTTGAGCTCATTAAGCAAGCATTCATACCACTGAACTACCGGCGCCCTCTGTGTGATGAATATATATCTGTGGTCACAGGGAATAAATTGGTAAGTCTAAATTCAAAATCCTGTTTTTGAAATAAATAAATTATGTTTGCATCATTATTAATGATATACCTTCTAAATCTATAGGAGTGAATGAAAATGAATATTATACACACTTACCTATTTATTAACCATACTTTTTGAAATACTCGTGATTGATGCTTCTCTAAAAAGAAACACTCTTTTCACTTGAAATAGTCTGCCATAGTGAATAAACGGTTAAATGCAGTTATCTCGTGAATGATTCCTCAAAGAAGTAGATTAAGTTGGTTTAATCGAGAACATACACAATTTTACGAGACACCAAGAAACCCACATCTTTATAATTCCAAAAGTATTAGAGTCCTGAGCTCCTAACTTCTTCACTGTGCGCAGATGGCTTGGGAGATGGTCACAGTACACTCATGTTGACCATTTTACGACTTAACTTATTCCTTACGACCATAGATATAATATATGAATTTGTATTAAAAATATTTTTCGGTGATCTTCAGGTTTACGAGAAATTTGCCAGAAAAACCTTGGTTAAAAATTGCTAGTTTACATCGGAAACAAGGACAGAGAGGGAGCCCCGTGATTTATAGGTTCGCTGGACCCTGAAATATTCCGGGGTACCGTTTTTACTTCCTCAGTTATAATAAGTATTGGAGAAGTTATGTTATTTGTCAAAAATTCTATGTTGTGTTTCACCAAAATTTTATGTTTTCCGATTCCCGATTACAAAAATTAAAAAAAAAAAAGTCTGTTTTTTGTGCCAGTGACTGTGAATGAATGTATCGACACAAAATTTAATAGCTACATCCAGAACGCCGTAAGGAGGACACCTATTGATTTTCAGTCAAATCGGCCAACGGGAAGAGGGGGGGGGGGGGGGGGGGGGGGAGTAAGAGGAGTGGGACTCAACTCAAAAACCCTTATCACTGCGGATACAATAGGTCCCGAAATTTTAGTTGATTAATTCGGGCTGGGGAAGTACGTAGTTGGTGATTTTTTTTACTTCTCCATCTTTACGAAGTATAGGGGAAGTTACGTAATCGGTCAAAAAGTTGATGATAATTTTTCACTTTCCAAAAAGTGGGGAAAAAAAAAAACACTAATAAACTATACATGCAACCATGATTTTATTTATTTTTATTTAATATATTTTATGATGGAATAAAATGAATTATATAGAAAAATATGATAGAAATAGACAAATCATAAGTTAGCAGAACAACTATTTTATTTTCTTTAGTTTTTCAGTTTTTCTTCCCATCCTTCCGTGTAACTGGAGTGGATTGCTTTGGGACGGAGCTCCGTGAGAAAGACCGGACCCATGAAAATCTGTAAATTACCCCAATTATTTCCGTTGGATTTTCACCGACCGAAGTGAAGAGGGAGGGAGGGAGGGTTCAGAAGGCTGCAGTTGGCCATCTGAACAAGCCCTAAATAATAGCCGTTGAGTTGGTGCAGTTCGCCGCCGGAACAGGAAACCGTTCACCACTTCCGCTCTAGCTTCACATTTCCGGCCAAGGAGAATTTTCTTTTTCGAGAAAAACTGAGAAAATCCTTTTTTTTTTTTTTACTTCCCCAGCTACATAGGGAAAGTTTTGTAATCGATGTTTGCCAATCCTAAATTCCAAAAAAAAATAAATAAGTATATAATAATATGAAGATGGCTGATGTAGTGAGAAGTGATTATTTCACAGGTAGTCAAATAAGATGTAGTCTGACCTCTCACAGATTTTTATTAGTATAAGTAGCCGGCTTTCGAGGTTGCCCTCATCATCAGGCAGTCTACAAAAGAAACCATCCAAAAGCCATGCAAAAAAGCACAAAAAAAAACAGGTTCTGTTGGTAACAATATATTTAAACATATAATGAAAAATGAAAATAAATTGTTGATCTTTTTAAGATTTACATTAACAAAAAACTCCACAATTGATTCTGAGTAATTGTTTATATGACCATCTTGGGGCTCTATGATCTGGACTGCTCTCATTCCGGTAATAAAGATTAATGATTGAGTTCAGTACCGCATCAATGTATATACTGATCAGCAAGTTCCAAAAACCTGTCGTTAGTCTGTTGTAATTCTCGGAGACTTCATTTACATCTTGACTAGCCCATACGTCTTCTGCGCCAATCATAGTAAGGTAGACACGGAGCCACCTCCATAAAGCGCAAAGCTGTTTTGCTGCGGATAGAGCAAGGGAGGTGTGACGTTCTGCGAGCGAAACGAGCGTGGATCAACGTTCCTTAGTCGTCTGAAGCCAAGTTGAGCCTCAGGACGTTATTAATTAACTCTAAGCTTATTATCCTCTCCTTTTTAGTGCTCCCATTAAGTGTCAAATAAAAATCCTAATTGGACATTGAAACCTCTTTAGTGGCCCTTCTTAGTTTGTTATAAAACTCTTAACAAAGTGGACCGCTCTATCAGACAAGACGGATTTCCTTTAATTATAGATTTGCTCGTGTAGGATTTCATATAAAGATAGTTCATAATGACATGGGCTCAGCCAGACGGGGGTCAGCTAACAAACTTCTAAATTTTCAGTTGGAAAAAGATTAATTGAGGATTTTCTCGACGATGTTACTTTGCGAGTGTTTTTTCTTCAGAAACTTACTACGGGCTTGTTGCACCTAGGGACCAATCCAACGCTCATCCCTTCCCTGGAAGCGCTGTACATCCTCCTTACATGTTTTGTCTTACCTGGATAAAGGGCCTAGACTCTCAGTCTCTTTAGCTAATCAGTGTACTCCCGAGGTTTAATCTTCTTAAGCCTTCCTCTATGGATCATATCTCTCAGGACTATCCTTGACACCTATAATATATGTATAGACCAGACACCATGTTCTGTGAGTATTCCTGTAAGTTGCTGAGGATGGAGTTACATACGCGAATTATGGGGTTGTGCTAAGCCATCTAACAAGAAGCGTATCCAGTATTTCTAATCCAATGTCCTAAAAACAATTGTCGATGCACCCTTCTATATTTCCAACCTTACCCTCCATAATGACTTGGAAATTCCTTTTGTTATTAACCTCATCCAATTGCCAGACTATTGTCATCCTAATCCCATCCAGATCCCTTGAAGACTAAGGCGGCACTGGCCGAGAGACCTGCTACTGTAATTTAGCAAAAATATTTAGGGAGTGCCAGTGGTCATCTTTTCCCTTCATGTACTGCTCTCACCTCCAGCTCTCTTTTTCTTCTTGGTCTGCCTCCGCTGCTAAAACGTTGCCGAAGCTCGCTCCTATTGATCCTCCAACACCTTGGAATCCGCACCGAGGAACATATTCGACTATCTGCATGTGGTTATTTCTCTCCATGACTTCACCAAAAAGTCTCTATTCCAGAACTGATTTACGCACTCCCTTACTAGCTTTGACCTGATTTCAGCGCCAGCAAGTGCTTGCGTAAATTGTCTATAGAAAGTGAAGGTTTTTCGGGTCTACTTAATTTACTACTCAATATTTTATAACAGTTGTGGTTGTTAGCAACGGACTGTGTGGCAGCCCTCCAAGGTAATTATCGCTAGATAGTCGACATGTTGTATAGGAATGCTAGGTGATAATCTGCATTAATGCTGTCTTCCCACATCGTTCTGAGTAGAGGAGCCATGGTTGGAATCCGAACCTATCTTCACACCTTGGAAAAATCTTTGAATGTGAATTAAATTAATAGTTTTCCCCCTGAATAAAATATTATTGATTTTTGAAAGTTATATTAAGACTGCCAAACTTGGAGCACGACATCACCTTCCAAGGTCGAAAGATTGCATGTTTATGAAAACGAGGTGCGGAGGTTGCCTGTTCTAGATTCGTGTTTTACCCTCAACTCCCAGCTTTCTCTGGGAACTACAAATCCCCCGATATTGAGCTTCATAGGAATACTTTCGGAAACTTGAATTCCTACTTCGTTTTAGAACTGAGTTAACCCACTATTGGGTCACTTCTGAAGAAAATTGGTCTTATAGATGGAAATAGATGGCGTGGATAATCCCTATGGAAGCTGATACGTGAAAGACTAATAAAGGTAGTTGAAAAAAGATGAAGACAGCTAGAAGCATGGTCATCCTTTCGATTCTAAGAAAAAATAACTGTTTTTCTAACCGGCAAAATGAAGCGGTCAGTGACTAGTTAATTGAATTTCGTGCATAAAATCAATCAATTATGTATAAAAAAAAGAAAAGCACTTGATATGTGAAAGAGGCGGTTGACCTTCGTAAGTCCTAGTTTACTTTGCTGTTCTGCTTTCTCTTCGTCGTCAGTTGTTCTTCTCTGTTGAAGCAGGCAAATGGTGAGATATGGCACTTAAAAAGAGGTTCTCATGTTCATCGTAGGCACTCTCTGCTACTGACGTAGAAGTTTGGAAGAACCTTCTCAGGGCTTATGCACAGTGTGCAATAGTTGTGTTATGTTAATTTTTTTTTTTTATTTACAACTGTAGGGAGAAAAAATGGCAATGTTAAAATACTAAGAGGGGAGAAATCACCCTTAGACACTGAGTTGCACTCATTCTTGGCTGACCATTGTCATTGTTTGATCTAAGAAAGTATCAAGGCAACGTTCGGAAGGATGGCAGAAGGAAAGGCACGGACTAGAGGAATCCAGTGGTCTCAGTAAGTTTGTATAGTCCGTTCATTTCTTATCTTTTCAGTCGATGGCTCATGTCCATCAGAGTGACGAAAGAGCGCTCTAGAAGTAGGCGATATGTAGATAAAGCCCGGGCATGAGTCATAATAACTAACTCTAATTTATAAACTATCTTGGTTAACGGAAATAAAATTATTATTATTATTGCGGATTGAAAGGACTGCATCAGGATGAGGGAGAGGGTAACAGTATCGTCTGCAAAGAAATGAAAGGAAGGAATGTTAATGGATGGGTGGGGATGTCAGCTATTTATATCGTGAAAAGGATAGGGCCAAGGATACGTCCTTGAGGAACACCAGCGTTTTGAGGAGTCATGGGAGTCCAGTTAAACTAAGTTGTTTTTTTTCTTTACCTATTAAATTGCATTCTTAAATTGCACTTATAGTTTTCTTCTACAAATGCGAACAATAGTAAAGAAGAATCCTCTTTGACCACCACAATTCTCTGAGGCTTCAAAGTGTCGTTGCAGACTCCAACTACAGCCTCCTCAGATTTGTTGGGCGGACCTCCGTCTCTGATAGAGGGGTCCGGGAGTAGGTTCCAATAAGAAGGGTGATCCTGGCTGAGAAGTGATATCTAAAGAAAGTGGTTTGGTCCATGCTCCTGTCTTCTCCCTTCCTCCTGATCCAATTTGGGATCTTAATGCCCGCCCCCTATCTTCCAATATACCACCCCCAACAGATCTTGATTTAATCTCGATGGAAGTTTGCCCTCTGACCAACTGGAAATAAAGTATCACTCCGTCATTTCATGCCATCTTCTTGATCTGATTAGAACTGATTGTTCACCTCTCTCTTCACCCGGTAATGTACTTCCCCACCTCGGATTATTTGTAATCAAATACATTTTTGCTATCCCTCTCTTTTTCTGCCGATTTGACTGAAAATCATTCTCTAACTCAGCTGTTATTAGAGTTTTCGAGGTTGCCCTCATTCAAAGGCTCTCTAATAAAGAACGTTTATTGAATAATTGTGACTAATAATGGGAAAGAGCAAGAACATATCTGTCCCCATTCATGAAATTTTACAATGTTAATTTTTAAATAGTTATAAATAAATAAATGTACTACCAACTGAGGTTGGATTCGTTGTGGCTGTGGTTACTTACAGCACCGGAAGCCAGTCCCTGGCAGATTCTGATGTTGGGTGGGGCCAGAGCGAAGTAGTAGGTGTCCCAATTCCTCCCCTATTCCAAGGAACTAACTCCACCCTAGACCAATTTCCACCCCAGTAGGATGTCCTAAATAGTTTTAGAAGGTTGCATTCTATCCTCGGTGGGGTATGAACATGAGCTCGACTCTCTTCAGTGGCAGTCCTAAATTTTCCCTATTCATGTTTAGTTACCTCGTGTAGTGGTTTTAACGAGTAATTGACATCGTACAGGCTCAGGACGATTCCATCCGAACAACTAATTTAAGAGACTCGGCCGGGTTTCGAACCCGCTATCTCTGAGCTACCGGCGCCCTCAGCCAATCAATAAGAAACGGTTACAAAGTCTCCCCTACAGGGTAAGTTATTTAATCGGTCCTAAATTCCATATTGAGTTTTTAATGTATCCACTTTGAGTATCGTACGCTATTCCCTTCCTTTCTGCGCAGTTAGTACATTGTTATATGAAGTTAGAGCAGCACAATATGTGAAAGTTAGGAACCTAATATACATTATAGTTGTTTTCACTGTTAAACAGGAGATTTAAGTCAAGTCTTTGAAACAAAAGACTCATTTAGAGTCAATTATTTAAACCGTATTGACTTAGGAAGTTTCAGCCTTGGGATTCGACCATCCCTTCCAATTCCTACCCAAGTCGAACTTTCCAAACTTCTGTCTCTCTGGATATTCAACGCGGCTAATTTCTCCTCTCTCTCTGATGGTTTCCAAATTCCATGAATTTCGAAACATTGTATTCCGGATCCAATCAATCGTCTCCCAGTCCCCACTCATCGATATTTTCTTATTCCCTAAATAAATAGATATATTGGGAGGGCTGGTATGTACACCAAGGGACCTAAGCATTCAATGCACTTATTCCTGTTAGCTCTACTGTGGGAGTCTTAAATTGTGCCTTCTCACGTTAAGTTACCTAACGAGTACCTGACATCCCACCCGCTCGAGATCACCCGTTATTACCTCCCAGATAATAAAACTATTGACCTAGCACGATACCTCTGAGCCAACGTCACCCTTTCTTATTCCCTAACGTTGCTATTGAACGGTAGGTAGAGGCTTTATTGAATGTGAGAAGAATGTTTCAATACTGAACAGTCTTACAGTTCACACAATGGAAGGGTCTTGTAGGTGCAGATTCACTGTAGCAAAAACGTCGTCGATGAATGATATAATGAATGAGACACGAAATTTTATATGTGTGTCCAGAACCCTGTTAGGAACACACCTATTGATTTTCAGCCAAATCGTCCAATAGGGAAGAGGTGGAATAGGGGGAGGCAAAAATCGACATGAAGTTTTATATTTAAATTGAAAACCACATAACGACGGCACCTATAAATTTTCCGCGGAATCGGCCGAAGGGAAAGGAGGATCAGAGAAGGGAGACTCGACTCAAATAACCTAATAACTGCCGATGTAATATATCGACTAAAGTTTAGTCACCATGCAAGTCAAATATTAATTTTCAGCCCAAACGGTCGATTGGCTTTGAAGCGAAAGGAAAAACGTAGTCGATTAATTCATGCTGATTTACAAAATACATTGGTGATTCACCGACGACTTTTGGAATCAGGGGTCGATAGTAATATCGATTGATATGATTTTACCATCAAATATTATCAATAGTTATATTTAGTAATATCGATTGTACTATCGAATTTGAAATTTTTATTTAAAAATTAGCGTTCTTGCACTTTCCATTTTCTCACCTATATTCTCTATAGTAAGTTTACTGAATTTTTACACTTCTTTGACTATTTTTCCCTGTGATGACAAAAACATGACATGCACCAGACTTGTTAGGAGGAACTGTAAATTCTTTGTGAATAAGGTAGGGCACCTAATTTATTCATTTTCCATCTTACTCCAAGCAGATGATCCTAGGGATGCCAAATTTTTTTTAAATATAGATATTTTTAACATAACCTTTTTTTCAGTCTAGATTTTTGATTTACGTACTTGTTCATTTTACATGAACTGGTAACTGAAGTATACATTTCAAAAAAACTTGTTTTTCTCAATAAAAACATTTTTTTTAAAAATAAAAACATATTAACTATTTAATAAAAATATCTTAACTAGTAGGTTAAAGGAACTGATAATACTGATTAGGACGAAACCTCTTTTCTCGGTTACTGCCGTTAAGAACTATCGATACTATCGGTTTGGCCGGCTATCGATAGTTTGACACCTCTACCTATTACATAACCTGTGTACCGAAGTAAAACTGGTCGACGAGTTACCAACCATGTATCGTATATTCCCCAATTGACCAGTCCATGGGTAGAAGACTGATTGAATAATTAAATATTGACATAAATAGAAAAATATTCGACTGGAGGGAGGGGACAGTTTTTTATTTTGTGGATTGCTATGTACACTTAATTAAATAATATGTGCATGGGCTGTCAAATACAGTATAGAGATTTAACAAATATTATTTTGCTTTTAAAATAATTTAATTTCAACAGGAGTTATTTTATTTATAATTTTTTTTTTTTAACCTTCATTATATAATTTCCAACTATGAACTACATCACAACTAGAAAATATGAGCAAAGAAAAACAGAAACACCACTTGAGTCTCTTGATGAGACGGCTGGTCAACACCACCGCCTCCTCAGGCAGGAGGCCCACCCGGCAAGGACCGGACCGACATGGCTTCAACCAGTGTGTTCGGATGTGTTGAACTTGTGCAAATTTGTGTATAATTGTTGTCTAACTTCATGTAAAAATGGTTATATTCAGGTCATGATGTAATGTTATGTTTGATACGTAGTATGGGCATTGTCTGATTTTTTGGAGGATTTTATTTTGAATGGCTTGAATTCTTTTGGTGTGTGAGGGCTTAGCTGAACCTCAGAGCTAAACGCCATACGTCCAGATAGGTCTGATAACGGTCTTGTAGACACCCAGTTTGTGGTTGAGGCTAAGTTGAGATTAACAATTATTTAAAAATACAAAATTCAGTTTTTACATGTTATGAATTTCATGAGTATTCGTGTTCAAATTGTTTCTGTTTTATTTAAATAGCTCTCCAATGCTACTCCTAGCGGTATTCTGTTGGTAACATTAAGTAGCAGTGATCTTCGGAAGTTATCAATCAACCTTTTCATTCTTTTACCCTCCGAGCTATACGAAGTACAGGGGAAGTTATGTAATCGGTCAGAAATTTTCACCGGAATTTTATGTTTTCCAATGCCCTAATTCCAAAAAAATAATAAAAATAGAATACCCAATAGAATCAACATGAAATTTTAGTTGTATATCCAAAAATCCACGAGGACAACACCTATTGATTTTCAGTCAAATCGACCGAAGGGAAAGGGGCAATGGGAGGGGAGTTCTTAACACAAAAGGTTTAATAACTGCTGATGCAATGAATATATTGACATGTATTTATATTCAAATAATTTTGAATTTGAATTCAAAGCCCTAGAAAGGGGGTTTGGGAGGGGCGAGAGGATCACAAACCCTAGAAGGGAGGGGGGGGGGGGGGGGAATCAAAAACCCTAGAAATGGGGGGGGGGGGGGGGACGGGAGGATCAAAAACCCTAGTAACTCCCGAATGTATTGAGGGCGCCGTTAGCTCAGAGGTAGTAGTGACTTCTTTCTAGTAAGCTATCCTACTGAGCTCAAAATCACGGGTTCCAAAACCGACCGAGACCGTTCGATTATTTATATGGGAGGTGAATGAGTACGCCGTCCTTCGAATGGGACGTTAAGCGATGGCTTTGAGCTTGTACGATATCAGGTCATCGTTAATGACCCTTTTTAGATTACTAAACCTGGGTAGGCAATATTCGACCCAAAATTTAGTAATAAGAATCAGTAATCCAACTATTTTAGCCCAAACCCGTCAATTTGTTTTGATGGGAGAGTGGTAACTTATTGATTAATTCATACTGGGGAAGTACATTGCTGTGATGTCTCAACTCTATCGTGCGAATTTTTATATTTGTTTGAATTCCTATATTTATCTACTTGTATTTGTTCATTTTTCCCAATATTTCTATCGATGAATCCAAGAATATTATTTTCCTAACTTATTTATTATTATTACAGGTAAGGCTTTTGATGTGCAGAAGTTTTTAGACGAGTATAATATACGTTATTATATCATCTTCATTTTCTGGTAAGTTTTTTCTTACTTCCAATACATGCCTCATATATGACAGTAGTTACTTAATAGAGCTGAACTTGCATCTAATACTTCATGATGTATTCATTCTTATGAAATGAAATTAAAAATAATCTTTATTCTGGGACATACGTCCCCTAAGAATAATAACAAAGAATAAACAAGAGTATACAAGTATCAACCAGTTGAAAAGAAAAAATGTAAAATAAAATAAAAGAGATCTCTTATAAGTAAATACCAAATGTTAACAACAGGCAATCAGTAAAACAATATAATAAACTAGTGAAAAATAATAAAGAGGAATAAAAAAATGGAAATAGAAAAATAGAAAAACAAGTATGAATAATAATGTGAAAAATGATATAAATGATAACAATAATGACTTGTATATGAATGAATTGTAAAAAACTGGACTGATGAAACAGAAGAGTAACAATCTGTCCAGTTGGAGTGAGAGACTTATAGGAAGACGAGAACTATCTCGTAGGACCCAGCCTTAGGAATCAGAGGTTTGCTGAGTTAGGAGATAATGGAAAAGTAGGGACTTAAATGAAAGAAGAGTAGGAGCAGAGCGAATCTGGAGAGGGAGAGAGTTCCAGAGGGAGTTAGCCTGGATAAGGAAGAAGTTGTGGTAGGTTGTTGTCCTATGGGAAAGGAGGTAAAGATCAGAGGGATCTAGTGACTTTCTGGTGAATATGGGATTTAAATTGGAGCATTTGGAAGATGTAGGAGGGCTTTTGGGAAAATATGGTTTGATAGAGGAAGGAGTCTAGGAAATATTGTCGATGAGAGTATGGGAAGAGCCATTTTAGGTCGGTATAAGAACTTGTAATAGAGGAGTGTCTGGGGAGCCCGAAAATGAATCTTATAAAGGAATTCATGACTCGCTTTAGTTTCATGTCGAGCTCACCAGAGAGTCCTCCATATGCGAGAACATATTCTTATGCACTAAAACTTATGACCTTATTGTAAAAATACTTTTACCTCTCAAGCTAAACGAAGTATAGGGGAAGTTATGTAATTGGTCAGAAAGTCCATGTTGAGTTTTCACTGAAGTTTCATTTTTTTCCGTTGTGTGTGCCTGTGAACAAGATAACTGCCGATATAATGAATGTATCGAATCAAAATTTGTTATGTAAATCCCCCCCGAAGGGAGGGGGATCAGAGAAGGGAACTCGCCTCAAAAACCATAATAACTGCCGACGAGATGAATGTATCGACTAATAATTTATTATGAAAATTCATGATTTTTATTCCAAACGGTTGATTGGTTTTGGAGGGAGAGCAAAAACTTATTTTATCTAAATTTTGCCAACCCTACATTCTTATTCACCTAGGTTAGGGGGACGACGTGCTCAAAATTTTTTCACCTCTCAGATAAAAAACCTAAAATATATGTGATGTGGCCATTATAGGACGTTCTTATAGCAACCTCCTTTTTACAGAGCACTCTCTCTCCCCTTCGAAGATCATTTCATACTGGCCTTACTGCTGGGTATAAGAATGTCACTCTCATAATTTCGTTGTACAGTGAAACAAAGAAAACCACTGACGTCAATGCATTACTTTCAATTTCAGTATAAAATGAATTTGAGTTGAGATTGAGGATAGAGAGTGATCTGTAAAAGCGTGGTTGGTATAAGAAGGTCCTGTAAAGCCCAAATCACATATTTAGTCGTCCAACTATAATATAAATTTGGCAGCAGCTAGTGCTAGATGATAGATACCAGCAGACTATTCAGCTCATGGCCGGGTAACAAGTGGGCAAGTGTGTCAATGAGGCGACTATTAGTCTTGCTTGCCTCATGATTTCCTATCTGTGGGAATGTTCCCTCTAAACACCGACCTACTCTTCCCACGAGACTTCTTCCGCAAACATTTTTTTAGTTTCTTATACTTTTTTTCTGGTCTTTATTATATATTTTTTATTTTCCTTTCCAAATTATGTCAGTTGTTATTCAAGGAAATGAAATCTTCAAAATAGACTGCTAAAGTGCAAGGTCATGGGAAACGTACTGAAAGAACACGTTTGAAACTAGATGACCTTCTGTACAGTCGTGAGCTATTAAACGAAGGAGCGACCTGTTTCAAGACTCATGTTCGTACGTTGATGATATCTTTAGAATATTTAGCATTATAGTGAAGGACTTTTAGAAGTAACTTTATGTTTTTTAACGAAGGTAAAAGCAGACGACAATCAGAAAAGTCTCATATTCGTTGTATCCATTCCTGTTTACCCAAATTTTTTTAATTTTTATTTTGAAAAATGCACTGGATTAAGAATCAATTTCGGAAGTGTGGAAAATCATTAATATCGTTTTGAAAACATTCTTTATGTGGTCAGATAACAAAAAATCATAGAAAAAAGTTTCAATTTTGAAGGTTCACTTCACATTTCAATAAAGTTTAAAAATTAGAATTATATATATTTTTTTTATAGTTGGTTAGTTATTATGACTCATGCCCGGGCATTAACTACGAGGTCATATCGCCTACTACCAGAGCGCTCTTTCGTCACTCTGGTATGGTGTATTCACCTAGGGCAGGAGTCTTTAACGCCTGACATTGTACAGGCTCGGGACCATAGCTTAGCGTCCCATCCGCCGAAGGACGGGGTACTTACGTTTATTTCACCTCCCAGATAAAATAAACTAAGAATCTCGGGCGGGTTTCGAACCCGCGATCTTGAGCTCAGTAAGCACGCTTCCCACTAGCACGCCCCTATGTATATATATATTTCCGAAAAAATTTCCTGACTACGCCCGCAATGAAGAATATAGATAGACTTCTGTCCTACTTGGTGTGTGGGTCAAGTGGTGCGTCATGAGAGATGAGAGAGGAGTATCTCTCTCCACCTCGTCGTTAACCTAATCCGTCCTTAACCTTTAGCTTCTCTCAGTGAAAGGTTATTTCAGAGGTGCCCTTCTCTAATGTAACTTTCTAATGTAACTTTCATCTAAAATGTAGCCCGAGGTATTATTTTAAAATGCGTAGTATGGTGGAATGGATTCATTACTTTCACGTCTATATGGTGATGTATTGGTGAAGTTATGTTATTATCAGAAAATCGATTATAATGTTTTACAGGAATTTCCTGTTTTTATATTATTTGTAATTTTAATCACTTGTTTTTGAGTTAAAGCGCTCATAAAATGTCTATCCACGTACACCTTAAAACTTGAAATTTCGTTGAAAATATAATTCCGGATTTTAGCCCGAATATCTTAAGTAAGAAGGGTAATATAAGGAATAATGAAGTTTTTGTGTGGTTGAGAAGTAGAAGTCATTAGTTGAAAAGTAAGAATGGCTGGTGTCGGTTTCCAAGTAGTTCGAATCAAATTGTAAGTGGGCTTGAAAGAGGATCCGTCCTTAGGGTCATGGGCCCAGGAGGGTTGGCTTATCCCAACTTTAACAAGATCTTATCCACAATTGGCTTCCAGGGAAATGATCAGGCAAAGCTATTAACCAAATCGGAAAAGTTGTCGGTGAATCACCGGCAGTGTACTTCCCCACAACGGATTAATCAATAAAGATTTCCCTTTCCTTCCAAAACTAATCCACCGTTAGGACTTATACTTAGGAGTTTCTGAATCATTATATCGGCAGCAGTTGGGCATTGTAAGTTGAGCCCTGTTTCCCCAAAAATAATAGGTTCGTTATTATTTACTTCCCACCATATAGAGAAGTTATTGTAATGTGCCCGAAAATATAAATCAAAATTTTCAACATATCGTATTTTTATGTTTCAAGGTCACTACAGTATTTTTACACTATTTTTGAAAAGAAGTATGTGTGTAATTGAATAAAATGCCAAATAGATATTTACAACTGTATAAAAATAAATACAACAAGCAAATGTGCTAAAGGGAGATAATGGCGATGTCAAAATGTCATGAGAGGAGAAATCACCCAGGGGAGACACTCCCCTAGTCACTGTTTTACTCTCATTTGTAACTAATCACTGTCACTGCTGCTGCTAAGGAGGTCTCTAGGCCATTAACGCTTAAACCGTCGTTGGGGAAGTACGGCAGAATGGAGGGCACGGGCTAGAGGATTATTGTGGAAACTAAAAGGGGAATTTAATTTTTTATACTTGGATTTAGCGACTTCGGTGACAAAAAGTACGTTAAGGTCAGTGTGAAGAGTTTTGTTGGAGACGTAATAAGGAGCATTGGCTATTTTACGAAGGATTTTGGATTGAAAGCATTGGATGCACTGAAGATTGGAAGCCTTGGCAGAACAGGTTTGAGTACTGCGTTGTATATAAGTCGTTTTGTTTTCAAAGTTAGTTTGGATCTTTTGTCTAATAGTCTTAGTAAAAGTTTATAAAGTCTAGCCTACTTTTTTGTGTTATTATTATTATTGATATTCATATCATGCTGGGAAGTTTGTCATGTGGACCTTAAGGGTCCTAATACACTGCACTTCCTCTGATATAGGGGGCAGAGAGGCGAAACACACACATCCGAGAACTTGTTTGTTTGCCTTTGAATCTACATATATGACATTTTGTGTCGATGCATTCATTAAAACGGCAGTATTATCGTTTTTGTGTTGAACCTTCCCCCTAATCTTCTCTTCCCTTCGGCCGATTTGGTTGAAAATCGTGAAAATATTGTGACGATTATATTAATTTTATCGGGTGTTGTGTTCACAGACCGAAGGAATTTACTGAGCTGAAACTTTTTACTTAGGCCGCTACGAAGTATAGGGGGAAGTTATGTAATCGATCAGAAATTCAATTCGGAGTTTTCAACAGAATCGAGTTATCGATCCTTGATTCCAAAAATGAAAAAAAAAACAATTCTGAGTGTCTGTGAACACGTTAACTGCCGATAGAATGAATGTATCGACACGAAATGTATGTACAATATATGTGCCTTTAAGGAGGACACCTAATAATTTTTAGCCAAATCGAGCAAAGGGAAGGGGAAGATTTGAAGAGGGATTTACACAGAAACTCTAATAGCTGCCAATAGAATGAATGTATCGACACGAAATTTATGTGTCCAGAACCCCGTAAGGAAACACCTATCTATTTTCTGTAGAATGGGCCAAATAAAAAAAGGGAATCAGAGAGGGGGGGGGAGTAACTCAGAAACCACCAAAATAACATCCGATGTAATGAATATATCGTCATAGTGGGGCTCAACTCTAATGATGAATGAATTCGAAGAGCACGGGGAAAGAACCAGGTTTGTAACTTTTTTTCTCGAATGTGAGATATCGCCACTACAGTATTAGTATATTAAACATATTTCACGATTCACCATCCTGACGGGCTTCAAAAAGACGGTTTGTCACTACGAAAACGGAAGCTGAAAATATGACGTGCGGGGAATTGATACGATACGGACTTTCAAACATTAAATTTCAGTTTTCTCAATTTCAACATCTGATGACAAACCTGGTTCTTTGCCCGTGCTCTTCATTTATCATCACTAAATTTAGTATGAGGATTTAAGTCAACTATTAATCATTAATTACATCAGGTCATTAATTATATTTATTTTTTTAAATGTTTGCAATTTATTATAAAAACATTTATTATGTTACCTCCTCCAAACAAATTCTGTTTCCTGCAGTCCCTGAAGGAACCTCAAAAATTCAATATTTACAAAAGCGATTTTACATTATTTTAGTACATTGTAAATTCATATTTCGAGCAATAGCCATACTCGAAATTCGAGTAGTCATGTTGCGGTACTCGACTGTGTACCTAAGTTTTGCAGAGAAAACACCCTTTCTTTATTCTATCCGAAACTAATTACGCGCTGTTCAATTTCTTCTTTGATTAGAACCTTCCTCTTTCTCGTTCATTAGTCCTTGTCTGTATTTTTTACTATTTTTTTTCTTTTTTAATTAAAAGAATGGTACCCTCTTTGAGATGCCCCAGAAAAGAGGGCATGTCGCTAGACTATTTACGATAATTCCTGTCTTTTGTCTCTTGAATGTAGTGTTTAATCTATGATAAAACATTTTCAGATATTCTAGCGCCCTGGTTTGTCCGAAACACTATCCATACTGATCTTCAGTTCCCTAAGGTAAAAGAATCTCTGCCCATTTGTTACGTCAGTCTCCTAAGGACAATATACGAACATGAAAAAGGGCGCCGGTAGCTTCGAAACCCTGTCGAGGCATTTAGGATTTTTATCTGGGAGATAAAAAAACCTTAAGCATGCCGTCCTTCGGAAGGAAAGTAATGCGATGATTTAGATGAGCCTGAACGATGTCAGGTACTTACAGGTTAAAGACCTTTGGTGAATAAACCTCTGTAGACAAAATTTAGGACTCCCACAGTAGAATGAGGCTCATGTTCACCAGAGCGACTCTTCTTTTTGAGTCATTTGATAAAATATCACAAAATAGCCAAACACGAAAAAAATGTTTCACAAAAATTTGTGTTACTTTACAACATAGCTATACATTTTTCCCACCGCGTTTCCGTAGCTGGAAGGACCCTGACAACTCATCTTCTGGAATGCTGTTCAGCTCCTCCAGCGATTTTTCTTTACTTTCGTCAGTTGAGTGAAATCTCTACCCTGTTAAGGGTCTCTTGAGTTTCCGAAACAAGAAAAATTCCTTAGGGGCCAGATTTGGTTAGCACGGGGGCTGGCGGATGACGGTCATGGCGTTTTTTGTGCAATAATCTCGAATGAGCAACGCAGAATGTTCAAGTGCGTTGTCATGGTGCAGCATCCACTTCCCACTTCGCCATAGGTCTCTTCCTCCTCACAGCCTCGCGCAAATGTCCCAGGGTTTCAAGGTAACGAAAATGATTAATTGTCTTACCTCGTGAAAGAAATTCGTAGTAGACAACACCATTCACAAAAACGTCTGTTACTTTACAACAATGTAGTTTGTAGAGAATCTTCAGAAACAGCTGAGCTCAGGAAGAGTCACAACAACTAATGCTCCCAACTGTACCGCTCTCCGACGCTCCGTTGGCGCGCAGTCCATAAAGCCCTGGAAGTCGTACACTCAGACCAGATTCCAGAATTTCAATAAAAGTGTGATCTTAGAGGAAGATTTTATAAGATTACTCTAATCTAACTTCTAGATTTGCTAGATTTGCCAATGCTCCTTACTACGTCTCCAACAAAACCCTTCACACTGACCTTAATGTACCTTTCATTACTGAAGTCGCTAAATGCAAATACAAAAAATTATTTTCCCTTCTTGGTTCCCACAATAATCCTCTGGTCCGTGCCCTCCATTCTGCCGTACTTCCCCAACGACGGCTTAAGCGTCAATGGCCTAGAGACCTCCTTAGCAGCAGCAGTGACAGTGACAGTGATTAGTTACAAATGAGAGAAAATCAGTGACTAGGAAGTGTCACCACTGGGTGATTTCTCCCCTCATGACATTTTGACATTGCCATTATGTCTGTATTAGCATATTTGCTTGTTGTATATATTTTTATACAGTTGTAAATATCTCTTTGTAAATAAAAAAAATAAAAAAAAAAAAAAAAAAAAAAGATTTGCTAGGGAAACTGGGAGACTAGGTCCTTAGTCCTTCGTGAAGGACTTGGTATCTTCAGTTCTAGGTAAGACAGGAGGAGGCTCAGCGCTTCCAGGGAAGGGCTTAGGGCAGATGTTTAGGTCCGTAGGAGTATGCACCAGCCCTTCCAGTATATATAAATATAATAAAGTTTCTACCATTCTACGTATGTGCCTATGGAGGGTATATTTTAATATGTAAATCCTAAACCCCATTAGGACGACATACATCAATTTCCAGCCGAACCAACTTGAGAGAGGGGGGGATGTATAAAAACAAAATATATCTGTAATGAATGTATTGATTGACACAGTAAATTTGTAAATTTTATGTGTATCCAAAACACAATAATTACACCTGTAAATTTTCAACAAAATCAGCCGTAATAACGGGGGAATCAGAGGAAAGGGTTCAACTCAAAAATGGAATATATCAACACTAAATTTAATATAATGATTCACTAGTCCCTCCTGACACTGAATTTCAACCAAATCACTAAATTTGTTTCAGGAGAGCGAAAAGTTAAACACTGGGGAAAAATGCATTGACTGTGTTTCAACACCTTTTTTAAATATATTTTGAAAACTAAACAGCCATTTGGTACTTGATTTTACAAAAATGAAACTCCAGTTTAGAAAACTTTTCAATCAGAGTGAATAAATGAACGACTGAAGTTAAGTTTCGACCTGGGGAAGCTTTCTTCAACTACCTACTTTAACTTTTTTTTTGTCCCCTTTTTCTTTTAAAAGTTCATGAATTATATAGTGAAAACAGTTGTAAGTTTGAAACTTATTGCGCCATTTTCTTTACTGTTATTCACAGTGGTGTCCGGTATAAAAACATTGAACTCGATTAGCTGAAATTTAAAACTTTCTTTATTAACTTTTTATTTGTTTGGTAATCTTACTTGGGAGGATTTAATGAAGAACGAGGCACAGATTTATTTTATGCGACTTTTTTACTTCTTCAGTATTTTAATTTGTTATTGTCTTTGCAAAAGCCGATTTATCCATATGTTCTCTTTTGTTTAATCGTGGTAAATAGAAGCGGTGACGTAGCGAGGTTTTGGGTGGTCTGTGTGCCACAATTTGAGTTGACACCACATCTATGGTCTCAATATTATTTATAATAACATTTAACTTACTAGGCGAAACCAGGAAAGTTGTTTGTGTTATTATAAAGGAAACATTTGTAATTTTTTGTATAAAATGTGCCCCTACCAGGTCCGCACCATAGACGACAAACGTAAGTTCAAGAGGAAGACGAAAATCAGTGTGTGTGCCATGGACACGATAACTCCCGGTAGAGTAAGTGTATCGACAAGCGCCTGACTTGAACCGAATAGTTTCGACGCCCGCATTGCAGACTACACTCCTCCAAAAGTTCGTCCGGCCTCAAGGCAGCCTTAGTCGACTTCTTCGTTTTAATGTAATACATTATAATATTATTAATAAAAAATAATAATTAAAATGTTTTAAAAGTTTACTCACCTTCCATTTTGTTTTAGGAATATTTGCAAATGTTGTGAATCTAAAACTACACATGAACAACCTGCAACTGTTTGATTGCAAGTGAGCTCACCACCATTCAATCCAATGTGTCACAAAGCGATTGCGCAACTAAAACGTTAGAGCCAGACCACAAACTGTTTAGTTGCTGCAACTGGTTAATCAGTTGTAGTTGCATGTGTGCGCAGGTCTATAGCACTTCATATGACACAAACATGCAATCAAACAGTTGCATGCTTTTGGGCACACTACTGCAACTAAAAAGTTTGGTTGCTACGTATGGGCACACATGGGGATGGAATTAGTAGTTGCGAGATGGACTTCAGAGAGTTGGCTGCGTTGTGGGCCATTATTACTATTCGACAACGACTGGTTCGCAAATTTCTGTCCAGTACTTCTGTATTGACTGCCTGTTACTATGTTCGGGTAAACTTTTGTTATAAGTTGCCGGCCTTTCCCGAATGAATTCAATGAATTTTTCTGTCCAAGAAATGTCATCTTCTGGAATAAAATGTAAATGCATTTCCGTGGAATAGATTGTAATGTAATACATTATAATATTATTAATAAGGAAATAATAATTAAAATGGCTTAAAAGTTTACTCACCTTCCATTTTGTCGTAGGAATATTTGCAAATGTTGTGAATCTAGACCACAAACTGTTTAGTTCCTGCAACTGGTTAATCAGTTGTAGTTGCATATATGAGCAGGTCCATAGCACTTCATATGACACAAACATGCAATCAAACAGTTGCTCAACTAAAAATTGCAAGTGTGCCCAGGCCTTAGTAGACTTGTTCGGTTGCAGTTGTGCACTAGACCTGAATCCAATAGTGTCGACACGCTCGTTGCAGACAACACTCCTTCACAAGTTCGTCCGGCTTCAGGCAACCCTAGTCAACATCTTCGGTTGCAGTGGTGCTCCTGACCTGAGTCCCTGAAAGCCCCATTGACATCAATATAGACTACTCATCAGGTTTTCAACAAGTATGGCCGAACCTAGTACCGTGAATGAAGTGTTTTTTTTACGTAAAAGAAATATACAAAGAATCCTTTGAACTTCAAAAGCTCCATCTTACCCTGTTTCGTTTAGTCTTCCTCTGTTTTTTTAGATTAATTTGAATAGAGTTACTTTTGAAGGCCCTCTTCAAGTGGTTGATGTTATTTCGAGTTGGAACTCCGTCAAGAAAAACTGTCTAATTACTCCGGAGCCGGGGTGAGGCTGCCTCAAGTACTTCTCTGTTTTCCTGTACAAATTAAACAAACCCCTGGGGCCATTCGTCTCTTGTTTAGACTCTGAGAGGCCACCGTTCTCTTAAGTCAAATAATAATTAGACACTAATTAGAGTCAAACTTGACTTATTTAAAACAATTTGACTTGACTTATTCTACAATTATCATTTCGTCTATTTATAAACGACCTTTTTTCTTGCCTTCTTAAAGCAAGGGGTCAATCGACTTCGAACCACTTCTATCACTTTCAAATTTTTCACGAGCTTTCACATGTGAATGTGAAAATTGGCTCCATGGCACCATTAAAAATAAAAAAGTTCTAAGCAAAGTAAAAGTAACAAGTTGAAAGTCCTTTCATTGTAAAAGTTAAGGGCAATAGCGAAAGTCGCGATTTCCTTTTTTATATATTTTCTTTATTACGCCCACCCTTATGGAAATTTTTCTTTTTGGTTGTTAGAGGGCGGGGGTGTAACCCATTTTTATTTTCCGCCACATGAGCTGGCTACCTTACCTTTTTTTTTTTTTTTTTTTTTTTTTTTTGGCTTTATGTACGGTGCATATTAGCCATGTCAATGTGTTATATATAATTATTAAAGACATCCATGGCCCCGGGAGGGAGTTCTATCTACGAAATAAAACTCACTCCCGGACGGGATTCGAACCCGCAAACCATGGTTGTTATTTACATCAGTTTGTTATTATTGAATTACAACTTTACCCGTATTTAGGTACATTGAACGGATTTGAGATTTGGTGACTATCGTAACCCAAAATTTCTAATAGGGGTGGTCCTAATCGAGTGCGGATGTACAACATTATAAATAATAATAAATTTATTGTTTCGTTCTAAACCAACAATTTTAAAGGAAGTTTATTGTTAACAAATGTTCTTTGCAAATCCAGTTAAACACTTCTGAAGTGTTAAAGTCGATCATGTCTGTCATGTCAATAAAATAACTTAGTATTTGGCCAACGTTTCGAAAACTATTTTTTTTCCTTTTTTAGGGACTAACAGAATATAAGAAATACATTATTTTTTTTTTCATTACGGACAATAAGATAACAAGCAATTTATTTGTTTCTTATATTATGTTAGGGGTTGAAGAAGGGAATAAATAGTTTCCGAAACGTGTCCAAGTACTGAATTTTTTTTATTTACCTTTAAAATATATATTATATATAGATAATTATTGTTACTCATGCCCGGGCTTTAACTACGAAGTCATATCGGCGTTCTACCAGAGCGATCTTTCGTCACTCAATATATATTGTAATGACCACTATCGTTCATTACATGAATAGTTTATAAAACAAAAAAAAAGTAATGTACGAAAGTTTCACTGAATGATACCGAAGGAAGGTTCCCAGAGGTTACCATATCGATCCTGTACGGTGATCGATATGATATAAAAAAAATATCGATTCACTAAATAAAAAAATGTAACAAATTGAAATAATAAGGTACCAATGTATGAGTAATAAATTTAAGCAATGTAAATACAATATGGAAATATGTAACTTAAATGAAAAATGTTAAAAACAGATGTTTAGTATTTTTAAAGGCTGTAGAGTGGTGGCCAATGGGAGCGCAGCGCAAGTAAGAAGGAGAGTTTGTCCACGAGGGGAGTGCGTGAGTCGTTTATCAGGCCTGTTCAGAGGAGCTATAGTGGAGTGGTTAGTACAGTGAAAAGAAAAAGAAACCGGCTGTATGAAGGCAGAGGACACGGAGGGAGTGTTTCTGGAACGTTGAACGTAGGAACAGAGAAGATGTTAAAGTCAACCTGAAGAAAAAAAAAATTGATCTAATATAATATAAAGCCCAGAAGTCAGAAGATGAAGTTAGAAGCCATCCTTGCAGCCCATCGCTCAACTTATCACCCTGTTTGAAATTTCACACTCATCAATGAGAAAAAAAAAGAATATAAAGAGTCAAGGTTTTTATCTGTCGTAAAAAATTTCATGTGTGTAAAAATTTGTGACTAACCCTTTTTTTAAAAAAAAAAATTTTATATAAAAAATATGTTTTTTGAATCTCAAATATAAATGTAACAACTTATTTTTTTTTAGTATTTTATTTATTAAAATAACCAGGTCATCTTATAGTATAATTATATATAAAAATCAATTTAAATGTAAAAGCGTAATGATAATCGCCGTTATAATATAGGTGACTTCAGATCAGAAGATTGCGTGTTCAGTCAGATATATATATTTCTTTCTTTTTTTACATACGAAACCAGTTTGTTTTCGTTCAAGTGTCTATCTGGTCACTTTCCCAAAGCTCCGACCAACCAACGTAGAAACTTCAAACTTAGTGGGTAATTGTAGTGTGGTAAACCAATATCAAGAAAAATACGTACCTACTTCTACAATAACTTAAATATATATACTTGATTAAGTGTTTCACAATATCTCTGCAAAAATGTTAAGTATC
Organism: Aradus depressus; assembly: GCA_963662175.1. Taxonomy (NCBI): domain Eukaryota; kingdom Metazoa; phylum Arthropoda; class Insecta; order Hemiptera; family Aradidae; genus Aradus; species Aradus depressus. The sequence continues at coordinate 19,271,349 of OY759215.1, forward strand.
AATTGATATAACATTTCTTATCAGATGAGAGCTCGAATTCTTTATAATATTAAAAACGTTGATGTTCTATAATTTCGGAAAATTTTCCAGAGGTGTCCACTTTTTTTCTTTCGATTTCACAGCCCTTCGTCTGATTCTGAAGAAAAAACATAAAATTGACCCGAAATAAATGTTGAAAAAAAAAAATTGATACCTCTTGGAAGATTTTCCGAAAATATGGAATATGAAATATTCTAGAGAAGCGCACATATTATTAAAACTTGAGGGTATCTTTCCACAATTTATCTTTTGTTGGAGAATTAGAAAAGTTTGTCGCAGTTGTGGGATGTTGAGTGAGGGAGTGTGACAAAGATTAAATTGCTTCTCACATGCGACTGCTGTCTCCAGCACACCTCTGAAAGAGAAAGACATCCTTTCCTGGAGAGGTTAACCTTCTTAATGTCTTGTACTGAGAAGTGTTGTTGTGCTAGCCGGCTTTAGGGGTTACCCTCATCATCAGCCTTTGTATAAAACATAATTTAAAAACCCAGACATATTGTGGAAATTTACAATAAATAAATAAAATAAACTTAGTTTTTTGAAATGAAATACAAATTAAAGTATGTAGTAGTATTTCTTATATTAACCACGTTTTTACAGATATACTCTTCCCCCACTCTCCCCTCATAAATGCATCTCAAACTGTCATTACAGGGTGCAAGAAAGTCAGTCTCAGAATTATGGGATCCAATGAAAAAAAGAAATGTGGTTATGCTAACACATACTTTCTACCCAGAAATGCCAGTTTGAGGTGAATTTGGGAGGGGGGGTGTGTGATCTGTAAAAACGTGGTTGGTATAAGAAAGTGCTGTTATAGAAGGGTGTGTCTGAGGCCGTGGCGTCAGCCGGTCTTGACGAATGTGAACTCACCGAACGGTGTGTGTTTCATATTAACCCTTTTGGGCTGTGGTGCCAACTTACACAATAGCCTGGATTCCAGGTTAATTATTTTAATTATTCAAATTGTTACAAATTGGAGCAAGGGAGTGCTTTCAGTGATTAATCTTATTTGAATTCCTTGAATAACTTGGCCTATCTCCACTCTCTCTGTTTCATTCCAGCTACCTTCCTTCCTTTGTTGTTGTTTTGCCAAAATTACTTCAGAATAGGAAATATGTAGTCAAAATTGTAATCTAGTGAGTCCAGTTGTCCTCACTGTTCAGACATTAGTGTGGTTCAGGCCAATGGTCCTACCCTTTGCTTGACCCCAACCACTCAACCACTATTCTTACTTCTCCCGCCATTGGAAAAGAGGAAATATAGAGATCGGTCAGATATTCGAAGTTATGTTTTCATCAGAATTTCATTTCTGTGAACATGTATATACCCCACGATAGGATGAATAAATCGACATGAAATTTTATATTTGTTTTCAGAAGCCCCTGAGCACAACATTTAATTTTCAGCTAAATTGAGAAAAGGTGGATTAAGCGTATAAACAAACAAACCTAATAACTCCAGATTTAATGAATAGGGCGAAATTTAATTGCGCCATTAGGATACCTGTTATTTTAAGTTATCCATGTTTATGATATTTAAAACTATTGAACTGCGCCAAACATCCTTTCTAATTCATATTCAATTCCGCCAATTGTATTTCTTGTTTACGTGATTTGTTTTCTATTTGCTATCTGGGATTGGGATGAATCTAATTCGCAAAATTCAGTTTTTTCATTCTGACTGTGTTTATATGCTCTATTAGTCCGATAGTCGAAGTCCTGTGATTTATTATAAAAATGTGCGATATCGAGCTAAAGCAAATCGAAATATAATTGACTTTTCACTAAAAGGACCGATGGGAGGATCAAAATTTTATTTTTTCGGATACATCAACTGGATTTACAAAGAGTAAGCGGTTTGTATGCCACAATGTTGTAACTTTGTAAGGTAATAATATTATATAATATGTGCGTAGATCGTGTTAATAAAATGTGGCGGAGTTCAATGTTTTTCAATTTATACCTATTTTCAAATGAGCGCAGTTCAATACAAGGATTATGTGGAAATTTACGATTTGGCGCTATTGAATGAGTGAATGAATCGAAAACTCCCGATAGAATGAATGTATCGACGCGGACTTTCATATGTGAATCCAGAGCCCTCTAACAACGACACCTATTCTTTTTCAGCCAAATCGATTAAAGGGAAGGGGGATTAGGATGGAGGCTTAACATAAAAACTTTAATAACTGCCAATAGAATGAATAAATCGACACGAAATTTAATATGAATGACCACAACACCTACCGATTTTCAGCCAAATGGGGGGGGGGGGGGATTAGAGATGAGGCTTAACTTAAAAACCCTATAAGGACGACACATTAATTTTCAGCGGAATCGGTTGAAGGGAAGGGGCCTCAATTCAAAAAACCCTATAACTGTCGATGTAATGAATATATCGACATGAAATTTCATATTTAAAGTCAATACCCAATGAGGACATCACCTGTCAAATTTCAGCAATATCGGCTGAAGAGAAGGGGTTTAGGGGGGGGGGGGGGGGGGGGGGGGGGCTCAATTCGAAGTCCTTAATAACTGTAGATGTAATGAACGAAAAGACAATTGATTCATTCGTTCTGGCCTTGCCGGTGATGGTTTCATTCCTCCATTTTATTATTATTATTATCTACATATGTATTCTCCATTTCAAAGCTCCATGAGTATTCACTAGATATATATAATTACCATATAAGCGAAATGTTCAAAATGGTTCACATATCACCACTATTCATATCTGTACAGATGTGTTTCCGTTTTCTTTCCACATCAGTAAATTCTATCTTCCTGGATTGTGTCTGGTTGAGCTCACTTCTCAGGATTATCCCTCCCTCTCTCTCACTCTCTCCACTCAGCTTCCTGAAACATTTTCCTTCATCCTTCAGTCATCCCATCTGAGCAATGAGATCCTTGGAGTCATTTCAGCTCAGAAAACCGTTCGACTCATCCATGAGAGACTAATTGGAACCGTGTTTATCTGTTACAAGTCAAGTATATAAATCTCGATAACTGAGTCCCCGGACGGCGAGGAAAGAAAACACGAGTTGTTCTCCACTCACTAATTTATTTTCACATTTATCTTCAAGTCAAGTTAAGAAATTTTCAATGTTTAACGATGTTACAGGATGCTTCTTTATAAGGTGAATTGTTTTATTTTACCTGTAAACCTGTATTCTGCATCATCAGATGATGGACTAGGGGGTGAGTGCATGGTAATTTCGGAAACGGGTCTGTTACCACGCACCCTATTCCCCTTTATTATCCTTTAACCTGATGATGCAGAATATGCGAAACCTGTTGTAAAATAAAACAATTTTGATCAGGATGACAATCACTTTATTCAACCCATGAGAGCGCCGGTAGGTAACTCCGTGGTATGCGTACTTGCTTACTGAGTTCAAGACCGCGGGTTTGAAATTAGGCCGAGGCCATTCGGTTTTCTATCTCTAGGTGAATAAAAAATTAGGATAGACAAAATTCAAGACTCCCATACTAGAGTCGGGCTCATAGCCCCCAGAGTGACGAAAGAGCATACTAGTAGTAGGCGATATGACCTCGTAGTTAAAGTCCGGGCATGAGTCATAACTAACTTTTTCTTATATATGTATTCATTCTGTAGGGATGTATTCTTTCTATTTCTCTTCAATACAAGAGAAAGTCACTTCTATCATCGTCTACAACATATTTTCTACATATTATTCACTATTTAAAGCACAGACATTTCTCTGTTTCTCTTTAAGAAACTCTCTTTATTTAGGACACTTTTAAACACTTCTATTTTCCTATTTCTCTTATTCGCGTAAAGATACTTCTCCCCCTTCTATCTATTTTTAAGAGAAAAGAAAGAGAAAAGTGTCTTTAGGTCTTTTTCTTCATTTATGGCACAAACATTTGTCTTCTTCTCACATTAACACATCCTTTTTCTCTTTTTATTTAAGGAACTTTCTTTAAGATACTTAAGCTTAACATAAAATACGCTAGATACATTGCGCTTAAATTACACATAAAACAAGTTTACAATGTTAGTTAATAATGAAAAAAATTAAAAATAATTCAACTTACAGACTAGAGAAGGTAATTAATACAGTCCGAGTGTTTATTTATTTTTTACATATGTACACGGAACCTACACTATCACCACTGTATTCCAAAAATGCGAAAAGTTTGGTGAGGAGATGAGATTTGATTAGATTTAGTGAGGTAGATGTGGGAGGTTGGGACATAGAGCTATAAATCTGATGAGGAAGTTGTTTATGAGTGGGTTGTGGCCAGTGGGCATTACTGCTCCACAATGCTAAGTAGACATTTCCGGTGAATTATAGGGCTATGTCCAATGTTCATGAGAGCAGGGGTAGCCGCGGCATCTAGATCCGCCCTAGTCTGTATTAAATACGAGGGGTCATCAAAAAGTTCCAGGACTTTTTGAATTGTGCGCCGGTACGGTTGGCAGCATTAGTTGTTGTGACTCTTCCTGAGCTCAGCTGTTTTTGTAGATTCTCTACAACTGACTTTGTTATGAAGTAACAGAGGTTTTTGTGAAGGGAGTTGTCTTCTACGAATTTCTTCCACGAGGTGAGACAATTAAATGTTTTAGTTTCCTTGAAACCCTGAGACATTTGCGCGTGGCTGTGAGGAGAACGAGACCTCAGCTGTGGCGAAGTGGGTGCTCTACAACGTGCCTGAACATTCTGCGTTGCTCATTCGCTATTATTGCACAAAAAACGCCATGACCGTCATCCCTCAGCCCCCGTACTCAACAGATCTGGCCCCTGTGGACTTTTTCCTGTTCCCAAAAATCAAGAGACCCTTAAAAGGGCAGATATTTCACTCAACTGACGACATTAAAGATCGCTGGAGGAGCTGAACAGCATTCCAGAAGATGAGTTGTCAGGGTCCTTCCAGCTGTGGAAAAATGTACAGCTTCCCAAGGGGAGTACTTTGAATGGGACAATGTTCAATAACTTGTAAATTTTTTAAATTAATTTTTGAAAAATCATTCCTGGAACTTTTTGATCACCTCTCGTATATATAACCATGTTTTGAAAAAATGTTTATCAGAGGGCCTGATGATCAGGACAACCTGAAAAGCCGGCTATAATAATATCTGTGAGAGATCAGATTTAGTTCCCCCGTTTAATGAAGTATAAGGGAAGTTATGTAATCGGCCGACCTCCTGATTCCAAAAATGAAAAAAAATAGAAATGTCTGTCTCACTGTACGTTTGGGAACATTATAAGTCCCGATAGAATGAATTTATCAACACGAAATTTTATATGTATATCCATAACCCTCTAAGGACGTCTCCTACTGATTTTCATCCAAATCGTCCAAAGGGAAGGGGGATTAGGGGGAAACTTAAAACAAAAACTTTAATAACTGCCGTTGTATTGAATGTCGCCACAAAATTTAGTAAGAGGATTCAAAAGCCACTATGTACGTCAAATATTGAGTTTTAGCCCAAACGGTCGATTGGCTTTGGAGGGAGAGCGAAAACGTAATCGATTAATTCATGCCAGGTAAGTAAATAGCCGGTGAATCACCGACATCTTCTTACTTTGCAACCTAAATATATATGTATATACCTATATAGTATTCACTTCGTATATATATGTATATATGTATATATGTATATATATATATATATATATATATATATATATATATATATATATTCATCGTGGTTGCCTACATCATCATGCTTTCTTTCTGATAAAAAAAATTTGAAAACATAATTTAAAAAGATAAAATAATAATGTGGGTCCTGATATTGATGGGTCCAATATACAATTGGTTGCATGTCGCGCACTCTACACTATGTATTTTTGTTGTCTGTCACGTTCAGTTTTGTTAACATTCACAGAATAAATTCAATATTAAAATTCTGTCTAACACCCGGACTTTGGGTGAGTTACAACATGAAATATATGATTATTCAGAAATTATTGATCTCTGGGATTGGGTTACAGACTTCAAATAATGTCATTAAAGAACCTAACGTTCTATGTAATTAATTTGATTAATATTTTCTAAAGTTTTCCCTTTCCAGAGCATCGCTCCAATCACTCCAGTAATAAGTATCAAGATGATTCGATTACAAGTTTTGTCAGTACTTCTAAAATTATTTAGAATTTCCGATACAAAAATTCAGAGGATATCAAAGTCAACATTTTTTCTATATTGGATCATTTAGAAAAACACATTACACAAATATAAGACGTATAGAACATAATTTTAGCTTTTAACGTACGTATAAAATTCATTTAGACACCGTGTATCTTCACTTCCCCGGCTATAAGAAGGGAAGCTGTATTCCTTGTGTGATTAAAATAGTCAATTGGTGTTTGAGGGAGAGCAGAAACTCTGTTGATTAATTAGTGAAATGAAATGAAAAATTATCTTTATTCTGGGACATGTGTCCCCTGAGAATAATAACATAAGAAATAAACAAAAGAATACAAGTATCAACCAGTTGAGACATAATAAAGAAAAAAACAGTGTCCTCTAGAAATTAATTATAGAAATATTAAATGTTAATGATAATAATAATAACAATAATGAGTTACATATGAATTATAAAGAAAATCAGAGGTCCGAGAGAAAAAAAATATATATATGTTCTGTTCCAACTGGGAGGATGAAACAGTAGAGTAACAATCTGTCCAGTGGAGTGAGATACTTATAGGGAGACGAGAACTATCTCATAGGAGCCAGCCTTAGGAATCAGAGGTTTTCTGAGTTAGGAGATAATGGAAAAGTAGGGACTTAAATGAAAGAAGAGGAGGAGCAGGGCGAATCTGGAGAGGGAGAGAGTTCCAGAGGGAGTTAGCCTGGATAAGGAAGAAGTTGTGGTAGGTTGTTGTTCTATGGGAAGGGAGGTAAAGATCTGAGGGACGGGATCTAGTGACTTTCTGGTGGATATGGGATTTAAATAGGAGCATTTCGAAGATATTGCAAGGCTTTTTGGAAGATATGGTTTGATAGAGGAAGGAGCCTACAAAATATTGTCGACAAGAGGATGGGAAGAGCCATTTTAGGTCTGTATAGGAACTAGTAATAGAGGAGTGTGGAAATCATGACTCGCTTTAGTACAGACAAGCATAATCAAAATCAGGAAAAACAAAGGAGGATACCAACAGCTAACGGGTTTTAGAGGGGAGGAGATGACGAAGACGTTTCTACTGTGGAGGAGATGATGAAGACGTTTCTACTGGAGTGGAGATGACAAAGACGTTTCTACTGTGGAGGAGATGACGAAGACGTTTCTACTGGAGTGGAGATGACGAAGACGTTTCTACTGGAGTGGAGATGACAAAGACGTTTCTACTGGAGTGGAGATGACGAAGACGTTTCTACTGGAGTGGAGATGACTAAGACGTTTCTACTGGGGAAGTAGTTCACCGATGAATTTTTTTTCTTGATTTCATAAAGAATGGGAGAGGCTCGAATCAAATAACCTGACTAATAACTTCCGATGTATCGACTAAATGAATTTATCGACTAAATGTTGTTTGCACGCGGATTTAGAAGCATGGACGATTTTTTTTGGAGGAAGAGAATGACAATTTTCAGATAAAAATGAGCTAGTTCCCTACTACTTACGCCAATGTCTTTAAGACACCTTAAACTTAATACTGTAGTAAATAATGTTTACATCCCAAAAAGGTTTCCGGATTATGAACAAATTCTTCAACTTCATTCTTTTTCTCATTTAGCTTCATATTTTTAAACATTAAATGGCTGAAAAACTGTATGTGAGTCATAAACAAGGGAGGAGAATTGGGGATGAATAAAAGGTGTATTGAAGCGAGCTGGTCTGATGTGTTCAACCCTTCTCTGGGGCTGAAAAGGTTTCAAATCGGCTGTCAACGATAGGGCGAGGCCCCGAAAGGTCTGGCCACGGACAAATGAACATCACATTAATGAATTCTAACTGAATGAGAGTCAAACAATCAAGCCGAAAAAAAGGTGCCCAAGAGGCAAGATGTCACTCAACTTGACGATTAGAACTCTGATTCCCGTTGATTGAGAGGAAAAAAGTATTCGATGAATCACCTACACTGTACTTCCCTAGCTCAATCAAGTTTTCGCTCTCTCTCTCTGTAACACAAATCGACCGTTTTGGCTTAAATAGTGATTTCTGAATACTCACATTAAATTTCGTGTCGCTTGTAATCGTGTTTCTTAATACATTCATTACATCGGTAGTTATTAGGGTTTTTAAGTTAAGCCCTCCCATCTAATCCCCTCGTTCCCATTGGCTAATTAGGCTGAGAATCAATAGTTGTTGTCCTCATGGGGCTTTGGATACACCTTACCCAGCCAAGTAGGAAGGGGGCTTAACATGAACACCCCCAATAAATGTATCGACACAAAATATTATATGTAAATTCAAAACCCCATAAGGAGGTCACCTGTTGATTTTCAACTGGATCGGCAGAAGGAAGAGGACAGATTAATAGGGCTGAACGCGAAAATCCCAATAACTGCCAATGTAATGAATGTATCGACACGAAATTGTATATGTAAATCCAATAACAAGATAACAATTTCTATATCGCTCATTTTCTGCAACAGGGACATAACTCAAAAGTGTGATTTTCCAGGAGGAACAATTCAAACTTTTAACGTGTAATAACTTGATGCATTCATTCGAAAATAACATATCACCATGTTTTATTGAATGAATACAATATAAAAAAAGAGAAAATGTACAGTAACAGCTGTAGGCTTTACAGAGTTTTCACCCTTAATCTCATAACTACCCTCATTTTGAATTATGACATTCTTGCAGAAATAATTGTTTTTTCGGCGAGCAGTTGAAGCTCAGAAATGTCGTTCTACCCGCTAAAAGTATATGTGAGAATGGTTCTTCCTATGCCCATAACTCAAAAACGCTCATATTTGAGTTACGACGTTGTTGCAGCAAATGAGCGATATGTGTAGCTAGGAACACAATTAGGACGACACCTGTTGATTTTCAATGAAATCGGCCGAAGAGAAGGAGGGGGGATCGGTGTCTCAACTTTGACCTTTAGTTTCGGAGGGATGTCATTTTATTAATAAAGAAATATTTATTATTATTAATAATAAATTTTTATTTTTCTGTTTTAGGTGAGGTCATATTGAACTTCCTGGTTACGATTTAATCAGTTTTTTACTAGGACTTAATTTAAATTGTGTCCTCTTTTGAAGCAACATAAGTGAGTAAGATTTTCAAAATTCCTTTGTATTACTGTATGATGTTAGTGTACCCAAGAAGGCCCGGTTCTTAGACAATCCTTGTATCTTGCTTTCCTGATATGAGTCACTATAACTAACTAAACACTATTTTTCATTATTTAAATTAATGAAAAATTGTATGCTTATTATTAGTATTATTTTTTTTCCACTTGTGTATTATACAAATTCTTCTTCTATGTATTATAAAAAAAACTTCTGTGTCGGACTCTAAAGATTAATAACTGTAATGTATATAATTTATAAGCTTTATCTTAATGTATACATTTTAATGACGTATGCCTTGTTTTGGTTTGACGGATATAAATATTATTACTAATCACACTCTCTCTCCCCCCCCCCTTTATTTCATACTGACGTTACTACAAGATCTGTAAAAAACAGGTTTATTATAAAAAAATCCTATTATGCCCAAAATTTAGAACGCCCATTGTAGAGCCAGGGGAAGGATAAGAGCATTGAATGCTTAGGTCCCTAGGTATACTCACCGGGCTATGAGGGCTTCCCAAAGATCTATCTACACAGTAACATCTGAATCCTCACTCTAATATTTGTGTTGATACATTCGTTAGTAGGGTTTTTGAGTATAATCCCCCTCCATTCCTTTTGGGGTTTTCGATTTACATATAAAATTTCGTGCCGATATTAAATCAGGAGTTATTGTTGAATAGTAGTATTGACACAGAGTTCATTGACACAGACACACACGTAGAGAAAAAATTTTATTTTCACTTTTGCGATATGAAATATCGATTCTAATTTCTGACCGATTACATAACTGAGAAGCACATTAGGCACTAAGGATAATAATTTATTAATTTTTTATTTTTTTCTAATTTTTATTTTTTTCTGAAAAAAATAAATACATTTTCTGATCCCTAGGGAGCCGGATCAGACTACTTTGGGGGCCATACAGCATAGCTCCTGCATCAGTGTATATAGGCTTTCCGCTGTTTGCACTGAGCCACCCATAGGGCAGGCTTACGACTAAGTGGCCTCAACTCTACTTAACAACTTATCTGTACATGTTCAACTTGTCCAGTGATGTTGGAAGGCTTTTACCATCATTAACTAATGAGTTGCGTGTTGCAGTTCTTCTGCTTAGAAGGAGTTTAATACAACATTGGAAGATAAAACGCTAATGAACGCTAGCTCGAGTTATACTATCTCTCACTCTCTCTCTCTCTTTGAAAGCAATTCACCATTCGATAACCAATAGTTGACGTAAAACCAATAGGACTTGTGAATACTTATATCGGCAGATTTTGGACTTTTTGTGACACGGTGCACTTTGCGTTGCAGCAACATCACCCGTCTATGTTTGTAGAGGGAGCTCGGGATCTGGTTAGCTCGAGTGAGGTTATGGCTGGCCGGGGGCGACCACCGGACGACTCAGGAGCCGACAAACCTGCTGAACACTGGATAGACGGTCTCCTAACGGTAACCTCCCAGATAAAATAAACTAATAAAAAAAAAACCTTCGAATGGGACGTTAGTCCTGGCCTGTACGATGTTAGGTACTCGTTAAAGACGGTCGGCAAAATTTTGGACTCCCATAGTAGATTAGGGCTTATGCCCACCAGAATGACTAAAGAGTGCTCTGGTAATAGGGGATACTAACTATATTCAAAACAAAGTAACAATATTAAATTTAAACGATATTAAAAATAAACATTTTATTATTAAAATAAAATAAAAAAAACTTCAACGAACACCCCTTCGAAACACCTCCGGTTCTCTGTTACCCCCCATCTCTCCAACTTAATGGAGACAGGGGTGGCCACGGAGGCTCCAGTGATCCCTCCCTGTCCTGTCGCCCCGCCAGACACTGTCCAGCCTGTCCAAAAGTACATTAGTGGAAAACCTTGGAATCAACAGCACTCCCTAAATATGTTTGCTAAATTACAGTTGCAGGTCTCTCAGCCAGCGCCGCCTCAGTCTTCGAAGAGGGATTATCTTGATGGGAATGGGATGATAAAAGTCAAACAACTGGATTGTCTTGGCAGAAAAAGTTAGAGTGGATTTTGGAGAAGTGAGACTTGATGAGGTCAATAACTAAAGGAATCTCCAAGATCATTATGGAGGGTAGGGTTTGAAACATAAAAGGGAGCATCGACAATTGTTCTTATGACTTTGGATAAGAAAGACTGGATATGGGCTTTGTTCTAAAATTGACGCTACATTTTGTAAGTATATTTTGTCAGTGACACAGCACGGAGCAGTATTGATCAATAAATCCGGTAAGTGTGGCTCCACATTGTCGGCTCTGTGTTTGGCATTCTTCGCGTTGCCATGACAATTCCCGAGTGTCCTTAACTGATATGGGAAACATGGGTCTCAAGTCGTCTCTCCACAAGTGAACCTCCGAGGAGTTGATCGATGGTTTCTTGGTCTAAACTGGACCGCGACCACGCATGAATTGATTTCAAAACGGTTCAGTCTCGGTGACCACCTGAATCCCCAGCTCTCAGCGCTTCAGGGAGCGTGGTGGGCTGGGGACGTATCGGCCAATGCAATACGGATTTTTTTTTTAACCGCAACTTGTAAAGAGCTCATCCCATTGCGCAATCCTTTCTAACATTAAAATCTACGTTACTGCCTCGGTACTGCCCCAGGGGTCAGGGTGTCAAAGTCTCTTGTAATCTCAGTTAACCTGAGAATTGTGTAAATATGACAACCTACCTAGCAAACTTAAATATCACCTTTGAACTTTGTGCTGAAGTGGCATAAGCTGAAACCGGTACGCTTTATGCATATATTTTTGTAGAATTAGACAATATAAAAGTTAAATACATTCTTTGTTTTTATTCAACGGTGGTTTGGTTGTGAAGAGGGAGCGGAAACATAGTTAATTAATTCGTGCTGGGGAAGATTATTTTCGGTGATTCACGGGGAGAACGTAAAAAACGTAATAATCTTCACAATATTATATTACTTTTTTTAATGAGATTAATATACAATGCCTGCATATAACATATATATGAGGTGGGCTGGCGCGAGCACTTAGGCCCTAAGCATCCTATGCCTACACTTATCCGTTCCCTAGAAGCTCTGTAGCATCTCGTCCGAGCATATCCCGGACATTACACCCTCCCCCCCACCCATCTACCATCATCTTAGAAAAAATGGGCGCTGAAATTCTGGCTATGCACTTGTTCGTTTTCACTTCCCTTATTGATTCTTCGCATTGATGACGGATCGGTACGGCAGGAATTATTAATCGAGCGTTCAAAGCCAGATAAAGAAAATAGAGACTAGGTCATAATTCAGGAAAAACGAAATAACCTGTCAGAAAGTGGAAGAGATATAGCGTTTGGCATTTGGCCCAAAGTATGTCTTTAGCGGAGATAAAGCCGCTCAACCTGCCAACTCATTCACCATTTAAATTATTAATATTTAATTGTTAATCTTCTAGCGAGAAGTAGTGTATTGACTTGTCTACTGAAGATCTCAGGTACGAAATTCAGCCGAGGCCGTTTAGTTTTAGGAGCACGCTGTTCTTTGGAAGGGAAAATAAGCGTTCAATGGTACCAGAGCAGCGAAAAGCCTTCTGGTCGTACGCAACCGAGTATAACTTCCTGTGTAGTTGGGAAGAAAAAAAACAAGTATATAACGAATTTTTATATGTAACACCAAATAACTCATACCACAGTCGAAGTAATGAATGAATCAACACGAAATTTATTCTGATTCAGAAATTCCTAAGCAAGACACCTACTGATTTCCAACTCCAGATTGAGCGAAGACATAGTTGCTTAAGTCGCGTTGGGGAAGTACATTTCATGGGATTTACTGATTACTTTTTTTTTGTTCTGCGAACTGCATCTTCGTACGTAGGAAAATGTTATTTTAATTACTTATGTAATCGGTCACAAGTCGATTTTCAATTTACACTTTCATTTGTTTTCCGATTCTAAAAATTGAAAAAAAAATATAATAATAATGCTGTTATGTGTGTCTGTGAAAGCGATAACTCCCGATAGAATGAATGTATCGACACGCCATTTTACATATTCGGAACCCCATGAGAGCGACCCGGGGAAATATCTCGGAGAGAACGGGGAGGCTCAACTAAAAAACGTATTAACTGATAACACTACATAACAAAATTTGAACAAAGTTTTTGTTTATCTTAGCTTTTTAGTGTTTATTGCTTAATTTGATGATGCTGATTATGAATATACAAGTAGTTTTTCTTAAGTGTCAATATTTTGGCTGTGATAATAATTTTTTCAATTTTCTTAAAAGCTACTAATAGTACATGTTTATTTAATATAACTAGAGTCCTATAGAAGGTTGGGTTAGGTTTTATGACTCAAGGTCATATCGCCTACTACCAGAGCGCTCTTTCGTCACTCTGGTGGACATGAGCTCAACTCTACTTAAATTTTTATTCACCTAGGGTAGGGTGTTTAACGAGTACCTAACATCGTACAGGCTCGGGACCTTCGCTTAACGTCCCACCTGAAGGACGGCGTGCTTAAGTTTATTTTACCTCCCAGATAAAATAAACTAAGTGCCTCGGTCGGGTAACGAACTCACGTTCTTGAGCTCAGAAGTCAAGCACGCATACCACTGAGCTACCGGCGCCCTCAAGAGTCCTATAGAAGACATCTAACGTACTGTACGTATTGGTAGAAAGAATTGCTAGGAATAAGAGCAAGAATATTGAATAACATTGAATCTTCATACAACAATAGTGTCTTTTAAATTGTACATCAGAACAGCCTTTCCACTTATGTTTTTCTGACCCCACTGCACGCACTATACCCCAAACATAGTCTACCATCATAGCACAGTCCCAACGTCTATGATACCTTTTTTCCATGCAGTGAATGTCTTGGTGAAAGCGTTCACCGTAACATGTCTTGAACATGCACACCGAAATAAGCACAGTACGCCTCACAGAACTTTGTGTCAAGCACAATTTTTTGTTTCACTTGTTTAGATCCAATGTAATGTCCGCAAACATAACAAAACGTGTCTGCTGACAATTTTACAATTTCTGGATAATGACATTTTACGTTAAAAGACAACAATCAACTTTACTTATAACCACAGAACTGCATCTACACTCACAAACAATAGGAAGACATTTTGTGAAAACATCACTGTTATATCGATATATATTGTTGGTTTGTTACAGAAGTCGATATATTGAAGTTGGAACACTACGTTAGAACCATCTACTGGTGGTTAGTTTGAACATCTACGATTGCTAGAATAAGGAAATTATTAAAAAACCGCCAAATATCGAAAATAATCTACATCTGTAAAAAAATCGCGTTCAGCACATTACTTTCATACACTAAACACAAATAAATAAAAATAAATAATTTTTTGTTGCTTAGTAGGTATAATAAGTCCCTTTGTAAGTCTACTATTGCTATTACTATTTTTAGTCAAAATGGTGGTTTGGTTGTGAAGGGAGAGCAAAAACTGAGTTAATTAATTCGTGCTGGAGAAGTACATTTCTGGTGATTCACCGAGGTATTTATCCGACCCCAATATTAAACCTCTTGGCTATAGAGCTGTATAAATTGTTTTCTCTAGTCCAAGTTAATCATCTTTCTCTTCCTTCGTGCCTTCGATGGTTGTGGGGCAAGAGGCCCAATAACCAAGTTCAGTTAATCAACAAGAAAAATCTCAAATAAATTTCAAGGAAAAAAAAATTGAAAAATTGTCATCGGTGAATCATTGGCAGTAAACTTCCTCAGAGTAAATTAATCATTTAAGTTTATGCTCTCCCTCTGAAACCAGATTACCTATCCTGAGAATCAATATTTAGGTGTCTAATTCAGGAACTACTAAGACGACATCTAACAATTTTCAACCAGATCGGCCATTGGGAACAAGTTTAACACAAAAACTCTAATATGAGCGTTGCAATGGATGTATTGACAAGAAATTTATTATGTAAGTTCATAACCACATAAGGACGACACCTCTTAATTTTCAGCTGATTTGACCGAAAGTAAGGGGGAGGGGGATCAGAGAAGGTCTCGACACAAAAACCATAATAATTGAGGCTAGCAAGAAAATGACACCACCTCGGCAATGAAAAATGTCGTATCGACACATTCATTACATTTGCAGTTATTAAAGTTTTTGAGTTGAGCAATCCTTAAATCAGTTCACATCGTCTTAAACCTTCGTCGAAAATATACCTGCCCTCCAGTGTACCTTAACAAAAATCCCATCCCTTTAAAAAACGAAGTCCGCTATCTAGGCCTCATACTCGACAAACGACTAACTTGGAATCCTCACACGAGACTGAAAAGACAAGAAATGAACAGACGTTATAAACTTCTACTAAGACTAAGACTACTAGACAAAAGATCCAAACTAACTTTGACAACAAAACGACTTATATACAACTCAATACTCAAACCTATGTGGACTTACGGACTTGAACTCTGGGGTTCTGCCAAGGCTTCCAATCTCCAGCGCATCCAATCCCTTCAATCCAAAATCCTTCGTACAATAGCCAATGCTCTTTACTATGTCTCCAACAAAACCCTACACACTGACCTTAACGTACCTTTCATTACTGAAGTCGCTAAATCCAAATATAAAAAATTATTTTCCCTTCTTAGTTCCCACAATAATCCTCTAGTCCGTGCCCTCCATTCTGCCATACTTACCCAACGACGGCTTAAGTGTCAATGGCCTAGAGACCTCCTGATCAGAAGCAGTGACAGTGACAGTGATTAGCCAAAAGCGAGAGAAAAACAGTGACTAGGGAGTGTCACCACTGGGTGATATCTCCCCTCATGACATTTTGACATTGCCATTACCTCTTTATTATCAAATTTGCTCAATTAGCAATTTTTCTAATATGTAAATTATTTAAAACATGCACAAATGTTTCTGTGTAATATTCTGTTAGAGTCTAGTATTCGGAAAACATGAAATTCCGGTGAAAACTCAAGGTCGAATATCTGTCAGATTACATAACTACCCTTATACTCCGTATAACTGGGGAAGTAAAAACAATAAACCCTTAAAATAAAAAAAAAGTGTCTAGTGGTTTTTATGGTGATTCTGTTAGTATAATATAATTGTGTGCATGCAACCTCTTTCTATTGACAATCGTTCATGGTCGTTTTTACGTTCACCGTGGCAGGATCGTGAGGATCGTTTGTTTATCGGTTGGTCTACTTTCAGCTGAAACAGGGCCAACTTTTAAAAACCGGAATTCATAAGAGTGAAACTTCAGCCGCTACGTCGTCGCTTTCACTTTGCTGTCGATATGAAAGGCCAATTCTCTCCCCTCTCCTGTCTGCACTTTCAAAATTAACCTTTTGATTTTTTCGTTTTTAGAGTTCAGTGGGTCGAATACTATATATTGGAACTGAGATTTCTAGACAGACGTCATCGCGAAAATGGTCAAACCTAATCAGGGGACCTTAAAACGTGAAAATCCGTTACTACATATTTTTATTCATATTTTAAAGTACATATTTATTTATTCATTTCATTTTACTTTTTACAACTTCTAAGTTGAGGAACGCGGACATATTGTGGAAACTTGTAATAAATGAATAAAACAAACTTATTTTTTGAAATATTGTCTATTCCACTAAAGATATATATACATATAACTACCGGTTTCGGCTTTATACCATCGTCAGGTCGTTATGAACTAAGTCAGTTTGCAGAGAGCGACCCTTCAAATACATCTCAAAATTTAGAACTAGGTTTCGTTAAGAAATATTTCATGAGTTAGCTAACGGTACAGCCGGGGGACTCCCAAGTTTTAATAGCATCCTTTGACCTGAGATGTATTTGAAGGGTCGCTCTCTGCAAACTGACTTAGTTCATAACTAGACCTGACGATGGTATAAAGTCGAAACCGGTAGTTATATGTATATGTATATATCTTTAGTGGAATAGACAATATTTCAAAAAATAAGTTTGTTTTATTCATTTTACTTTTTAATAGTATTGTTAATTCTAATCCTTGTGTTTCAGACTCTAACAGTTAATATCTGTTTAAGTATCTAAATTATAATCTTAATGTAAACATTCTTATGTCGTATCCTATTATCATGGTATGGTTTTACGGAAATAAATATTATTATTATTATATGCGTTATGAACCACATTCTGGTTGAAGCCACTCTCCTGAAATTCCTGTATTTTGTGATTTTCAAAAAAAAATATAAGGATTCTGTGCCACAAGGGCAACCTATATTCTCTACCTCTTCTTCGACATTTTCAGGTAGGACCAACCAGAATATATTTTTTATCTTTACTCATGGTTGACTATCCCCGTATCTGGTTGAAGCCTATCTACCGACAATGCTGTATTTAGTTTTACAGGTTGTCAAATAAAATGTAGTCTGACCTCTCATAGATTTTTATTGATATAAGCTAGCCGGCTTTCGAGATTGCTCTCATCATCAACCTCGAAAGCCGGCTAGTTTATACTAATAAAAATCTGTGAGAGGTCAGACTATCTTATATTTGACATCCTGTGAAATAATCAATTCTCACTACATCAGCCATCTTCATATTAGTTGTATTTAGTGTTTTTTTGTTTTAATATGAAGATTCGTTGCCACAATGTCCAGGTATAAGAAAGTAAGAATGTTAGGTAACATTTTGAACTGTTTATCCCCTTTAGACCCTTGCTCATTCAATCATATAGCTTTGTTCAATTGAATGAATGAATAACTTTATCATATATATATAAAGCTGAAAATGTCTGTGCCTTGTACCGCTATAACTCACGAACGGCTTCATGGATTTGATTAATTTTTTTTTAATTTGTTCGTCATCGTCTGTGGAAGGTTATAGGCGTATTAGTACCTCAATATCTGGTCCATCCCAGCATCCACCCACGCAATCTTTGTAACTCAAAAACCACTGCAATGATTAATGAGGAATCTTTTTGAATAGATAAGTTTTATCTACCGGAGGGTTAAGGTCTATTTTTTAATCAACCCCTGGTCCATCCCAGCATCCACTCACGCAATCTTTGTAACTCGAAAACCATTGCAACGATTAATGAGAAATCTTTTTGAATAAATTAGTTTTAGCTCCAAAGCTAGCGTTACTACAGTTGAAGGACTATAAGCCTTATTCCGTATGAATAATTGAAAATTATAACATCATGAATGTACTGTCGAGGAACTGAATAGCCTTATAGGAGATATTGGGAGAAAAGTCAAAGTTCCCCGGGCAACGCCGGGTATTACTGCTAGTTGGTTATAAAAAAATATCTTACAGGAAGGAGTTCGATACAGAATTATAAATACATAGTTTCAATATCTGATAACAAAAAGAACACACAAAAAAAACAATACTTATATTAATAAAAAGGTTAAATTAAAATATAGCCACAGGTAATTAGTCTTTTAGAAGTTTTCTTAACTTGAAGCTTGTTAGGACAAACAAATAAATATGATGAAGCTTCTGTTCATTTGAAACTTATAGTAAGTTGTGGAGATGTGCCTGTTGCTGAGAGACATCTACCGGAACATCTCCCAAATAGCTAAGCCAGGTATTTGGCTTTGTTCAATTATAAATCGGAGTTGTTGGACACATATGACAGAATAATAAGGTTTTCCAAATAAATTGTCAAATTCACTGTTTGCAAATCTCTTCCAGTGATGTAGCTATTTAAAATTTGAATGAAGTTGCTAAAATTAAAAAAAAAAAAAAAAAAACATTTAATATAATTTCATCCCTAAAAAAACATTTAATATAATTTCATCCCTAAAAAAACATTTAATATAATTTCATCCCTAACTGTGTACCGGAGGTGACATTTTTGTAGGTAGGCTCTGAGGACAGTTTCCACTTAACCCCCTCTCCCGTCCCTGTCACCACCAATGACAGCCACCTCAATACACCAGCCACCACTTGACACATTTTTTTTTTTTTTTGTTTGAATAAACAATGCTGCTAGAAATTCAAAAAAATTTTACCTGGAATTCATCAAGTTTTCGGAATATAACGTATATTCCTAATATATTTTTCAGCAGCGATATTTTTCTGCCATTAATTTTTGTTGTTTTATTCAACCTAGCAAATAGTATAAACGATATCGATGTTTCGGGAAGATCTCCAATCATCGGTCTCTAAAGAGTTGTCTGAATCATCAACAATGTACTTCCCCAGAACGAAAAAATGAATTAACTTTGCGCTAATATTCAACAGTTGACTTACATAGAGACTCCTAAATCCTCAAACTAAATTTGGTGTCGATAAATTCATTACAACGGTAGATATTAAGGTTTTTGAATTTAGCCCCCTCCCCTGAATCCCCCTACCCTTCTTTCGCTTCCGCTGAAAATTAATAAGTGTTTTCCTCACGAGGATTTGAATTCAAATACGAAATTTTGTATCGATACGTTCGTTCTATCGGCTGTTATTAGAGTTTATGTGTTTCTTAAACTTCTCTATAAACTCGATTTATAGTGACCGGAAGAAGTCCCGAAATATTGTCGGAAAAAAGAATAAGAACACCTCTGGAAGAAATGCCGGAATTAACCAACAATGTCATTAGAGTTTTTATGTTAAGCCTCCCCCAATCCCTCCTTCCCTTTGGTCGATTTGGCTGAGAAACAATCGTTTGAAGGTTCAGGATACACATATAAAATTTCGCGTCGCTACATTCGTTCTTTCGGGGAGTTACCATGTCCAAAGGCACACAGACAGACATCATTTTTTTTTCATATTAGATATCGAGAGGCGGAAAACATGAAATTCCGTTGAAAACTCTGAATCGAATTTTTGCCCGATTACATAACTTCCCCTATACTTCGTATACCCAATGTTTTTATCAAAAAATACCTCGAAGTATATTTTTACTTCCGCAGCTAAACGAAGTATAGGGGAAGTTATATAATCGGTCAGTAATTCGATGCAGAGTTCTCAAAGGAACTTTCAAATACCAAAAATGAAGAAAAAAGTCTGTGTGAACACGATAACTCCCGATAAAATTAATGTAACAACACGAAATTTTATATGTGTATCCAGAACCCTCCAGGGATGTCACCTGTTGATTTTCAGTCATATCTACCAAAGGAAATAGGAATTAGGGGAAGGATTAACACAAAAACTATAATAACTGCCGATAGAATGAAAGTATCGACACAAAATTTCATATGTAAATTCGAAACCCCATAATGACAACTCTTAATTTTCAGCGGATATAGGGGTTCCATTATTAGTCAAAAAATGGTTCTGGTTTTGGAGAGGGAGCGGAAAGGTTATTGATTAATTTTGGGGAAGAACATTGCCGGTGATTCACCAATGAAGTATATTTTTTCTACCCTTTTTCGATGCAAATTATGACAAGGACGACGATTTACCATTTTATGGTTTAAAGGAGATAAAAATGTTCAGTATTATATTAACTAAGTGACATCACGAGGGGTGAGTTTATTTTTTCAAACAATGTTTTTTTGAGAGTCAAAGGAAAAATATTCGAATCAATATATCTAAATATACAATACATAAATTACGTTAACTAAGATGAATGTTGTTTTTTTTTCTTTGAAGAGATGAAGGATAATTAAGCTGGATGTCATGGGTGAACAAATGAAGACGGGAATGGGGAATTAATGAGGACGATCCTGGGAAAGACCCGTCTTTTCTGTTTTTCTGAACAAAATGTCTACCCAAATGGGTTCTTTGTCTTGGGTTTGAGTAATTGAATCAGTCTCTTTATCCCTCCTAACCTTTTTGGGGTTCCCTTATTTAAAAAAATATATATGTTTATATCTTCAGTTGTAATTTCTTTTGAGTTGTGGTGTCGAATTATGGATGTTACTATCGATTAATCGGTTGGATTTGACCATAAAATATTATCGATAGTTATATTTATTGTCGATTGTATTATCTAATTTGATCACGATAACTCCCGATAGACTGAATATTTCGACACGAAATTTTATATGTGTATGCAGTTCCCTCTAAAGCGACACCTCGGAAAATATGAAATTTCGTTGAAAACTCAATATCGAATTTTTGACCCATTACATAACTTCCCCTATACTTCGTATAAGCTGGGAATGTAATAAAAAAATGTTGTAAATACCTAATTTAAAAGTGGATCGCTCGTCGTTGAAAAGCAGGACTTTTGGCGTTGCGCTGAATTCGGTACACCTGGCAACTCTATTTACCATCCTATGGTTGTTCTCTCCTTCCCGTCGTTTCTGTTGTTCCCCATGTTTAACTGTTGTTCTGTACCGTTGTGTGCATCATTGACCCTATTCACACACTGTGGAGTACAATATTACAAAGCCCTGCCATACACTGGAACAACCAATCTAAAGTTAATTAGGGACATTTCTGTACAGTTTCTCTTCTCAGCTCCACCTTTTGGAATTTGTTTATTTATTCATACATAAACATTTGTTGTATTATTTATTTATAGTGTGTTAATGTATTCTAGCCGGTATGAAACTTAAATGATGACATTGAAAAGACAGCTACTGTGATGTAATTATTGATGTATTACAAAGACAATTTAATTATTTGTATAGGAACAGCTGTTAGGAGTGAAATAATAAATTAATTAGTGAATAAATATACAAAAATGGAGAGGGCGCCGGTAGCTCAGTGGTATGCGTGCTTGACTTCTGAGCTCAAGGTCGTGGGTTCGTAGCCCGACAGAGGCCCTTAGTTTATTTTATCTGGGAGGTAAAATAAACTTAAGCACGCCGTCCTTCGGATGGAACGTTAAGCGATGGTGCCGAGCCTTTACGATGTCAGGTACTCGTTAAAGACCCCTACCCTAGATGAATAAAAATTTAGGGTAGGAAAAATTTAGGACCCCCACAGTAGAGTCGGGCTCATGTCTACCAGAGTGACGAAAGAGCGCTCTGGTAGTAGGCGATATGACCTCGTAGTTAAAGCCCGGGCATGAGTCATAAAACCTAACCTAACCCTACAAAAATGGACAAGTCGCATTTCGTTGTGGAAGTGGACAGTCTAGAGAGAGAGTTGTATTAGTATTAAGGTGTAGTGAACCAGTCTGAGTGAGAGAAGTGAACCCTGTAGGAGTGAAAATAACAGTGAAGTAGGTACATAGATGCACAAAGGTACTTTTTATTTATTTATACATAAATGCGTTTCTTAAACTTCTCTGGGATGTCCCACTGTTGTTTAATTCCGGCATATCTTCCAGAGGTGTCTTCTTATTTTTTTTTTTCTGACGATATTTCGGGACTCTTCCAAGTCCCTTTTTCTGGTCACTATGAACCGTCCCGAAATATTGTCAGAATAAAATAAAAAATAAGAAGACATCTCTGGAAGAAATGATATACATAAATGCACCAATCTTAGTTTTTAAATTTATAATGTAGGTTAGTGTTAAATAAACCAATATTTGTTCTCTAATTCTATGCTATTCGTTTTCCCTGTGAACCCAGTAAGATATACCTTTGGATTAGATTTAACATTTTTGTAAATTTGAAAAAACAAGCTGACATCTCTTTAGTATTGAAAGACACAGAGTTGTTGTCCACTCACAAGTTTTATTTGCAGCATAGCCAGCTTTCGATCCTATAAGACCATCTTCAGTGTTAACACTTTACAAAGGTAGTGGTCTCCACCAGTTTCTGATTGCCACTCAGTTGGTGGAGACCACTACCTTTGTAAAGTGTTAACACTGAAGATGGTCTTATAGGATCGAAAGCTGGCTCATTAAATACAGCTCACGACAACCTCCAAGGAATTCCTCATCTCTTTAGTATCTATAGAAGAAATCCAATTGAAATAATTATTATTTCAATTGGATTTCTTCTATAGATACTAAAGAGATGTCAGCTTGTTTTTTCAAATTTGCAAAAATGTTAAATCTAATCCAAAGGTCAAAACATCGTACAGGAACCATCGCTTAAAGTCCCATCCGAAGGTTTTTTCACCTCTCAGATAAAAAACCTAAGGGCCTCGGTCGGGTTCTTCAAAATTTACGATCTAGAGCTCAATAAGCATGCTTATTTTTTAGCTACCGGGGCCCACTTACGACCAGAGAGACTATTGACAGTAGAGGATAGAGTGGTGAATGACAGTAGATTCGTCACCTTGTCCTATTCGCTATATGGCTACGCTAAATGGTAAAAAGCAGGATTTCGCCAAAAGGATTCAACATGTTTATTGGTCTTAATGGGTTTTTAATCATTTTAATTACGTTGTCTTAAACAGTGTTGTAATTATTTTTTTTAAATGTTAATTAATATTTTTATTTATTTAAAAAAAATACTCAACAGGTTAATTAAGTGAACTTTTTTTTTTTTTTGTACTTTCACTTCTTTTCTTTTTAATACAAATAAAAAAAGTTGTGACCGAAAAAAAATAAAAATAAATAAATAAATAGAATATAAAATAGGTTAGTAGGAACCCTTGAATTCCCCCCTAATTAGGAGAGGAGGGACAAAGAAATGAGACGACAATGGTAGGACTGAGGTAATGAGCAGTTGGCCTGGCTCCCTTCCCTGGTCACTGGTGTGCCACTGATTTGTGTGCCTTCACACCCGTTCCTAAAGTATTAGTGTGTTCAGATGAACAAATTAAAACGAATAGCTTATTTTCGGGGATGCATTATTCAGGAACTTATTTTTCCAACCGATGGGCTAACACCATTCCAAGTTTGAAGTACATGTTGGATGATTTGAACCAGGCCCGTGCGCAAGGGGGGGGTTTTGGGGGTTCGAACCCCCCCCCCCCCCCCCCCCCCCCCATTAGGATTAGATTCGCGTGACGCATGGATGAATGAAGTCATACTCTGGAGACGACGCATTATTGAAAAGGACATCAAAAATTCTCTCGAAGCCCTTGAAATTTGCAATGCAGACGCGTTCCCGAACGTACACCAAATGCTTCGCATTATGGCCATTTTACCCGTGACGACAGCGAAAAATGAACGCTCCTTTTCAACATTGCGTCGTCTGAAAACGTACATTAGATCGACAATGTCTGAAGATCGGCTCAACGGCTTAGCCTCCCTCAATATACACAGTGAAATGGAGATAAATGTGCAAAAAATTCTGGAAGAATTTTTTTCGTTACCTCGAAGAATTAATCTGTTAAGTAATGAGAAATAAATATGAAGTTTTTACATGCAAACGTCTTTAAAAAATAAAATAACAGTTTGTGTGTTTTTACATATTATTGAAAAAAAACTTTTATTTCAAAACCCCCCCCCCCTTAATTGATTTCTGCGCACGGGCCTGATTTGAACTGTTTCTGATGTGGAATGAAATACAGATACAGGAATGAAAATAATAGGATTTCTTGATTGTCTTACTAAAATATATCATGGTGGATATAACAGCATTTTGTTATACCACATATTTACAGACCATTCACTCTCACTCTCTCTCCCCTCCCCGTCTCAAATTCATTTCAAACTGGCATTATATATAATATATAAAAAAAAAAAAAGGAGGGAGTTTTGGAACAAACCGATAACTTTCAAAGCCAAAAACACTGAGAAGGAGCAAGTTTTGCTTGATTCTAAGGTGGTATTTCGATGGAGCGCGGGAAAAAGCTTCAGAATCCACTGCCAACTCGATTTCTCAAAAAATGAATGTAGACAGTTTTGAAATCCACCGCCTCATATATATATATATATGGTGGGCTGGTGTATTACATCTAGGGACCTAAGCATCCAGTGCTGGGCTTCCCCCTTATTATATTAACTTTATGTTTATATTTATACTACCTGAACCAAGGCCTTTAACTGGCATTACTGGGTATATATTTTATTGTACAGTGACTTTCTTGTAACCAATAATGCCAATGTGAAAAAAAGAGGGAGGAGGGAGAAAGTGCAATTTATAAAAAGTGTTTGGTATAAGAAAGTCCTGTTAAAACCACATATTTTTTTTTTCTTTAGAATAGAATAGAATGGTTTTTATTAAAAGAAGAAAAATAACATAATTCCAAGAAATATTCAAAGAAAAAAACACTTAGACTATAGCCATTTTGGCCGTCAGTCGGATTTGGCATTACAGATATTTGATAATGAAGAACAAAAAATATTAGCTTATATAAATAAATGAACAGAATAAATAACCATAGTTAAATTCTTTTAAAAATATGTAAACACAAAAAATAATAATGCGAATAATGAGAAAATAAAATAAAGACATGTGTTAAGGCTGAAAACGAAATAAGATAGATACACATGCCTGGATGGAAATATAATATAAAACTACAAATAATGATACAATCAAAAAATAAAGTTTGGTGGCTAGAAACCAAATAAAATTAACTAAACAACCTGGCGGGTAAATGGTAATAATCAAAAAGTTACATGAAGGATGGAGGTTTGTTTGGGTCCTAGAAATTAAATTCCTGAATCAGCATGTTTCTATATTTGGATGCCGCATCCTTATATATCCTTGCATAGTTATATATCCGATTTTTTTTTTTTTAAGCGTTTTTTATTTTAAAAAACTACCAATAATTTGAAAATTGGTTGTCAGGCATTACAATTTAAACATTATTTTGTACTATTTTCTACAAAAATATATTGCATATTTTTTGGAGCGCTATAAATTTCGATAGGACTTGCCCGTTTTGGGGTAAATCAAGGAAACTTCAAGAACAGACCGGTTTTCGGAATATATTTCGCAAAACGGGTGATTTGCGAAAAATCGCGTTTCATATAAAATGTGTCTTTCAGTTTTTCTTACAAATTTTACTTCAAGAGATTTTTGATTAATTCATAAATATAGGGAGTATCTTGTGAAATGTACCAGATCCCAAAGTGAAGTTCCAATCACTTCGAAACACGTTCAGAAGATCTTGAAAAATGATATTCCGTTGGAAAACTCGATCTCGGATTTTGATTACTATACTTCTTTATACTAAAGGTATAAGAATCGTCTAATCTTAACAATAAGAAAAATCTTGAGCGGTATAGGATTCCAGTTCTTGATTAAAGGATTATCCAAGAAAGAAAATGTCTTTCCTCGGTTGGGAGATTTAATCTTCCATTGAGCTCTTCATAACTTCCTCGGAAAAACAAACAAAAGCAGAAAAAGTAATGTCAGAAAATCTGTTATATGTTATAGAGCTCCATCTTCTCGATATCTGATCTAGTGGTGAAACCATCTTCTTTTTACTCTAATGTTTTTCTTCTAATTTTTGTTATTTTTCGTGGTTTACGGGGATTTATGTATGTGGTTATAAGGGATTAGAACTTTAGTAATAGCTCAGAAATTGATCAATGAATTTGAAATTGATGATCAAGATTTATAAATTAATCATTTAAAATACCGAAAACCGTCCTGAAATGTCATTTAGTAAATTCGTTTTTCAGACGTTTAGCTTGATTTACCCAAAAATGGTCAGTCCTGTCGAAAAATTGATTCTTATTAAAAATTTTACTTATTAAAATTCCAACTCCATATTACCCTCTGATTTCAGATAGGGCAAAGTTATAGTGCCTCAAAATGGAAAATACATTTTTGTTGGAAATAATTAAAAGCAATGTTTACAATGCGACCTTATGGATTTCTGGACACATATAAAATTTCGCTATGGGAAGTAAGAAGAAAAAGAAAATGCTGCGATTGCGTTGAAATTGTCAGCATGCTGTGTGATCAACATAATATTATAAATTGCTTACCTATATCAGCAGCAGATTTAAAACCCCGTTTATTAACAATGAAATGGGCGATCATAGCTGAAGCAGAGGATGCCGCCATGCCGTAGTGAGTGGACACACTCGATACTCTGCGTCATATAGAGGATCACATAGTCTCGGATCGTCTCTCCATGTCTTCATGTCTTTGGACATCTGTCTCAGGGTTTCTAACATCCCTAAAAGTTAAAACAATAACAAATGAAGGCGCTCGTAGCGCAGAGTATTAAAAAATTATTAGTTTACAAAACCCCACCCCTACCACTTTCCCCTCCACCCATCTCTCTCCCCACCCCTACCACTTTCCCCTCCACCCATCTCTCTCCCCACCTTACTTGGAAATGTTTTTTCAATATGCATTAAAAACGCATAGCAACAAATCTTGAACTATGTTTTATTATCAATAGTTTTTATTAAAAGGGATATAATAAAAACTTTTATGTAGGCCATAACAGGACTTTGTTATACCAACCAATTTTTTACAAATCATTCTCCCTCCCCTTCCCATTCTCAAATTCATTTCATACTGGCATTACTGATGTAAATTGCAATTACGATGGCATTACGATGAATCAAAGGAAGCCGCTTATGCCAACACATTACTTTCAAATACCCTATATTGCCAGTACGGAATGAATTTGAGAGGGGGAAGGAGGAGCGAGAGTGATCTGGAAACGATAAAGTGAACATATAGACACAATTGTTTTGATTGATGATACAAAATCCCTGTGTAGGCTGATGCCCATTAATTCGAACCCAGAATGACGACCGCCGGCTTAGTATCGGTAATCGACGATGGTCCAACATCGAAATGAAAGAAGGTTTAGTTCTGTCGTAGTATTGACTACCCCTGTCAGCACCTTTTCGGTAACTAACGTCGGCCTAGTATAGGTGGCGAACATCGCCATAGTATCGGTAACCGACGATGGTCCAACATAGACATAAAAGAAGGTTTAGCTTTGTCGTAGTATTGACTACCCCTGTCAGCACCGTTTCGGTAACTAACGTCGGCCTAGTATAGGTGGCGAACATCGCCATAGTATCGGTAATCGACGATGGTCCAACATAGACATAAAAGAAGGTTTAGCTTTGTCGTAGTATTGACTACCCCTGTCAGCACCGTTTCGGTAACTAACGTCAGCCTAGTGTAGGTAACGAACATCGCCATAGTTTCGGTAATCGACGATGGTCCAACCTCGAAATGAAAGAAGGTTTAGCTCTGTCGTAGTATTAACTACCCCTGTCAGCATCGTTTCGGTAACTAACGTCAGCCTGGTGTAGGTAACGAACATCGCCATAGTAATCGACGATGGTCCAACGTTGAAATGAAACAATGTTTACCTTTGTCCAGTGTTGGCTTACCTGTTTCTGCATAGAATCGGTAAGCGACGTATCTGTGACGAATGTCGCCGCAGTATTGGCAGTCAACATTGGTCCAGTTTCGGCACCGATATTGGCCCGATTGTCAATGTCCCCAACTTTTCTCCATGGGTAGGTTCGCGTGCTAAAACTGATTTAAACTAACTGAGAAGTGAGCTGTAAACTTTAATTAGTTTATCCACCGCAGCTATCCCAACCCTAAGCTTTGTTGTCAAAGCTCAAACTTCCATCTCAACTTGCGGAAGTATCTTTGGAAGGCAACTCACGGTCTGCCTCCTCACAGCTTTGTTCCATTTGAGTTCCTGTTTATGTCCTTTTTGAAGGATATGGTAATGTAGTGTTTTCTGTGTCTATTTGGAAATGGTGGAGAAGGATAATGGATTCCAGACAAAAAGCACTCCAACTTCTCTGATGTATTTCCATATATTTATTCCTACCCACCTTTTATATATTTATAATTATTTGTGCGCCTAACGTGGTAGGCAATGCGTACACTGTTCGCTATACTGGAGGTACCCCGTGCTCGTTGAAATAATGTGCCGCACGCGGGTTGGCAACTTAAGAGCAATGCTTAGCTAAAAAAGTTATAGTACAAACATTAACGTACCTTTCTAATAATTCTGCCTCTTTGCCTCTTAATGGCTCATTTCTGCTTCTCAATTCTTCTTTTAATTAACTGTTAAATTTGGTATGAGTTTTTGGTACATTTTAAATTGTTTTTGAATCTAGCTATAGTATACAAACGTTCACCGCCCAACTTGGTTACTTTCTCGGTGCTGCCATCTACTTTAGTTTGCCGTGTAGCCTTCCTTATTGATACAAAATATCGAATGAGGATTCATCCTCTATGTAAATCAGCTATTGGTTTTTAGTCTATTGATTGGTTTTGGAGGGAGAGCGAAAACCTAATTATTAATTTGTTCTGATTCCGAAAAAATCCGTCAGGGGATACTGCCGCCCTACTCCAGCAAATGTTAATTCCATTTAAGGGCTCAGCTTCCCCCCCTCCTCACACCCCTATTCCCAATTTCGAACTTCTATCTCCCTCTATGACTGGGATAGAGAAAGGAAGTTTTTTAGTAAATAACTAACAATAGTTAACAACGAAGGTATGACTTATAAAGTTGATAATAGTTGTTAATTTAATTTTTTACTTTTTTAGTCTTAACTTATTTTGTTTCATAATAGATTATTCACCATTATTGTCAACTTCTGTAAATCTTACGGTTAGTGTAATGTGTTTTCTATGAGCCTTTTTCATCAATATATAAATATACATATATTGTATAGGATATTATTCTATTGAATAAAATTAAAAAATGTTAAATAAAGCAGTTTCTATTGAACACTTATATTGTCTAATTCCACACACATATACATAAATGTGTACCGGTTTCGGCTTACGCCATCGTCAGGTTCAACAATAATAGAGATATTAGCTAGGCAGTCATATTTATATTATGTTACCTCAGATAAACTTCCAATTGGCTCAACAGTAAGTTGAATGAATTTTCTGACACTCAATTCCTAGTACAGAATGACAAATTCCCCTTCTGTTCCTTTGTTTTTCTATTCCTGATGGACCCACTTCCGTTTTTTCACATTTTCTTCCTCTTCTTTTTCCAATATCAGAGCAATCATCAAGAGGTCATCGTCTGAGAACTTCGCCATACTCGGCCAATCAAGTGCACTGTTACACCACGGATCAAACACTGACCAATGTGAACCGGAATCAATATGAGATCACGGCTGGTGGAATCACGGGCCGGTCACGGCACTGTCACCTCACTGTTATAATCGACCTTAATACCTAAATTTCATTTTAACTTGAAGCCAAAAAAAAAAAAATATTAAAGGAACGAAAGAATTTTTGAAAAAAAAAAAAAAACCCCTTTTACCAAAGAAATTTTTTATAAGTTTTACTCCAAGTTTTGAGTTAATTTCCAATATTTCATAAGTGAAAACTTGAATCCATGCTGACCTTTCATAAAAGCATCCCTCGACATCAGGTTTATTAGAAAGTGTGTGAGGTGGAAGCCTGGGACCGGAGCTGGAGCTAGGAGGAGAGGGAGGGATTAACGCTGTGGAGTCATTAAAGTGGGATTTGGACGCATGGATTAGCAACTCTCATTGGCAATTAGTGCTCATCTCCAATGAGCGTCTTAGAAGATGTCCTCTTTGGAGCTTTCAGAGCAAAGACTTAGGATAAAACACACAAAATCAGATACATCTTTTCAATTGCATCTCTTCATAATACTACGAGCCGCATCTCTACTTTATTATTTTCGGGCGCTTAACAAATAAGTCGTTGGTGAATCAGCGGCAATGTACTTCATAATGAACTCACAAATGTAGAGGTCGGAAAACATGAAATTCTATTGAAATTCTGCATCAAATTTTTGACCGCTCTCCCTTCAAAGCTAATCGACTCTTTTGGCTAAAACTCAATATTTGACATAAAATCCTCAGACTCAATTTTTTGTCAATAAATTCATTACATCCCTTCCCTTCGACCGATTTCGCGGAAAATTAATAGGTGTCAATCGTTACATCGGCAGTTAGTGGGATTTTTCAGTTGTGCCCCCCCCCCCCCCCTTGGCTGATTCCGCTGAAAATTAACAGGTGTCGTCCTAGGGCTTTGAATTTACTTATGAAATTTCATGTCAATACCTTCTTTACTACAGTTATTAGTTTGTGGTAAGCCTTCCGCTTAATCTCTCTTTTCCATTGGCCGATTTGGCTGAAAATCAATGGGTGTCGTCCTTAGAGGGTTCTGTATACAATATGTATGTAAGATCTATACACTATGTATGTAAGATGTATACAATCTTATATATCATATAAGATTTAGAAATCAACAAAAGGAGAGAGGGTTCAACTTAAAAATCCTAATAACTGCAAATGTAATGAATGTATCGATATGAAATTTTATATTTAAATTCAATACCCCATAAGGATGGCACATATTAATTTTCCGCGGTCGAGGGGGAACAAAAAAGTCTGTGATATATTGACACAAAATTTAGTATGAGAATCGAGAAGCCACTATGTAAGTAAAATATTGAATTTTAGCCCAAACTGTCAATTGGCTTTGGAGGGAGAGCGAAAACGTAATTAATTCGTGTTGGGGGAGTACATAACCGATGATTCACCAACGCTTTTTTAGCTTTCATTGAAATTCTTGCCCAAAACCCACATTTGGCGCCACTGTGTCCAAATCTGTATTCTCTTTCAGCTTTGACTTTTGTTCACCGAAAATCTGATAAACCTAAATCGTTGTGTTTGTTTTTTTTTCCCCCCCCTTGTCCTCTGTCATCCCATATCAGTACAGAAGAAGAAAAAAAGAAAAGACGAAGGATCCTATCATAAGAAGAGCTGACCAAAAGAAGAAATCACAAGTAAGATGAAAAGGGCAGAAGAAAAAAGAAAGGTGTAGACGACAAAAGATTTTTTTGTTTGAATTTTCCACTGGGCTGGTATTAAAAATGAAAAAAAGCTCTGGAGGATAAGGAAGGTGGAGCTTTCCATTCAGGCTTCCCGCTTTCCTGGGAAATTACATTAAAAACCAACCTAATCTTGGGGCTTGAAGGGTTGAAGACTTGGAAAAGTTCTCAAACGAGAAAACCGTGAAATTGGATAAACCACTTGAAAAAAAAAAATCTAGTTACCCCGTTCAAATTATAATTAATAATTCACTTATTTATTCCAAGCATGAATGTCACAATAAAATGATGTTGAGGAAAGTCAAGAAAAAAGGATTCATTCGTTCGGACGGAATATTATATGCGCGAGGATGTCATATTGTTATTGTCTATAGATGGACATTCTGAAGTTATCACCGCGGCCAGAGTAGACATATTGTCCTTGGTCCCTACAGCAGCCCTCTTCAATAAAGTCCAGGATGCTGCTGCAGGTTCCCTCTATAGCCTACCTCGGTTCCATTATGACAGACCCAAAGCAGTAAAACCTCTTGCTTTTTAAAGTTTTACACTGACTTAGAATAGAATATGAACCGGAGTCTCATTTTGCTCGCATAGAGGACTTGTAGCGATGCTATTATGAAGGTGTTCGTTCATAAGACAGTGTCCTGTAATCTTTGCTCAGGGACCCCGCTTCAGAACTGGATGTGCTTCCTGGTCAGCCTGCTTTTTATAGCCGCCCTTGGAGATCGCGAAGAAGGGTTCCGGTCCTATAGATCTATCATCTCCTGACTTGGCTAGTTGATCAGCCCTTTCGTTGCCTCAAATTCCTAAAGTCCTGGCACCTATCTAAACTCTACTCTTTTTTGTTGATCTCTTCGGCCGATTTTACTATAAATTAATAGATGTCGGGCTTATAGTTGACTATAAATATAAATATAACATTCATTACATTGGCAGTTATTGGAGCTTTTGAGTTGAGTACCTCTCTGATGTCCCGTTCTTTCTGTTGATTCTGCAGAAAATTAATAGGTTTCGTCCTAAGGAGTTTTGAATTTACAAATGATATTTTGTTTCAATACATAGATTCTATGAGTGTTTATAAATACACAGAGAAACAGACTTTTTTTCATTTTTTTGAAATCTGGTTTTCACTTTTAATATAAAATTCCATGTCGATATATTTATTATATCTGCAGTTTTTCGGGTTTTTTTGAGCCCCCTCTGATCCCTCCTTCCATTCTTCCGATTCTGCTGAAAATTAATGTTTACATATTACATATTGTATTACGAAAATTACATATGAGATTTTGTAACGATACATACTGCAGTTATTAGAGTTATTAAGTCAAGCCTCTCCCCTACTCCCTTCCTCTCTTTTGACGGATTTGGCTGAAAAACAATAGGTGTCGTCGTTAGAGGATTTTGGATTCACATATAAAATTTTCGAAACAGACAGACTCCGTATCGACTTTTTGGCCGATAACATAACTTCCCCTATACTTAAAATTGAACACACGACATTAAACGAGTAAAATGAAACAAATAAAAATAAAAATGTACAGATAAAAAAACTAGAATGGGATCAGGGGAAACAGCCCCGCCATCTCTTTACCTCCAACTTAATGGAGACAGGGCAGGCCGTGAGGGCCAGGTGATCTCTCCCGCTATTCTGCTCCGCCTAGCCGCTGACCAGCAGCGGAGGCAGACCAATGTGAACCTGAAAGCTGGAAGTGCGACGAGGACTTATCAGGTCTCCTGGCAAGCGTCACCGAAGGAGAGATTAGAGCGGAATTTGGAAAAACGGGTTGTAATGACGAAGAGAACTTTGAGCTCATTCTGAAGGGTAAAGTTATAAACATAGTTGGGAGCTTTGACAATTGTTCGTAGGACTGGAATGGAAGAACGGAATTCGCTAGATGTTGGATGACTTACGTGTGGAATAGTAAACTAATTTATTTTACATTTTTTTACCTCTCTTCCAATGAGCTAAAATGATGAAGGTTTCATATCTAAAATTAGATCTCCGTGTGGACTCTTCTATAAAAACGAAGAATTTTCATATTTCCATTTAAAAATATGTTGAAAGAAAAATTCAACAAATTAATTTTTTCTTCTCTACTCATTTTCTTCTCAACTCACCAACCTTAAGAAAAACATTACAGATAAATTAGATTGAAGAGAGAAAACTAACAGAATAGAAATTTCAATCCAGTTATTACGCTTTCATACCTTAAAACATAATGAAAACCTGACGTACTCGGGACCCTTATGAGAAGTCTATTACCGTCTCATAACTTTCGAACCGTTCAAATACTCATTGGTGTATGTACCATGTAAAGATTACTGGAAATGTATTTTTCGCGAAAATCCTATTTCGATTTTTCAACGGAATTTTCCGTTTTAAAGTCCCCTCACCAAGTTTTGACGATTTTCGCCGCCATGTCGTGTCTATTTGAGCGCTCTAACTCGATTGTAGCAAGGAAATTAATTAGATTTTGAACGAAATCGGACGAAAATTAGCATCATTTTACTTCGGGCCTTAAGTACATTTTACAAGATACCACTTTATATTTAAGAGCTAATCACAAAACTTCACAAATAAAAGTCGTAGAGAGGCTTTAACTACGATGTCATATCGCCTACTACCAGAGCGCTCTTTCGTCACTCTGGTGGACATGAGCCCGACTCTACTATGGGAGTCCTAAATTTTGGCTACCCTAAATTTTTATTCACATATGGCAGGGGTCTTTAACGAGTACCCGACATCGTACAGGCTCGGGATCATCGCTTAACGTTCCATCCGAAGGACGGCGTGTTTAAGTTTATTTTACCTCCCAGATAAAATAAACTAAGGACCTCGGTCGGTTTACGAACCCACGTTCTTGAGCTCAGAAGACAAGCACGCATACCACTGAGCTACCGGCGTCCTCCAATTGATTTTGTAATATATTAATAATCTTAATGTGTGTTAAATTTTTTACATCACACTTTTATTGATAGTTTTTTTATTAAATGGGATATAAATAAAAGATATTTGTGCTGTGGCCATAACTAAAATTCTTTATACCAACCACTTTTGTACAGATCATTCTCCCTGCCCCTTACCATTCTCAAATTAATTTTATACTGGCATTACTGATTATAGAAAAGTCACCCCTAGTTGAAATTCAACTCCTTTCTTTCATACCCCCGGTTTACCTAAAAGAACGGTTTCCACTGAGCAAACTTCTCTTACTTTCTAACTACATATTCATAACCTGACACATTTCACCTGACCATATTTAAAAAAATTTTATTTATTTATTTGTATTTTGTTTCTCTGGTAAGGTTTGATACTTAATTCCTACGACACATTAGCCAGGTAACTTTATGTTGCCATAAACGAAATGACAGTTCAAGTTAATTTCATAATTAACATAAATTTGACATTAGGGACTTTGAGAGGGATGGAACATCTGGTAAGTTGACTTCGGGGAGCCTAGCCACACTTCGGCACAACTTTAATATAAACTTCGTAAGTCTTCCTGACGACAGCTGCTCTAAGTTCCGTATTTTTCTGATGTATGTCCTTATAAGTTGAATCCTCATCATCATTTGTTTTAAATAAGGAATCACTTTTCGGTTGAAACCTACGAAAAAAGTTGTCCTCTCTTCTGAGAAACTTCTGAATACTCTTATTAAATTTCGTGCATTCATTACGAAGGCAGTTAAGGGTTTTTGAATTGAGCTTTCCCTTGGGCCTATTTCGCGAAAAATTGTTAGATGTTGTCCTTATGGGTTTTTGAATTTAAAATTTCTTGTCGATACCACGATACACATTCATTATATCGGCATTTCTTAGAGTTTTTGTGTTGAGCCTCTCCTAATCCCCTGTTGCATTTGGTCGATTTGGTTAAAAATGGGATTTAGGTACACATTGTCTCGGCGAGTTCCCGAATTCACCCGCTTACCATGGATCCCCCTGCGCGACTCAACACATGATGAATATCTGTAGTTATCTTATCCTTTCACACATTATCATATTATATTGTCCTTTCAAAACAGCATATTATGTTATTCTTTTAAAACTTCATATATTAATTATCCTTTCAAAACATTATATATTGTCCATTCAAAATATCACATATTGTCCTTTCAAAACGTCACATATTATCATTTTAAAACATCACATATTGTCCTTTCGAAACAGCATATTATGTTATTCTTTTAAAACTTCGTATATTATCCTTTCAAAACATTATATATTGTCCATTCAAAATATCACATATTGTCCTTTCAAAACGTCACATATTATCATTTCAAAACATCACATATTGTCCTTTCGAAACCTCATGCTATTAAATATTTTCTACCTACTGTTAAGTTGATATTCACCCATCAACACTCATAAATTATATGTTTCTATTTTTTTATTGTTTTTTGGAGCAATAATTACTTTATTTATTTTTTATTTTTTTATACTATACGTATTCTCCTTTCAAGAGATTGAGAAATTTCTTTTGATTTAAATTGTACATTGTAATCATAAGTTCAATCGTGTCCTACTCAGCAGAATATTTATATATATTTTTTTATTGTTTCA
Source organism: Aradus depressus (assembly GCA_963662175.1). NCBI lineage: Eukaryota > Metazoa > Arthropoda > Insecta > Hemiptera > Aradidae > Aradus > Aradus depressus. Next base: position 19,307,616 of record OY759215.1, read on the forward strand.
GGTATGAAGAAGAATGTTTGCAATTTGAATATTCCTGTAAGTATTATTAATGAAGATGCTTCAAAAATAAAAATATTAACTAACGTGGGACTTTGAAAATGGGCAGTAACCAAAAACCTTCCCCAAAGTCACTGGAAATAAATAAAATAAAGTTTGGCACAGGACATTCTTGTACTGAATCAATCTTCGTAAGTGGATGTGTCCATTGGACTTTTAGAGGGGGCATAACATCTCCACTTCTGTTTCAGTGTTAGTTCAACTGGATAAAAGTATAAGCCGGATCTACCTTCATACGTATGCTATCTGTATTTCCAAAATGTTTGTGAGGGATCGGCGCTATTCAAATGTATTTTCTTTCCAGAGATGGAGTACACCAATCTAGAAAAATGTTCTCTTACAGAGAGTTTTACAAAAATCTGTCATTGGGAAGTTGTTCTATAACTGTTGACATATTGTCACTCATGCCTGGGCTTTAACTATGAGGTCATATTACCTATTACCGGAGCTTCTTTCGTCATACCGTGGGAGTACTAAATTTTGCCTACCCAGATTTATTCACCTAGGTTAGGGGTCTTTAACAAGAACCTGACATCATACAGGCTCGGGACCATCGCTTAACGTCCCATCCGAAGGACAGCGTGATCAAAGAATGTGACCGGTCATCCCTAGATTTGACGCAACGAAGCTATATTTTCCACATAATTAATTCATGAGTATGAATTATTTTTACTTCCTCAGCTTTAGTTTGAAGTGTGGGATTTATTTAATGGGTCCATAATTAGATAACTCTCTATAGAATTAATGTATCGACACGATATTTTATATGTGAGACCCCGTTAGGATGGCACTTCATCGGAATCGACAGAAGAGAAGGCGGGATCATCAGTGGGTGCTCAACTAAATGATTAATTCTTTCTGGGGAAGTACATTGCCGGTGAATCACCGACGAATTTGTCGTATGTTTTCCCAGAACAACCGAAAGACGACACCTGTTGATTTTCAGCCAAATCGGCCGAAGGGAAGAGAGAGATTGGGGGTAGGCTCAACACAAACACTCTAATAATGAATGTATCGGTGTGAAATTTTGTACAAAACCCACCCCAACTCCATCAACATCATTAGATATTACCAGGATCACCTGGGATATTATAACTGCATAGTTTTATTAAACATTTTGCGAAAAATTTCGCAAATATAATCTGGTATGACTGGAACAGCAATAAGCCACACTGAAGCTGTGGTTAATGTAACACGATCAGTGTTAGTCAAATCACGTGAAGGCGATAAACTAATGGAAGGGAAGATAGGAGGAGGGATTATGTAGGTTGTCCCGTCCTTTGCATAATAACCTGGGGAACCATCTAACGGTACAGGAGCCATGTCGGGCTTCGGTACGGTACCTCGTACATGTGGGACCGGGCTTCGGTATGGTATCTCGTTCAAGTAGGACCGGGCTTCGGTATGGTATCTCGTACATGTAGGGCCAGGCTTCGGGTATGGTACCTCGTCCAAGTGGAGCGGTGATCTGGTCGAACAAGAAGCAATGGTACAGCAGTCTTGTCGGGTTTTGGTGTGGTACCTCAACGAAAAAAAGTTGGTGAATCACCGACACGAAATAATCAATTATGTTTTAGCATTCCACCCAATTTACCATTTGAGCTAAAAATTGATAGTTGACTCACAAAGCTCAGAAGTCTCATACTAAATTTTGTGTGAGCACATTAATTACATCGGCAGTTTAATAACTTTTTGAATCGAGCGGAACATTAATATTTGCCGTCGTTATAAGGTTTTGAATTTAAATATAAAATTTCGTGTCGATACATTCATTCTATTGGGAGTCATTTCATTTGAAGGGACAGTGAAAATTTAATTAATTATTTCGTACTAAAACATTAAATTCAGGTGAAAACTCAATATCGAATTTCTGACATTTTACATAACTTAGGAAAGTAACAGGTAAATACATAACTTAGGAAAGTAACAGGTTTGAGGAGGCAAATACTGGAAGTGTTACGAGTAAATGTCATCATTTTAGTTCAACATACATGTGGAGCGACCATTCAATAAGTGTTTTGTTGCAATAACTAACTTTACAGAATTTGCAAAACACTGTCTTACAATGGGCATTTTTTTTTTTTCCTTATTTACGATGCATATTACCCATATCTCTTGTAAGGGTGTTATCTAGATATTTTACGACATCCATGGCCCCCGGAGGGAGTTCTATCCACGAAATAAAATTCACTCCCGGACGGGATTCGAACCCGCAAACCATGGTGAAGACCATGCGGCCAAAGCCCTACACTCTAGCCCGCCCGACCACCATGGCCCCCGGCAAGAAATTTCTTTGGGGGGGGGGGGGGGGGGGGGGGGGGTAAAAGAGGACGGAGGCCCAACTCAAAAATCCTAATAACTGTCAATGTAATGAATGGATCAACATGGAATTTAGTTTGAGGACTCTGTTGATTTTCAACCAAATCTTTAAATTGGGTTCAGAGGGAGAGAGAAAACGTGGTTCTCGCTCTGAGGAAGTATATAAAGTACATTGTTCATTCACTGAGTTCTATATTTCCTATTCCTTCAGAAATGTTTTTTTTTTTGAATTTGTGGCCCCTAAGGTTCAACTTTATACACCCACAAATTTAAGACAGAAAGTGGTATAGTTTATGCCTGAATATAAAGGCGATGAAGGAGAGAGGATGGGATTACCAAGATCATCCTAAATCCTCCATAATAGCCTAGATTAACAGACCTGCTTGCAGTGCTTCAAGCCTCGCCGTTGTCCAACCACACAAATTTTTTTGGGGTCCATAAACATTCATAAAAGGTTGTTGGTTTAAGTAATATCTTCTCGACTTGCAGGTTAAGTGGCTACGCGATTAACTTTATAGTACTTTATTATAGAAATAAATCTATGAATAGAATTCATTGGTCATAACGAGTACCTGTCATCGTATAGGCTCGGGACCATTGCGTAACATCCCATCTCAAGGACTGGTGTTCTCAAGGTTTTTTTTAGCTGTCTAAGGGCCTGGTCCGGGTTTCGAACCCGCAATCTGGAGCTCAGTAGACCAGCACCCTTAATATGTTGAGCATGCTTGTGCAACAGGGCTCAACATTATCATACTGCAACCAATCAATGAACTATGTTGTACCCTATTTACCAAGTCTCGTCATATTGCGTGGGTTGCCCAAGAAACCAGTCTGTACACAGCCCTCACCTTGAATATTTATAGCCGGCGGCAAAAAACGTCAATATCTGTAATAAGTGAATGGAGACCTCTTCTTCAACTTTCCCATTTTCAAAAATTTAAGAAAAAAGCGTTACCCTTTTTAGAGTCCAAAAAATCGTTAGTAAAACACTACTTCCCCAACACGAATTAATCAATTATTTTTGCTCTCCCTCCAAAACCCTCCGAGGATGCTACATATGAAATTTCATCAAAATCAGTTCAGTAGTTTTTGTGCCAACTTGTTAAATAACTTGGATAGAGAAAACTACAGATTATACATGGAGATTAAAACTGTTATTGAAGATTATCTGTTGGATTATGGTGCCGCAGATTTTGTTTTGTAGTACTTTTTATTGTCAATAATTCCTCCATACATCATTTTGATATGATCTTCAACAATTTAGGCAGCGTATTCAATAAATGGCGCCTGGACGGTATCATTCTGGTGTCACCCTATTTTTTTTACTATTTATTGGTACAAAGTAACGTAGAATCAATTTTCTGCCTGGAGTTATTTATTTAAAATTTAAGAGCTTAACTCAGATAATGTTTTATTAATTTTTTTTTAGATTATCAATTATTCATTTTTTAGATAGGTAACTATTAAATTTTATTATTAATCCGTAAATTCTTTTTAAATCATTAGTAAACTCAGTCAATATATTTATAAATTCAGTGAATTCTTTTATCATCAATATCTATTTATTTATATTATTATTATTATTAAATTAACAATATTTAAATTGTATTACAATTTGACAAACCCTTGTGGGGATATTTAAATTCATTAAATTGTTTAATATTAATATTAGTAATTAATATGTAATACTTATTATTACATAAGATAGTTGCCCCTGACCCCTGAGGAATACTCTGGGTTAGGGGCGATGGAAGTCTTACCTTAACGTAACGTTCACAAATATTTGAGTTGTCAATAATATAATACAAAAATAAATAATATATTATAGCAATTTTATTTAAAAAAATAGTTTTATAGTAAAATACATTAATATGTAATACATTAAATACATTAGTATATAATTATGACGCGGTTAGAATCAAAATGGTCTAAGTGACATTTTTAAACTTTGAAGAAACTGTGGATTAAGTTCGTAACTGATTTAAAAAATCTATAATTTATCGAAATGATAAATGAATGACTATTTTAATTTCAAGGTTACTATTGATATGTTTAAGTTACTTTTCATGTCACTAAAATGGTAGGAGTGATTTGCCACTTGATCTCAGCACTAGCTAGGATTTCACTTGTACAACTTTTTTCCTGAAGAGAACTATCTTTTTTGTACCCGATTGTGTACTTAACGAAAAATTTTCAAAAATGTCACTTGGACAATTTTGATTTTAACCCCGTCATTTATAAGAGAGATAAGATAAGATTTTTGGTAATCTCAGGTAATCTGAAAATTATATAAATACAACTTTGTGCTGATGATGACGTAAGCCATACTTTATGTATATATTTTTGTGTAATTCGACGATATAAAAGTTCAACAAGATCTTTGTTTTTATTTTTATTTTTGTAATTACATTGTCCTTATTCTTCTGATTAGATTGAATTGTTCTCCAGCTCCTTGGAGTAGCGCATTGTAGAAGAGTTTAACGTCCTGGATCTTCCAATTTGGGGGTTATCCTGACATTTCGATTAGCTGCTTTCACAACTACTATCTTTCTGTTGGATACACTGATTGGCATCCTAGAATAGACTGATTGGATTCTTAGAGTCTGTTCAATGTACGAGTATTGGTTCTAACTAAACTGACCTTATTATTGTATAAGTATTTTTCAACGCCCAACATGATGGGGTATTATCAAACTATTGATATTTGTAATAGCTGAAGGTGTTCAACTGAATGAATTTATGAACTAAGTATTCACTCTCCCTTCTCAAACCAATCGACCCGGGCTAAATATCAATAGGTAGTTAACTACATCGGGATTTCTGAATCGATACATTTTTTAAATCGTTAGTTATGTAATCGGTTAGTAATTTGATGTTGAGTTTTCACAGTATTTTTATGTCCAAACTTGTTGGATTAGGAATACTTCTCCGGCTTTGTAAGAGCTGAATAAGGTGGAACTATATATTTAGTGAGGGCCTTATGAGCACAATAGTTCTCAAGGAGCAAGTGGACTGTATTTTTGGGGATGAAAATGTATATATTAATAAGGGAGGGAAATGGTAGTATAGATAGAATTCTTCAATTCTACACTGTACAGTCATAAGCCGGACATCAGCATCGTCGGCCTATCTTCGACGTATCGTGGCTTACTCTGGTCTCGTATACTTCATAAAGTCATGGTGGAGCGCTCCAATGTCGACACAAAGCGATGCTAAGTCCACACACGGACTATGTTAGGTCCTGACGCCCTGATTCCAAAAAGTTTTAAAAATCTTCTGCCTTTCTGTGAACATGATAACTCGAGAGAAAAAGAGGAAAGGGGAATGATAATTAGCAATTAGGGGTAGGGAGGGAGGGGGGGGGGGGGGGGGGGGGGAGGGTTAACACAAAAAGTCCAATAAATGTCATCGTAATAAATGTATCGATACGAAATTTTGAGAAGGGAGCCTATATTCAAAACCACTAATAACTATGGATGTAATAAATGTATCGACATTAAATTTAGTATGAGGATTCAAGAAGCCACTGTGTGATTCAATTACATAAAATGAAGAAAAACGTGTGTTTTTAAAATATTAACTATTTCACAAAATGTATATATAATTTTTATATTTAATATGGGAGTACTTTCGGTATTGCTACCATCTTCAGCCACATCTTAATAAATACTACTAAATAATTATATATATATATATCGACATGTTTTTCTTTATTTTTTACATATTTTTAGTCCAAACAATCGATTGGTTTTTCTGGGGCAGCGAAAACTCAATTAATTAACTCGTGCTGGGAAAGTAGATCACCGACGGACTTGTTTAAAATGTATTTATTATATTTTTTTATTATTTATCTTTTTATTGTAAAAGTAGTAATTTATTATTTACAGACACTCCATCATCTCTCAGACTCAAGATCCTTTTACTCTATTATTAAGGAGCTTTCCAGAAAGGAAATAAATCATCAGAATCGTTGGTTCTTCTCCAATTCGTGCGGCTGTTAAATTTAAAAACTTCAAATTGCTGCTCTATGGATCATAATTTTGTAATTTTTTATGACTATAATTCTTCCTCAAGTTCGATTTCAGACGAAAAGAGGTATTCATGCATTCATTAGTTTTATCTACGTTAAAGCAGTGATAAGTGGCTTAAGTGAGAATGTATCGACGCAAAATTTAGTTATAAGTTGACTGAAGGGTTTTCCCATTTTTCGCATATTTACAGTTTTATAGCAGGTTGATATTTCTGCTTTCTTTTTTTCTCTAAGATTACTTTCCAAGAAAAACCTTACGGTTGGAAATTTAATAAGGAACATTTTTAGTAAGAAACTATTCTTCAATAAGACTAACTGTTTTCGCGTAAATCAAGTAAACGTGTCAAATAATGGGTTTCAAGAGGATATTTTAGGACGGTTTTTGCATCGACCGAAAAACCTGCGAAAGAAAGTATTTCATATAAAATGTGCCTTTCTGTTTTATGACTCATGCCCGGGCTTCAACTACAAGGTCGCCTACTACCAGAGCGAAAATCGTCACTCTGATGGACATGAGCCCGACTCTACTATGGGAGTTAATTTTGCCTACCCTAAATTTTTATCTACCTAGGATCGAGGTCAGTACCTGACTTGGGACCATAGCTTAACGTCCCAATCGAAGTGCTCAGGGACCTCGGCCAAGTTTCGAACCCTCGATCTTGAGCTCAGTAGGCCAGCATGCATACAACTGAGAGATTATTTCGGCCAAATCTAATGAGATCTATATTAGCACATGTGACCTCTTGAACTCATATTATCTTTTACTGGATGATATCATGGGAGTACTTTTTCAAAATTATCAAAACCGCGGCCATAGTTCAGAATTTTACGGAATATTACTCGGTAATAATTGATTCAGTAAACTACAACGATTCTATTGATCACCGTGTCATTGAAACTTTTCAATGTACCATTTATTTCTTATCTTTTTTTCTTAATGACCCAATATCAAAATGGATAATTCCAGGGCAAGGTAGTCCGTTCCAGCTGAAGGATAATGCCCATTTCCTGGAGAAGACCGGGAAGTGCATCAATCAAACTCTTGATTGTTTTTATCGAATCTTAATATCTGACTGCTCCGGTTTCAGTGTCTGTCTGAATGGTAATTATTCTAGAGAGGGGGGGGGGGCGGTCTAATTTCCTGAATGGGGGATATAAAGGAAACAGATATGAGGATTTATCTGCTGGAGAATGTCCCTACGTCCCCGTCCTACGTGACCTTTCTGTCTAATATTCTGCTAGATACGAGCATGTGCCATTCTTATTGACAACTCCCTACGTCAGACCTATTGCTTTATTCATATCACTTCTGTCTGAATCTTCATCGTACTTACTTTGAGAAGACTTAGTATGAATTAATTTGCTTTTGACTTATATTGTGAAAAGTCTTCAAATCTTCAGAAACTTCAAGATGATAATATCATATATTATTAGATATTATCTTAAGTAGATTTTTGATTTAGTCAGCTTCTCCAACAAGACTATAATGTGCTAAAAAAAATTAAAAAGTCCGTGAATCAACGGCGTATGTACTGCCCCAGCACAAATCAAACAATTAAGTTTTCGCTCTCCCTTCAAAAAAAATCTAATCCCTTTAATCCCCCATTCTTCCTCGGCCAATTCAGTTGAAAATTGATAACATCAGTCTTTATGGGGTTTTGAATTTACATATGAAATTTCGTGTCAGTACACTCATTGCAACGCAAAATTAACAATTTAAATGAAGACTAGTTCTAACAGATGGGGAATAGAAATAAATATCTGTCCCCATCGATGTGATATAAATTGTCAGTTTTTGAGTATTTTTTATTTTTATATTTTATTTATTGGGTAATATTTTATGTGTTTAAAAAAATTTTTTTTATCAAACTGCCTGATTATAAAGGCAACCTCGAAAGCCTGCTAGTAAATGCTTCAGCACAATTACAACTATGTGACTAGGAGATATTATATATATATATAGAATATATATTCAACTAATAAAAGTAACATATTATTCCTTAAACTCTTTGCAATTCGGAATATTACAACAACAAAAAAAAAGTCGTTGGTGAATCATTGGCAAAGTTTTTCCCCATAATGAATTAACTTTTTGCCCATCCTTCAAAACCAGTCGCCTGTTGCCATACTAAATTTTGTATCGATAAATTCATTACATCCGCTGTTATTAGGGTATTTCAATTGAGGCCCCTCCCCTTTGACTGATTAGGCTGAAAAGCGATAGTTTTGTCCTGGTTTTGGCCGCACACATATAAAATTTCGTGACGATGCATTCATTCTATCGGCCATTATTGGAATATTTATCTTAAGTTCCCTTTGGTCGATTTAGCTGAAAAACAATAGGGAGGGTTATAGATTCACATAAAAAATTTCACCTCGAAACGATCAATCTATGACACAGACGCGCAGACAGTCATTTTTTTTCCATTTTTGGAATCTAGAGGTCGGAAAACATGAAATTCCGTTGAGAACTTCGTATAGTAAAATTGCAAAATGAACATCTCTATCTTGTCATTTGAAGAAGGTTTAAAGCCCTTTGTTTATAGCAAATTGTTTCAAAGACTTAAAACATAGCCTCGCTGTTTGGGGAAGGCTTCATGGAATCTCATCTTAACTAAAGAGACTCTTAAAAGCTTTCTTAAATTATATAAAAAATTTATGGACATTTTTCCAAGTTAAAAATACTTTTAGTTACAGTAAAGACCTACATATTTCTAAATTGTTTAAACAACATAATTTATTATCAAGATTTGCCACGAATTAAATTTAAATTGATTTTACATTTATCTTCTGGTTGTTGTCTCTAGGATGTTTTCTTTATATGTAGGTATATATATATTTATATTTATGCGATTACGATGAATAAAAATTTAGGACTCCCTTAGTAGAGTCGGGCTCATGTCTACCAGAGTGACATAACAGTCTGGTAGTAGGCGATATGACCAATGTATAGTTACCGTTACCTCGGTTAAAAAAAAGACCGACCCGTCAGTAAACCTGACCTATTTGGGACACAGTTGAGGTATGACAGACAGGATATCCCCCAAAAACGGAATAATTTGGGACTGTTTCTAGGTCTTTCCTGTTGATGCATGTATCATGAATTCAAAAAAATAATTATTTCATAGTGGCGTTACTGGGTATACGAAAGTAATGTACTGGCGTCAACGGGTTTCATTGTATAGCGTGATTCTGAGAGTGACTTATACCGAGTAATGCCAGTATGAAATGAATTTGAGAGGAGGGAATCTGAGAGTGACTTATACCCAGTAATGCCAGTATGAAATGAATTTGAGAGGAGGGATTTTGAGAGTGACTTATACCTAGTAATGCCAGTATGAAATGAATTTGAGAGGAGGGAGTCTGAGAGTGACTTATACCCAGTAATGCCAGTATGAAATGAATTTGAGAGGAGGGGGAGTCTGAGAGTGACTTATACCGAGTAATGCCAGTATGAAATGAATTTGAGAGGAGGGATTTTGAGAGTGACTTATACCGAGTAATGCCAGTATGAAATGAATTTGAGAGGAGGGAGTCTGAGAGTGACTTATACCGAGTAATGCCAGTATGAAATGAATTTGAGAGGAGGGAGTTTGAGAGTGACTTATACCCAGTTATGCCAGTATGAAATGATTTTGAGAGGGGGGGGGGTGAGAGTGACCTGAGATTACTGAGCTTTCATACTCTCTAAGTTCTGACCATTTTCGCGATATGTCTTTTTGATGTGTATGTGTTTGGAATTCTGTGAGCGCTTACGCTTATTTACACTTTTCTTTTTACTTTTTTCAGGAGACCTGAACAACAATTATCAAATTTGAACTACATTTTCAATTTATTACATCTTCTCTCTATACCTTTTATCAAAAGCTCTAATGAACTAACTTTTCTTTCTGGAGTTTTTCATTATTATTTTTTTATCTTCACGACTATTTAATACACTTTTAATCATTTTTCCAGCGTTCTTTTCCATTTTCATCTTAATTTTATTTTCTTCTTTTTTTACGACCTTTTTTTAAAAAAAATTTACGTTAAGAACTTGTAAATTATTAAGAGAGAGCTTTTTACTTCTCCAGCTATACCTGGTATACGGGAAGTTATGTAATGGGTTGAAAATTCTACGTGAAGTTTTCAACGAAATTTCATTTTCGTCAAAATTCTGATTCCAAAAATAAAAAAAAAGTCTGTCTGGGGGTGTGTTTGTGATGACAATAACTCCCGTTAGCATGTATTGACATGAAATTTCATGTGTAAATTCAAAACCCTCTAACTCAAAACAAAAACCCGAATAACTGCCGATTTAATGAATGTATCGACATGAAATTTAGTAAGAGGATTCTGAAGTTTTATGTAAGTCAACTATTGATTTTTAGTCCAGACGATCGAATGATTTTTGGAGGAAGAGCGAATATTATTTAGTTAATTCGTGCAAAGTGGTTACACACCGACGACGTTTTTTTGAAATGAAACTTCTTTAGCGAGACTAGTGAATCGGAATTACCTCGACATAAAAAATCAAACATGAAACGCGAAGGAGAGGGGGATGAGTAGCGCATGCGTACAAGTCATACATCAGCTGTTGCGTGCTACGTATTTGTATACGGTTTATGCGTTTTATTCTGAGTTAGTGTTAAATAGTTAAAAATTTCAAAAACTTCAACGGAACGTGTTTGACAACGCAAAACAAAAGCAAATACACCAACAAGAAAGTCAACATAAAGGAAATTTTTGAATAATTACGCTCCATTTATATTTTTAAATTTATTGATTAAAATATTTCTATTCAAAATGAATTTAATTCAATTTACTCATGTAAACTTGATGGTACACGGTATTAGGCCAGGTTCTGGACGACCCAAAGGGACAAAAACAGCTGATCGCTGTCGAGAATATCGTCTACGTATTAAAGAAAATCGTGAACGTCTTATTCAAAATAATCGTTAGTAAAATTTTAATTACTATAAATTTCTAAATCATTACTTTTTTTTATTAAAATTATTACGTTATATATATATATTTTTATATTTATTAATTTGTTTATTAAATTCGCATGATTAATGAAGACAAAAGAAGTTTCACTTCAATCGTGCTTATGTTGGTGCGGCACACCTGTTTTTTTTTACATTTTTAGAATCTGGAGGTCGGAAAACATTAAATTCCGTTGAAAACTCAAGATTGAATTTCTGATCAGCTACCTATCTTTCCCCGTTCTTCGTATAGTTTGGGAAATAATAAAGGGAACAATGGACATGCGGCGGTAAACCGATGGAAATCAAATATTGCCCTTACATTGCTAAGTGATGTTTGAATTTTGGCTCTTGTGGGTAGAGTATACATACGTCACACCCCTTCCATTGTTAACAATTCCCAGGAGAGTTGAATTATCTGTCATCTGTGGATTTATAGGATTATTCCACCTGATTCCCGGATTCCATGGATTACATCCAGCTCATCTTGTTGCTCTCAGACTCCACTTAAATCCCTTGGTTCCTCCCTATTCCAACACACAGTGCAGTTTATTCATCTGGATGTAAATGTTTATCTATCTGATTAATAAATAGTGCTAAATTCTATTGTAGATTAACCTATAATTTTTGTTGTGGAGTCATGTCGCCTTCGAAACCAAGTAAGTCCGTTAATATTTAAAAAAAATATAATAAAAAATAAGTTTTTTAAACAGATTGAGTACATCCACTTTCATTCTTTCAGGTTTTTATATTTTGTTGTACATGTACTACATATATTTTCCTATCTTATACCTGTAGTATTAGATATACCTATTGGAATCGTGCGAAAATCCGAGATCGAGGTTTCAACGGATTATCACGTTTCAAAGTCCCCATATGTTTTGATCATGTCTGTCTGTGCTTGTGTGAGTATATGTGTATATACCAACCACACTTACAGATCACTCACCCCCCCCCCCCCCCCTCTTCTCAAAATCATTTCTTGCTGAGTATAAGAATGTCACTCACAGGATTACGCTGTACAATAAAGCAAAAAAATATAACACATTACTTTCATAATTTTCATTACCCAGTAATGTCAGTATAACATGTTTTTGAGAAGGGGAAGGGGATATATCTGTAAACGTGGTTGGTATAAGAAAGTCCCGTAATAACATATTTAACTGATGGGTATAGCCCATTTGAGATTTATAATTAATATAAGAAATTTTGTGGCAATCCATTCATTATATCGGTAGTTATTAGGGTTTTTGTGTCGAGCATTCCTAGAGAAAAGGGCTTCGGCCGATTCCGCGAAAAACTGGTAGGTATCGCCCATTTGGTATTAGTAATTTACATAAAAAGTTTTGTGCCAATCATTCTAATGGGAGTTATCGTGACACACACATACATACGCATAGACAGACAGAATTTTTTTTTTTAATTTTTGGAACCAGGAGATCTGAAAATAAGAAATTCTGGTGAAAAGACGTACCTCAAAATAAAATCATTCATAAGAAACTCTATTAAAAAAAATATATATTTGTATGTACATATATGCATGTATGTATGTAACATGACAACTATTTACAATATATCCTCTGCAGGATGCAGGAAGGCTACTTTCTGAAGTCAGGAACCAATCCGTCAGGCCAGGTAGGTCAGGCAGGAGAAGGGAGTTCTTAACCTCTACTTTCTTTTTTACTTTCTTCTACCTTTAGTATATCGTAATCGTTCGAAAATTCGAGATCGAGTTATATACGGAATTTCAATTTTCAAGTCACTTTGAATAGATTTTGATCATTTTCGTGATGATGTCTATCGGTGATGATGATATGATTGGAACTTCGTGAGCTCTCTAACTTAGAAATGATTGTAGCAATGAAAATGAAATTTGAAATGAAGATGTCACATTTGCCCACTTAGATCTCATTTAAGAACAACTTTACTTCGGTGCCTAAGTCCATTTTACAAGATACCTCTTACATTTATTACATTTTTGAAAATGTCTTCAAATAAACGTTTTAGAGAATACATTAAGGCACATTTTAAATGGGATGTGATTTTTCGAAGGCTGTCCGGATTGCGTGCAAAACGCGAAAAACCAACTTAAAACGTCATCTTGAAACCCATTTGTACGTATGCTTTATTTACCCGAAAATGGTTAATCCTATCGAAAAATTGGTATCCACAGAAAATGTTTCTTATAAATTTCCAACTATTGAAATCCCTGGGATTGGAGTTACGACCAATATGACGAAATATAAAGTTTTTTTTTTTTTTTTTTTTTTCCTCCCCTTTTCTGGCTTATAAATATAAAGTTATATAGCCCCAAGAAACTACAACAAATGTCATTAGGACTAAGTAATTTCTAAATTGTAAAGAATTTTAAGATATATTTTTATTATTGGTAGTGTTTTATTTTATTGTATATTGTCTCTCGAGCCCGGGCTTTAACTACGAGATCATAGCCGACTACCAAAGCGCTCTTTCGTCGTCCTGATGGACATGACCCCGTCTTTACAACAAAGGCTCTGGATCACTGCTTAACGTCCTATCCGGACGGCTTGCTCAAGATGAGGCGTTTCTTATTAAAAAGGATAAAAATTTCAGAAAAAAAAAAAAAAAGAAAAGTCGTTAGTGAATCAACAGCAATGTACTTCCCCAAAAGAATTAATTAATTTCTTGCTCTTCAAAACCAATCTGCTGTTGTAAAAATCTATAGTCCTTCTGAATCCTCATACTAAATGTTGTGTCGAAACAGTCGATCCCCCGATTTTGCGGAGAATTAAGAAATTTCTTCCTTATATAGGGCTCTGAATTTACCTGAGAAATTTCGTGTTCATTACAACGGCAATTATTAGACAGCTGAAGATCAATAGGTGTCGTCGTTATAGGGTTCTGGATACACGTATAAAATTTTGTGTCGATACATTCATTTTATCAGAAGTTATCTTAAATTTTTATTCACTTATGACAGGGGTCTTTAACGAGCACCTGACATCTTACAGGCTCGGGACCATCGGTTAACATCCCATCCGAAGGACCGCGTGCTTAAGTTTATTTTATCTCTCAGATGAAATAAAGTAAGGGCCTCGGCCGGGTTTCGAACCCACGACCTTGAGCTCAGAAGGCAAGCACGCATGCCACTGAGCTACCTGCTCCCTCATATTATTATGAAGACTACACTAAGAAACCTTCGCCAGCTGAAAAATATAATTCACCAATAATTAGTTCTAGGCAATATACGTGTATTTTAAGGCAATAAAAAGTTTATGAGTCTGTTTTTATAGTTATCTCCTGTGAGTCTATTATTCTAAGGGCATAACTTCTATTCTAGTCATTGGAATCTATCTAGGCAATTTCTTAAAGCTAGGAAATTTATTTTATTTCCCCGTTTAGTAAATGCCGCCTTAAAAGCTCTCTTATATTCATATATTCGGAGATCCAGCGTTGAAATAGCTTTGAATAAAAGATGCGCCTTGCTCAGTTGATATGAATAAAGTATCTTTTTATTTGCCTTACATCTTGTCTTGTATTTTTGTTTATAATCCTTGGAAGGGTCAAAGAAAATATATATTACCTTTAACAACGTCGTCAGAGAATCAATGCTAGTATACTTTCTTCCCTGTAAAATATGTGGAGATTTTAATTTGATATCCTACTCGACTAAATAATAATATTATTATGATAATAATGTTATTAATAACAGACTTATACCAATCACGTTTCCCTTCCCCTCTCACTTTTCAAATTCATTTCAAATTGGAAATAATTAAATATATCAGAATATATTTCTGCGATCTGTATCGATATAGTGGAAAGCTAATAAAGTAAATAAAAACAAATAAATTGTTTAACTTTGATATTACAAAAATATATGGCTACGTACCAGTTTCGGCTTACACCAACGTCAGCAGGAACTTCAAAAGTTGACTTGCTGACGATGAAAGCCGAAACTGGTACACTTTATGTATATATTTTTGAGGAATTAGACAAGTTCTTTGTCTTTATTTATATCACTGGGTATAATAAAGTCACTCTTTCAGAATTACGATCTTCAATGAAATAATGAAAATAGCTAATATTACGTTACTAGTCACGATTACCAGGAAGAAAGAAAACTTTCGAATAACTAAACATTGCTTCTTCTCTTTTTGAAAAAAGTATAACTCATAAAGGAATTAATTTATTTAATGTCCTTCTACACTTCTTGAAGTTAATAGATACAATAAAAAAATTTAAATTTCAACTAAAAATGTTTATGTTAGAGGAACCCCTTTACAAGGAAACGGAATTTTATTCTTCCGTCTATTCTCGTTCTCTATTCTCGGAAAAGAATAAAATAACCACAATAAAAAAAATGGTGTATCATAATCAAAAAACATTATTTGGCACAAAGTTTTCATTTTTCTTTTCTGAGCAGAGTTCCTCCACACCTTAAGGTCAGTTGAATGTACGTTATTGTTTTATTTATTAATTTAGACTTACGAAGTTTTTTTTAAAAATAGTTTATTTTAATTAAGTATTTATTTGTTCAGTTTTTATTAATTTCATTTTATTTTTTTTTAATAGTTTTGTTATTACTACCAAACATTGGTGTGTTAGACTCAAGTAGTTATAAATCTATATCTTGATGTATAAATTCTTTTGACTTATCCTATTACCATGTATTGGTTTAACGGAAATAAATTTATTGTTTATTATACCCAGAAATGCCAACATGAAATGGATTTAAGAGGTGGGAGGGTTAGTGATCCATGAAAATGTGGTTGGTATAGTAAGTCTAGTTATGTCCACTTCACATATTATGTCACAAAGTGGAGTAAAATATCAAGAGTACATTACAAACATATACATTGTCCATATATTTTCCAAATATGCTAATCCCCAATCATACTTTTTTGGGGGAAGAGAATTTTTTTGTAAATAACTCTCTGGGCTGTACCGTATTTGTAAATTGGCTGTTCCATATGTATGCTTTCTAGTAAGGTTCTGAACTAGGTATCTCGTTTGAATTATTTCGTTTAACCTCATATAGGCCCCTTTCCAAATGTTCATCGCCTTATTAGCACCTTTCCAAATGTTTATCATTATGATGTATTATAAAAGGAAAGCAGCTTTCACCGTGTATCTTTCATATTCTCTCTGAAAGCTCTTAATTCTTCATCTGTATTCTTTACATTAATGAACATGGAACATTTTTCTGCTTCTCTCTTAAAAAAAAAATGGAAAAAAAAAATTGTTGGAAAAAAAACCATAATTACTCAAGAAATCATTTTTCCTTGAAGAAAGCCTAATTTATTTAGCGTAGCTTCTTTCATTTTTTAAATGAAATAACTTTATTTTCATACTTCGTATAGGGAAAGTTATGTAATCGGACAGAAATTCGATGCGCAGTTTTCACCGGAATTTCATGCTTTCCGAGCTTCTCATTCCAAAAAAAAAAAAATCGTCGCTGAATCATCGCTTATGTACTTTCCCAGCACGAATTAATCAATTGCGTTTTTGCTCTCCCTCCAAAGCCCAAACGATCTTTTGGGCTAAAACTCAATGTTTGACTTATATTATAGCTTCTGCATGTCGATACATTCTTTACATCGGCAGTTATTCGGGTATTCGAGTTAAACCCCTTCTCTGGTCCCCCCTTCCCTTCGTCTGATTGCGTTGAAAATTAATAGGTGTTGTTCTTGTAAAACTTATATATATATATATATATAAATCGATAATTTATTACATATGAGTAGGTGATTTCCAAAACCAGCCATTTGTCCGTGAACAACTTTTGAGATAATCACCAAAAACTGATAAAAATTAACCGTTTTAAGTTGAAGTTCCGATTTTTTTTTTCATGGATGGGTAATAACTTTATCTCTCATCTTGCAAACGTTGCCAAATATATTGTGGCTAGAAAATTTGCTATTTTTTATTTAAGTTTTCTACTTTTGGCACTCAACATGAGAAATGGCTGGTTTTGGAAATCACCTACTCATATATTTAATACAATGATTCAGAAGTACCTTGATTATCAACAAAATAGGTAAATTGTTGAGGGGAAAGCGGAAACATAGTCGACTAACTCGATGTGGGGAAGTACATAATCATTGATTCACTGACGACGTTCTTAGAGGTAATATATATTTTCTTTGACCCCTTCCGAGGATTATAAACAAAAATACAAGACAAGATGTAAGGCAAATAAAAAGATACTTTATTCATATCAACTGAGGAAGGCGCATCTTTTATTCAAAGCTATTTCAACGCTGGATCTCCGAATATATGAATATAAGAGAGCTTTTAAGGCGGCATTTACTAAACGGGGAAATAAAATAAATTTCCTAGCTTTAAGAAATTGCCTAGATAGATTCCAATCACTAAAATAGAAGTTATGCCCTTAGAATAATAGACTCACAGGAAATAACTATAAAAACGGACTCATAAACTCTTTATGGTTTTCAAATACACGAATTTTGCCTACAACTAATTATTTGGTAATTATATTCTACACAGCTGACCAGCAGGTTACTCTTGGTGTAGTCTTAATACTTCTTGGTTGGGTATCGAACTGGGAATCCCCCCTCTCAATTTTTATTTTCCCAGCTTTACGAAGTATAGGAAAAGTTCAACGTCAAAAATTCGATGTTCAGTTCACCGTTTTTTACCTGATTGCGAAAAAATTAAAAAAAGTTTGATCCCGATAACTCCCGATAAAATTAAAGTATGCACACGAAATATTACATGTAAGGGGTATTAGGCGAAGGATATTAGATACAAAATTTCATTCGTAAATTCATAATCTTATAAGGGCGACACCTATCAATTTTTCGCGGAATCGGCCGAATGAAGAAGGTAAGTCCGAGAAGGGGTGATCGACGCAAAAACCCAATACCTACCCATGTACTGAATGTATCGACACAAAATTTAGTATGAGGGTTGAGAAGCCCCTAAGTCAACTATTGATAGCGCAAACGGTCAATTGTTTTTTTGTGGGAGAGCAAAAACATAATTGATTAAATAATTCTGGGGAAGTACCTGCCGGTGATTACCCATTTTTTTTCCTTTTTATTTTTCTTTACCATAAATCATTAGTAACAAAATAATGAATGAAATCTTGATAAATTTTTTTGTTATTTTCTTTTGGTTCAAACGGGAATGAGCATCCGTTTTTAAAAGTTAATGGGTAACCGGTTATTCCCAGAGAGAGTGAGACGATATAAGTAAGTCATTCTGAAGAAATGAGGTTCGTCTCTCCGTTATTTTGTTTGAGTAAAAAATTAATTAGAATGAGAATGAATACTGTAGACCGGCGAATTGGGCGGGCCTTGGGTTGTGGCTACAGAGCTTTCTGGACAACGTTACGAGTATGTCCCAGGTTGTGTCCTCCAGAGGATGTGTACGGCACTGCACATATGCAGACTAGGGTGGTCGTAAAAAGTAAAAAGTTCGATTTTTCAAAGTCCCCATCCAAATTCTTGTGTAGTTTGACGAAAAAAAATTTTGTGAATTTTTTCAGATTTTTTTGAATGAATTAACCTGGCCCTGTGGGCGGTCAAAGTTTAACACGTGTTTTAAATGGGGTTTTTGAACATTTACATATTTTTATGTAGGTCTTAGTATTTTTAATATAAAAATCTAAAAATACACGGATTATGGGTTTTCGGGGTCGCTGAAAACGAATTTCATATTAAAAAATTTTTCTTGACAGTCACATTTCCCAAAAAACTCGTACAGAAATTGACGAAAATGATAAAATTTTTCGAATTCATGTAAAACTTAAAATTTCAATAAAGTAAGTTTAGCATTAAATCAAAGTCCAAAGACATTTAAAATACTGTAAAACAAAATTTACATGAAATAATACGTGTTTCTGATAGCTGCAATTGACAAAAAATAAATCTGAGATTGAATTCGAGTTCAGCGACCCAAAAAACATATAAATCGATCATCGATTCGAATAATTTTATCATTTTCGTCAATTTTTGTACGAGTTTTTTGGGAAATGTGACTGTCAAAAAAAATTTTTTAATATGAAATTCGTTTTCAGCAACCCCGAAAACCCATAATCCATGTATTTTTAGATTTTTATATTAAAAATACTAAGACCTACACTTAAAAATATGTGAATGTTCAAAAACCCCATTGAAAACACGTGTTAAACTTTGACCGCCCACAGGGCCAGGTTAATTCATTCAAAAAAATCTGAAAAAATTCACAACAAATTTTTTCGTCAAACTACACAAGAATTTGGATGGGGACTTTTCGAAATCGAACTTTTTACTTTTTACGACCACCCTAATGCACACGGTACTGCACACATCCTCACGGCAGTTCTCACATGCACACCCTCTGTATCTAGCATCCATGTCTTATCCAAGTTAAATGCCTAATTTCAAAATAATGTTTAAAATGTAACATATAGCAACGAATTTTAAAACAAGGTTTTATTATTGTTAGTTTTTTTTTTTTTTTTTGAAAACTAATAAAAATAATAGGAGAGGACTTTCGTATGTGATAGTGATGTGGGACGAGATTTCTCATAGAAATAAAAGACGTTGAAGACATCATCATCAGTGGCACATCCCACCCGTATAGCATAGAGGCTAAAAGACAACTGGCCAGCCTCTACGCTGTACGGGTGGGATGTGCCACTGTTGCGTTGAAAATCGCTTCTGGTCAAAAATAAAACAGTGGGAAGACAACGTCTTTTATTTATATTATAGGAATTTCTTATAGCAACCATATCTATACAGAATTCATACATAGAAAGTCACTCTCAGAATTACTCTTTACAATGAAATAAAGAAAACTGTGGACACCAACACACATCCACATCTAGCCTGACTTAACCAAGTTAAATGCCTAAAACCTACGGAGAGCAGCACTGTTGTCGCCTCAGAGAGCAGCCCTATGGTGCCGCCTCCTGTCCTATCGCACGTGGGTTAGTGGCTCAACTCAAAAATCCTAATAACTGCCGATGTATCGATACATAGTTTAGTATGAGGATTCAGAAGCTCTTGATATTTAGCCCAATTAGCCCAAACGGAGAGCGGAAAATGTGATTAATTCGTCCTGTGAAAGAACATTGCCGATGATTCACTGACGACTTTTTTTTTTCATTTTTGTAATCAAGTTGTCGGAAAACATGAAATTTCGGTGAAAACTTGATATCGAATTTCCGACCGATTACGTAATTTCGCTTTTACTTCGGGTTATAAACAGTGAACCTAATCATTATTAAGATTGGTGATTTTTTCCGAACATGTTATATAACACTTTTAATTTATAACAAAGCTCATGATGTAGAAAAAGTTGAGAGGGCTCAACTATCTAATACTTTTGTGATGGCTATTGACTTTTGTTACAAACGTTGGGTTGGGGAACTGATGATGGTGCCCTGATGTCGGGCGGAGCTCGTTAACGTGAAGTTGGGCCTCCCGGAAACCTGTTATCAACTTGGAGTTGAGGCACTGTCAATACCAATACTAATACTAATACCAAAGTGTTGTCAATACTAAACCTCCAAACACTGTCAATATCCACCTCAACCTCCCAGCCTAGTCACACTAAATCCATTCATTAGTTTATTATTACAACAATGATGGTATTATTTCACACTAATCTAACCAAAGTTAACCACGTTGGGTACCTAATTTATATTTTTTAAGATTTAAAAAAAAAAATTCTCATTTAATATTTTTTACCTTCTCGAAATTAATCTTCCTGCACTTCGAAGTTCTCAAAAATATTCATAACTGATAATCGGTCAAAAATGTTTTGATTTTTCACCAGAATGTTTTGTTTTCCAACCCGCTGAAAAATGAAAAAAAAAATTGTCTGCCAGTATATGTGTCTGTGAACACGATAACTTCCTGTAGAATGAATGTATCAACATGAAATGAGGGCGCCAGTAGCTCAGTGGTTTGCGTGCTTGCCTTCTGAGCTCAAGAACGTGGGTTCGACACCCGACCGAGGCCCTTAGTTTATTTTATCTGGGAGGTAAAACTTAATAAACTTAAGCACGCCGTCCTTCGGATGGGACGTTAAGCGATGGTCCCGAGCCTGTATGATGTCAGGTACTCGTTAAAGACCCCTGCCCTAGGTGAATAAAAATTTAGGGTAGGCAAAATTTAGGACTCCCACAGTAGAGTCGGGCTCATGTCCACCAGAGCGACGAATGAGCGCTCGGATAGTAGGCGATATGACCTCGTTGTTAAAGCCCGGGCATGAGTCACAATAACTAACTCACCATGGAACAGAAATAAATATTTTCTTTTAAATCTGAGTCCGGATCTTTGACAAATTACACTTAACCCTATTAGTGACTCTCCGGAGCAACGCCAATTATTACTGCTAGTAAGTTATAATCATATAAGTAACCTATTTTCATGAGCTGCCTTTTGTTTTCCTGTTAGGTTGAAGTTATCATTTCAGCAAATATTTTCATGAGCTGTCTTTTGTTTTCCTGTTAGGTTGAAGTTATCATTTCAGCAAATATTTTCTCCACAGTTATTATCTTGGAACTGTTACAACTCGAGGGAGCGGCAGGGTTTTAGGGTCAATGGCTTGCTGACATTTAGAGACTCGTCGTCTCCCTCGGATAACAAACACACTTTCTTTTATGTCTTCAGATAAATTTAGACATTTCTATTTGTTTAAACAAAGATTCGTGATGTAAATAATGTTTTGCGTGACACCTCAACAATGTTTCTTCATTGATAATGTTTTTCTAGTCACTTTCAAATCGAGGAGAGAGTGAAGTCTAGTATATTCTTGTGACCTCGTTGTTCTATCTTTGTCTTGTTTTTATGCAATTTTTATATTCTTAGAAACTATATTTAGTTATTGTATCTCATGCCCAGGCTTTAACTTCGAGGTCTTATCGCCTACTACCAGAGCGCTCTTTCGTCGCTCTGATAGACATGAGCCTGTCTCTACTGTACCTACCCTCAATTTTTATTCACCTAGGATAGGGGTCTTTAACGAGTACCTGACATTGTAGCGGCTAGTGTCCATCTCTCAACGTCCCATCCGAAGGACAGCGTGCTTAAGTTTATTTTACCTTCCAGATAAAATAAACTATGGGTCCCCTCGCCGGGTTGCTCCAGATTATATCTAATATTTAAAAATTTCTGTTTTTTTACTCCGAAAATTAGTATTTTAATAGAACTTTATTTTTATTTACTGTTACTTAATTTTACTTTTCCAGCTATATGAAGTATACGAGAAGTTATGTAATCGGTCAGAAATTCCATGTTGAATTTAAACGGAATTTCCTTTTTACATCACCCCCCTGATTCCAAAATTGTAAAAAAAAGAATGTCAGTTAGTTATTATGACTCATGAGCGGGCTTTAACTACTAGGTCATATCGCCTACTACCAGAGCTCTCTTTCGTTGCTCTGGTAGACATGAGCCCGACTCTACTGTGGAAGTCCCAAATGTGGTGTACCCAGGATTAGTTATCTAGGTTAGGGGATTTTAACGAGTACCTGTTATCATATAGGCCCTAAACCATCACTTAACGTCCCAGCCGGATTTTACATTCCATATAAAAAACTTAAGGGTGTCAGCCGGGTTCCGAACCCGCGATCTTGACCTCAGACAAGCACGGTGCTTTTCAGTTTCTCGCGATATTTTTGGAAACTATAGTTAATCATTATGACTCATGTCCGGGCTTTAACTACGAGGTAATATCGCCTACAACCAGAGCGCTCTTACGTCACTCTGGTGGACATGAGCCTGTCTCTACTTGGAGTCCCAATTTTTGCCTACCCTAAATTTTTATTCACCTAGGACAGGTGTCTTAAGAAGTACCTGACATCGTACAGGCTCGGGACAACCGCTTAACGTCCCATCAGAAGGATAAACCCATAAGGCCGAAATACATTAATTTTCTCCGGAATCAACAGAAAGGGATCCAGAGGGGCTCAACTCCAAAACCCCAATAACCTCCGGTAATGAATTTATCGACTCAACATTTAGTATGAGGATTTAGGAGCCTCTATGTAAGTCAACTATTGAATATCTCCGCATATATAATATAGGTTAATTGATTAATTCGTTCTGGAGGAGTCCATTGCCGGTGAATCACTTTTTATTTTTCAATTAATGCATATATTGGTTGAAATAGGAAAAAAAAATGAAAGCGCACAAAATGAGAACTCTTTTCTAATTTAGTTGATATATACAGAGTGAATGGTATTCAGTGTGAACATTTTTAAGAAGTGATAGCACTCTTCAAGACGAACAAAAAATGTCCTCGATTCTCTCTCCTTTCGAGGTTACTGGATTTTTAGTGTTTTCTTTTTAAGTAGAAGTTTTGTTTTTGCTCAATAAATCTTTTTACTCAGCTACCCTCCACTCAAGACTTACTTTTGATACCACCATCCGAAAGCGATTGATTTTTATAGAGTTCTCTTTCCAAGTGTCTGAAACCTTTATATGAACGACACAACATCTACTTTGATTATTATTTATTTTTTTCGGGTTTACCTTGCATGTGTGCATTATCACCCGTCCTTCTCTGTACAGGGATCTGAGTAGTGCTTGATGTTATGGCGGGGTGTGGTCACCCCAGCCCATCACACAGCGCTTTTTTCTCCTCTCGCCAGGAGCGAGGAGCTCTTCCCCACATGAACAGTTTTGGGTGTTCTTTCTTCTAAAGAAGAAGAGTTTGTATTAAAAATCTCCGTGACCTGATAGTATCTGGGACATTCAGTGGTCAGACTGTACCCGGACGTCTGGGAAGTATGCGGCCATCCGAACTTTGTGACCATTATTGTTGTCATTTAAACGTGCATTCTTTTCATGTCCTTGCAACGCTCTGGTCTGGACTGTCCGCGCATCTCTTCTTCCAAGGGCTCATCAATATCTATTCCTAAAGGCATATTGCGTCTATAGTAACACGTGGCAACACCACCATGGGGAGGAGGGCTCATTGCAGCCGTTGAGACAGTTCGTCAAGCCATTGTAACTCTCTAAATGAGCTGCTCTCTGGGCTTGCAACAGAATAATGAGCTGCCGCTTCATGCGACGTCACCAACCGGTAGCAGCATACCTTGCTACGGCCACGACGACGTGCTTAAGTTTATTTTACCTCCCAGATAATATATATTATATATAAATATAATTATATTGGTTTTGAATGTTCAAACTGCCCGCCCTTCCTCTCTTCGACATCGAACCAACTGTACGTTGTATCCTAATATTTTCCCCATTCCTTTTATTCGCTTCATCTATGTATGCGTGTTCATATCATCTTGATTTTCCACTTCTTTTTTGGCACGAAATTTCCTATTTATATTCAAAGCCCTATAAGAACGACATATATTAATTTTCAGTGGGATCGGCCGAAGGGATGGGGGCTCAACGCGAAAATCCCAATAACTGCCGATGTAATCAATTTATATACAAGACATTTTATGTATAGATTCAAGACCCCATAAATTGGCACCTATTAATTTTCCGCGAAATCGGTCAAAGAGAAGGGGCTCAACTCAAATCCTGTAATAACTACCGATGTAATGAATGTATCGATAGTATGAGTATTCAGAAGCAACTATGTAAGTCAAATATTGAGTTTTAGTCCAAACAATCGATTGGCTTTGGTCGGAGAGCGAAGACGTAATTGATCAGACGTGCTGGGGAAGTACTAAGCCAGGGATTCATTTACAATTTGTGATATATTTTTTTAAATAAATAAAACAAACTTATTTTTTGAAATATTGTCTATTCCACTAAAGATATATATATACATATATAACTACCGGTTTCGGCTTTATACCATCGTCAGGTCTAGTTATGAACTAAAGTTCTAGTTTAGTTCATAACTAGACCTGACGATGGTATAAAGCCGAAACCGGTAGTTATATATGTATATATATATCTTTAGTGGAATAGACAATATTTCAAAAAATAAGTTTGTTTTATTTATTTATTACAAGTTTCCACAATATGTCCGCGTTCCTCAACTTAGAAGATATATTTTTTTGATTAGCACCGACTACCTGTCTTGGTACCGTCTGTTACCTAAACATATCTCTCTCCATTTTCTTGGTGCTACGAAGCCAGACTCCTTGTTCGCCGGACAATAGACTTGATTGTTGCCTTACCTAGATAATCCTTTTGTATCTATTGTCTAGTATCCCCCATAACCTTGCCCTGTAACCCCCATTATAGTATCGGGAAACTGTCAATATTTAGTAATTACCTCTACCTTATTGGTATCCATTCATAGGGAAGATGTTTGCTTCGATTAATCAATTTCGAGGAAACCTTCACATTTTTCAGGTGTTTGGACAGCGCTCAATGTTATTAAACTTCCCAAAGTAGCCAACCTTAATAACTGTCAATATAACGACTGTATGCACACGATATTTAGGGGATCTGAACCCCCTAAGAACTATTGATTTACACACAAAATGGTATTGCAGCAGAGGCAAAACAGTAATTGATAAATTCGCGCAGTTGGTTGTCTGAAAATCTTTTCGAGAACAGAATTTGTATACCATTTAATGGGTTTTCAGTTAGGTACATTATATTTTGCCAGTTAGAGCCTTATGAAGAAAGTTTGGCAGGTCACAAGGGATGCGTTATGTATATACACAATATAAATATAAAATGGTATTGCGATCTCGATATGCGATAACATCGGGACGCAAATGTATGTATCGATATATTATTTTTCCAACAATATTAAGTATAGAGTTCAGGGGCGTAGCCAGGGGGGAGGGCGTGCCCCTCCCTGGCCAGAGCAAAAAACCAAGATAAAAATAAAATAAACTAAAAAAAAATAGTTTTTATTAAAAATGGATTGCTTGCAAGTTACCCATAGGATCTTCAAATTTCCCGTGCATCTGACTCCTAAATCAGCAATCAGCTGTTACATAAATGTACATGTATAAAACAAGTCATATTACATTTATTTAAATATATATGAATTCGTTAATTCCGCACAGAAACCACAGCGTGCATTACTGCTGCTACGCTTTGCATTTTTACTGCGCATGTATTACGCATGCAACTTAAGTATTACAGTCAGTGGTTATCTCAGGGGGAGCTTCTAGAGGTCCGAGTCTCCCAAATGAATAACAAAAAGTCTGCAACGCTAACCACGGAAACTGCGGGCTGTGCCCCCGGGAGTCCTCCCCCCCCCCCCCCCCCCCCCCCTCCCCCCCCCCCCGCCCTGCTCAGAATCCTGGCTACGTCCCTGATAGAGTTTTGTAATCGAACAGAATTGAAAGTTTTTTCACCTCATTTTCATGTGTTCCCATTGATTACAAAACTGAATAAAAAATTACGTGTTGTCTATGAACCCGCTAGAATTAATGTATCGACAAGAACTTTTATATGTGTATCTAGAACCCAACAAGGACGAAACCAATTGATTTACGCCCAAATCGGCCGAAGGGAAGCTGGGTTCAGAGAAGGGGTCTCAATTCAAAAACTCTAATAACTGTCTATGTAATTAACCAATTATTAGTATTTAGAAGTCCCTGTGTATCAATTATTGATTTTTAGTCAAAAAAATTGATTGGTTTTAGAGGGAGAGCGAAAACTTAATTGATTAATTCTTACAGGGAAATAACGTATAAAAAAATTAACGCCCTTAGTTTATTTTATCCGGGAGGTAAAATAAAGTTGAGCATGCCATCCTTTGGATGGGACGTTAGGCGATGTTCCCGAGCCTGTACGATGTCAGATACTCGTTAAAGACCCTTACCCTAAGTGAATAAAAATTTAGGGTAGGCCAAATTTTGGACTCCTTCAGTAGAGTCGAGCTCATGTCCACCAGAGTGACGAAAGTGCGCTACGTAGTACGAAATTAGGCGATATTACCTGGAAGTTGAGCCCGGACATGAGTCATAATAACTAATTAACTATAAACATTTCAGGTTTTTTTTATCGGATTTAGTAATTTAATTTTTTTTTACATTTAAACTACTTTTTTTTAATTTATTTATAAATTATATATTTTTAAAATACAAAAATGCTTACTGACCTCACTGAGGATAATGACTAACGGGCATTGTAGTTTTAAATGTAACAACGGCAGAACAGCTGGTGATCTAATACGATAAACATTAAATTTAACCTTACTTTCTTTTCTTAATTTAAAAATACGTTTTGTTCTTAATTACTTGTTATTTTGTTTGTTTTTATAATTGCGTTCTATGTTTTGTTTGTAAATATTATTTTCATTTCTTTTTAATTTTGTTTGTTGCTGGGAGTTCTACATCCAGGACATGGATGCAGTAAGTGACAGCGATTTGAACATCCCAAGCACCTCGGAGATGGAGTGGCATCAAGTGCCAATCAAAAGAAAAAACACACCCCCATCAGGTGATATGCATAAGGTGAAGGTACTCAAGGATCTCCAGGTGAGTACCAGCAACACGTATAGTCCACTGGAGAACTAGCCTTCTGAGGAGTGCAAACCACCTCCTATTTACCTGAAGTCTAATGTCAATTTTCGGGAGTTATGCCAACAACTTAATGGCATCATAAAAGATAAATTTCAATGCAAATCTACGGCAGGCTCGTTAATCATCTACCTTGACACAGCGGAAGCATACCGAATGACGGTCACGCTGTTCCGAGAGAGGGGGTATGAGTTTCATACCTATCAATTGGAACAGGATAGGGCTTTCCGGGTTGTGATAAGACACCTACACCCTTCTGCGAGCCTTATCGAAATAAAGGAAGGATTGCGGGAGAAAGGTTTCATTGTAAGGAACGTCACAAACGTTCTACAGGCGGGCACGAAGAAGGCTCTTCCTCTTTTCTTTGTTGACCTAGAGCCTGGAGTGAACAATAAGGACATTTTTAACTTAGGCTCCTTGTTATATACAAGGATTAAAGTGGAGGAACCCAAGAAGAAACGGGAAATTATACAGTGCAAGAGGTGCATGGCCTACGGGCATTCTCGGACCTACTGCAATAACATGGTGCGTTGTGTGCGGTGCGGAGAGCAGCATCCATCCCCGGAGTGCCCCAGGAGTCTTAAGGAGCCCCCAACATGCGCGCTCTGTCAAGGCCAGCATCCCGCCAACTATAAGGGGTGCACGGTCTACCGGGACCTCAGAAGTCGGCGGAGCAACCCTGGCAGTCGACGTGCGGCCCCAGTACCAGCACCAGTGACCAATGCGGGGAGCCGGCTGGTCACCGCCCCGCCTCCTCAGGTAAGTGGGTCTGTGGGAGGTCCTCGGGAGGCTGCCCGGCCAGCTACCCGGCCCCATTTCTCCACCAACACCATACAACCCCCACTATCTTATGCACACGTCACCTCCCCACCCCCGCCTCCCCTCAAGAGGGTGCGGATGCAGCAACCCCGGGCTGACCCAGTACAGTCAGGGACCGAGCCAAACTCATTCCAAGGTATCAACGATCTTCTTTCATCCTTCATTTCTCAAATTCAAAACTTGGTCACCCCTCTATTTTCCTTGCTCACTTCGCTTATCCAAAAGTTAACCCTCACACATGTCTAATCCCTTCACAGGCAGGTCCCTGATAGTGCTCCTATGGAATGCTAATGGTCTTGTTAGACATTCAGGTGAACTGACTTACGTACTTCGGGAGAGGCGAATTGATGTCGCTTTAATAACTGAAACTCACTTTACAGATTTGACCCGATTTCACATAGACGGATACACGACTTACCGGACGGACCATCCAGACGGGACAGGCCATGCAGGAACGGCGGTGCTTGTCAGGAGAGGTTTGGTGCATCACTTTCTGCCTTCCTTCTGCGAACCTCACCTTCAATCGACAGCGGTCGAAATCTCATCAGCTTCTCACAATTTCACACTTGCTTCAGTTTACTGTCCTCCACGCCACAACATTACCCCGCAACACTTCACCAACTACTTCGACACTCTGGGTGATGACTTCATGGCCGGTGGAGACTACAATGCTAAGCACCTGGAGTGGGGATGTAGGGTCAACAACCCGCGAGGACAGACACTTAACTACGTATTGACGGACAGACGATACAGAGTCTATTCCCCCCGAGAACCCACATATTGGCCAACTAACAGAAGAAAACTTCCCGATATCCTAGACTTTTTTGTAGCTTCGAAATTCTTCCCCTATACATCATTAGAAATAATTCCCGACTTAACATCAGACCATTCTCCAGTAATTTTTACCCTAGACTCCCAACCTATTCAGAAGACACCCCGACCCTCCCTCACTTCAGGGCTCATTGATTGGGACAGATTCAGAGATATTGTGACAGACAGACTTAATCTGTCAGTCACCCTGAAAGCACCTCATGACCTGGATGATGCAGTGAACTCTTTCACAACAACACTTCAGGAGGCGGCATGGAGCAGTAGCACCTCCGCTCAGCCTGTCCACATACACACACACAACGTACCACAGCACATTAGAAGGCTGCTGGTTGTGAAGCGCAGATGTCGTCGTCAGTGGCAAATACATAGATACCCATCCATCAAAACGCGACTCAATAGACTCACACACGAACTCAAAACAGCTATAGCACAATACAAAGCCGAAACGTTTTCACTTTACACTGACACACTAGCCACTGACGATGGATCTCTGTGGAGAGCAACCAGACGTCTACTGAACTTTTCTTCCTCCTCCTTTCCCATTCAAAACCCGGACGGAACATGGGCTAAATCGGACGAGGAAAAAGCACAATTATTTTCTCAACACTTAACAGACACTTTTACACCCCATGACATTCATCATCCACTTCATAAACACATACACGATTTCCTCAACACACCTCTACAACTGAGTTTACCGCCGAAACCCATCACTCCGTCTGAGGTGCAGCAGGCTATCCTTCAGCTTCCCAACAAGAAGAGCCCTGGCTATGATCTCATTACTGCCAGAGTGTTGAAAAATCTTCCGCGCAAAGCTGTCATCTTTCTTACCTACATTTACAATTGCATCCTTCGCCTTTCCTACTTCCCAGTTCTTTGGAAATTTTCTATCATTACTTTAGTTCCGAAACCAGATAAACCTAAACACTTACTCTCTTCATACCGCCCCATAAGTCTTCTTCCCACTTCTTCTAAACTCTTTGAAAAAATTCTTCTTAGCCGCCTATTACCTCTCTTCGAAGAACACGACCTTATTCCGAATCATCAGTTCGGATTCCGACAGAAACACTCAACACTTCAACAATGTCACAGATTAGTTGATGAGATTTCCTCTGCTTTGGAAAGGAAGTGTTATTGCTCCGCAGCATTTTTGGATGTGAGTCAAGCTTTCGACCGTGTCTGGCATGTTGGGCTGCTGTATAAGCTGAAACATGTGATCCCTGACGGTTATTATCGTCTTCTCCGCTCTTACCTGGATGATCGTTTTTTCCAGGTCAGACAGGGCAGTGTCCACTCTGACGTTCAACCCATAAGAGCTGGTGTCCCACAGGGGAGCATTCTGGGTCCACTTCTCTATGTTGCTAGCACATCCAGCATCCCAACATCGCCTGAGACGGTGTTAGCCACCTACGCCGATGACATAGCAATTTTAGCTACTAATAAATCGGCTGGGGACGCATCCAAATCTCTGCAGGAGCACTTACACCTTCTAGAGGGTTGGTTGCGTCTGTGGAAGGTGAAAATAAATGAGATCAAATCCCTTCATGTTACATTTGCCTTGAGGCGCGGTGACTGCCCAACTGTATGGCTGAATAATGTCCCTCTAAAACATGACAAAGACGTACGATACTTAGGACTCTATCTTGACAGACGACTGACATGGAATAAACATGTTACACAGACTCGACAGAAAATGAAACGGCGATTTGGACTACTCAAAAGACTACTAGACAAGCGATCTCAACTTCACCTCAACCACAAACTGGGTGTCTACAAGACCGTTATCAGGCCTATCTGGACGTATGGCGTTCAGCTCTGGGGTTCAGCTAAGCCCTCACACACAAAAAGAATTCAAGCCATTCAAAATAAAATCCTCCGAACAATCACACAATGCCCTTACTACGTATCAAACATAACATTACATCATGACCTGAACATACCATTCTTACACGAAGTTAGACAACAATTATACACAAATTTGCACAACAAGTTCACGTCACATCCGAATACACTGGTGGAAGCCATGTCGGTCCGGTCCTTGCCGGGCGGGCCTCCTCGGCGACTGAATCGTCGTTGGCCGCGTGACCTCCTGCCTGAGGAGGACCCCTGAGGAGGCGGTGGTATTGACCAGCCGTCTCATCAAGAGACTCAAGTGGTATTTCTGTTTTTCTTTGTGATTATATTTCCTTGTTGTGATATATTTCATAGTTGGAAATTATGTAATAAAGGTGAAAAAAAAAAAAAAAAAAAAAAATGTAACAACAATATATCGGTAGAAATAATCGATATTTTTGATATATCGCAAGCATACAATTGATAGTTCAAATTTTTACTAATTTTCTTTGAAATTGTCCATCAGAATGTAAATATTCAAAATCGATCCAAAGTGGCCCCGACTCAGGCCTCTTAGCGTACATAAGACATATTTTAGATTTTTATAGTACTTACGGTGCTCGTTAGCAATATTTAACATTCACCCTTCGTCCAGGTTCGTATTTCTTGTAATTTTTTTTTCCTTCGAAGGGTCTCTAGTCAATTTCACTGAGTGCTTGCACTGGCACTCATTCATCAGCAAGACATTTGTTATTGCAAAACCTGAAATAAACTTCACATAGAATTTCTACAGGCGCCTTAGAAAGTAACAACATCGTAAAACTTACAATTTTACAGTTACCATAAATCTAACGGAACGTGAATCCTGTTTATACTTTTCCACTGAATAAAATTTGTAACTGTTACTTCTCCGTATTATCGAACGTTGCACTTAGGTTGTACACCTATTAAAAAATTTGTAAGATGGGTAATACACTTTGAACAGAGAGTATGTTGTTATGAGGGAGAGTTGAGATGGAGGGGAGTTGTTAACAACACTTTTATGATAACTTTTCCTTTGTCAAGAAGAGTAACAATTTATCATTTATCCGGACCAGAGACTGTTCTTTACTTTTATTGACTCTTACTTACTTTTACTTCCTCAGATAGTAAAAAGTAGAAAGTATACGAGAAGTAGAAAGTATACGAGAAGTTATTTTATTAATCAGAAATTCGATGCTAATGTTTCAACCAATTTTCATTGATTTTCAGTCAAATCGACTAAAGGGAGGGCCGATTAGGGGGGGGGGGGGGGGGGGGGGGGTTCAACTCATAAATCTCAATAACTGTCGATGTAATGAATTTATCAACATGAAATTTGATATTTAATTTCAAAATCATGTAAGGACGACAACTATTATTTTTCCGCGAAATCGGTCGAAGGGAATTAAATTAAATTATTTTATTTTATTGATGTCTGTTTTTATAAATTAGTGTGTTACTCAACGACTTCTGAATCCTCATTTAAAAATTTTCCTTTAGCGGATTCGGCGGAAAATTTACAGATGTGTCCATAGAGAGTTTCAGATCTACATACATATAAAAATTCATACTGATAGATTCATTACCATGAACAGTTGTTGGGTTTTGTGTTAAGCCTTCCTATAGACTGAAAATCAGAGAACCGGTTTTCAACGCAACAGCGTCATCATCAGTGGTACATCCCACCCATACAGCGTAGCGGTTAAAGGACCAGTTGTTAGTTAGATGACGCTAACCGGTTTCTGGTCAAAAATAAAAAAAGTGGGAAGACAACGTATTTTTTGTTTCCATGAGAAATCTCGTCCCACAACATCTTACTATCACATACATATGATCAATATTCCTTCCTTTTGGTCAGACATATATAATTTCCATTTTTAACATCCAATTGATAACTGAGTACATAACTTCCTGTATACTTCGTATAACTGGCTAGCAAAAAAAAGTTTCGTCTTTCCCTCCCAAATCAATCAATCAAAAAGAAAGAAGACACGTTGAGTGATGCACATTCTGAAAAAAAGACGCGGAGCGGCGCCTATATATTGAGTTTTGGAGTAGAGTCTTCGAAGATGTTGAGGAGTTTTGGATAGATATTTTATGTCAAAAATGTGTCTGAAAATTGTCTAATTTGACATAGGAAATTTGGTTTTAAATATTTCCCTACCACTGCCGAATGCAAAACCACATCGATACATTCCAATCTCCGGATATTGGCTACCCCCTGCTCATATCCCAGTTTGACCTGTTTCCGCTGCATCTGTAATCCCCT
Source organism: Aradus depressus (assembly GCA_963662175.1). Lineage (NCBI taxonomy): Eukaryota > Metazoa > Arthropoda > Insecta > Hemiptera > Aradidae > Aradus > Aradus depressus. The sequence continues at coordinate 19,341,158 of OY759215.1, forward strand.
GTTATTGATTGATAAGTCGATACTCATCAAACTTAGCCGCCCGTTAGACACAATATCGATTAGTAATGGATACAGTTAACGTTATTAGTTCCCCACAACCAGTTGGTAACACTTCATAAAGTACAATATACTTTAAGCCGTTTCAGCGCTCCCGTTTTATTCCCCCGCACACTCGTCTAAACTTACCCAGATATTCCAATTATCCCACAATATATTGGGTTCTCTTCGGTGGAAATTCCGCTCCAGTTGAATTAATTAACACGATTCTTGATTAAAAAGATAATATGTTAACACACCGACAATTTCACCATTATTTCTTCGCAGAGCACATTTATTAGTATTAAATTTTCTAATATTATTACTTCCCCAGCATGTAATCGGTCAGAAATTGTATAAATAAATCTAAAAAAAAGGTATTTATTACATTTTTTATTATAAATGTTAGTTATTATGACTCATGCCTGGGCTTTAACTATAAGGTGCATATCGCCTACTACTAGAGCGCTCTTTCGTAACTCTGGTAGACATGTGCCCGGCTCTTTCTTCTCCACTATAGGAGTCCTAAATTTTGCCTACCCAAAATTTTTATTCACCAGGGGCCTTTAACGAGTATCTGACGTCTTACAGGCTCGGGACCATCGCTTAACATCCCAAATAAAATAAAATAAGGGCGTCGGCTGGGTCTTGAACCCGCGATCTTGAGCTCAGTAGACAAGCGCGAATACCACTGAACTATCGGCTCCCTCTTTATAATATATTAATTGTCTATGCCACACAAAATGTATACATAAACTATCGCTTCTGCACTGCACCATCGTCAGGTTTAGTTATAAACTAAGATCTTAGGTAGTTTATGTATAAATGTCTTGTGCAATATTTAAATAAATAAAATAACCCCATAAGGATGACCCCATAAGGATAACCCCATAAGGATGACACATATTGATTTTCTGTTTATATTTAATACTTTATAGAAATGATATTTCAAGTAACATAAATGTGCTTTACCTGATTTGCATGAATTTTTCAAACCTTCAGAAATTCCCCTCCTAAAATTCAGATTTGTCGACTTTAGCCCTTTTGCTCAAACACCTTGTGAAAGAGACATTTTTAAAAAAACATTCATTTTGTTTTTGTTTTTATCAAGTGTTTCACAATATCTTTGAAAATGTTAAGTATCATTCCAATAACTGCCATTGTAATGAATGTGTCGAGACGAAATTTTATATGTAAATTCAAACCCCATAAGGAAAACACCTATACATTTTCAGCAGAATCCGCTACAGAGAAAGGGGGATTAGAGGAGATGCTCGACTCAAATTTCCTATGTAATGAATGTATCGACATGAAATTTAGTATGAGGATTCAGAATCTATGTAAGTCAAATATAATGATAATCCTACTGGCGGTGAATCACCGATGGATTTTTCGTTTGTGAAGACGTTGAAGTAGCCAAGAAGAAAAGAGTGTATATCTGTGTGTTGATCATGAAGACAGATGAGTGAAAAGAAGGGGTGAACCGGCATGAAGGAGTCTACCACTTCATCATTCTATCAGAGTGTCTTCTTCTTCTCTTTAGGACTTTCTTCTAGATCTTCTCAGTTCTGGTATGGATCCCGGCAACACCCTTGATAAGAGGACACTTCTACACTTCAATTCTAAATTCAGAACTTCCACCCATGTCTTATAATGGATCTATTGATCCATCGAAGCTTTTCAGTGGATTTCTTTACCAGCTTATGCGCTAACCCAAGATCTCAGGAGACTACCATCATATTTCCGTCAATCATGCTCCTTTGAACACGATTTGGGTGAAAATCAGTATATAAATAATATAAGTCCCGTGTGCTTCAAAATCACGACTTAAATAAGTTTTTGCTCTCCCTCTGAAACCAATCGACCACATTGTCTAAAATTCATACTAAATTTCACGTCGATACATTCGTTACATTGTCAGTTATTAACGTTTTTGAGTTGAGCCCTCTTCTCTTATTCTTCCTTCCCTTCGGACGATTTCGCAGAAAATTAATAAGTGCATCCTTATGGGGTTTTGAATTTACATATACAATTTTTTGTCGATACATTCGTTCTATCGGGAGTTATCTTGTTCACAGACACACACATAAACACAGACAGACAGAATTGTTTTCATTTTTGTAATCGGGGATCGGACCTGGAAAACTATTAGAACCACCAAAAGGGAAAGACGAATTTTTTTCCAGGCTTGGACTCTTGACGAGCATTATGCAGAATATTTTCATATCCCGAAATTCCCAGGAATCCATGTTCGACGCTTGTATCTGTCTTGTCTTCACATCAATATTACTATCCTATGTGTTGAAACTTCGAACTATAAATGCCTTTTACATTTCATATTCTAATTAGCCATAAATGAGTGCCGGATTGTCACCACTGGGTGATTTCTCCTTTCTTCACTTCTCAACATTTTGACATTGCCATTTTTTTTTTTTTACCTGAGCTGCTATGAAGCAATTTGAGTAATGTCTACGTTTGTTAACCAACTGCTGATAACACACGCACGGGAGTATAAAAAATGTGTAAAAAGGACCGGAAGTTAGGTTTAGAGGAGTGGGGACAGGTTCGTGTGAACAGGACACAAGATGCAGGATGTGAGTCAGCCCTACCTAACCTAACCTGTTGTTCTAACAATAAGGTTATCGATTTTCCGATAGTTGCTATCGGAACACTCACCTCACCATCACTCCACTCTTTACTCAACTGTTTGTTTGACATCTCCAAAACTCAGAACAATTATGTTCCCTTTTGTATAGCACTCTTTTATGGGTTAAAATATACTTGAAAAGTAGGTGGTGTGTATAAGATCAGTTCATTTCCAGGGTAGAGCGAGATCTGAATTTGGCGCCCCTCTTCCACCCTTAAATATAAACTAGACCATCAAGTAGCAAGTGAATTTTTTTTTTTTAAATGTTTTTATTACATAATCAAAAATGAAAAATGAGCAATTTGACGTATAATCAAAAAATAAAAATGTAACAACATAACATGAACTGATTTATGATTCATTATCATTGCATAAAAACAAAAATATTATTTTGATATAATATTCCTGAATATTATAAGAGGGAATGAATATTATAAAGATAAGATAATATGCTTAATAAGTAAGCAAATAATAAGTAATAATATAAAATATTCAGATAGATAGATATATTTTATCTCTTCAAATTATAATATTTACGGCTGTTAAGTTGCTACACTAGTTCGCTGTCATTGAGTGTGTTTAGGCTAGCAAGCGCTTACAATTCACTCAATTCTTCGATCTAACACAGACCCATTTGTGTTTCTACTATAGAGAAACATTGATCCATGTGACGATTTATAATCTAGGCATCTACCTATTGACTTAAAATTGAAAATATGAATAGTAGTCTGTGAACATGTCTTGTCTGAAAAAAAAATAAAAATAATTTTTTTTTCAAATGATGGATTTTGGCGCTATTACGACCCGGCGCCTAGAGCGGCTGCTCATCTCGCCATTAGGTAGGGCCGGCCCTGTATAAGATCACTATAGAAGTTCGAAGAACTTTTTATAGTAGTTCTAATAGGCCTAAGTACATAGTAGTAATAATAACATTAGGTACCAACTAGAAGCTATGTTTGGATAAAAAAACTGGAAAAACCTTTTTAATTTCTTGTACTTATAGTATAAGAAAGTTTTTTTTTTTAAATAATTTGGTTGATCCGTCACACGGAGGTACGCAGGCGACTAGTCCATACCCCACCGGGAGGATTTCCTTCCTTGATAAAAAATCAAGCAGAACTTGCAAAGTACATGTTTTGCGGCCAGTACGTTTGGCCTGGGGATCCCCACTACCCCACAATTTCTTCCAGAAACCTGGCGACTTCCTGCCGATCACTTGCAAATAGCCACCGATTCCAGAGATGGTGGGTGCTGTTTGGAAGCAACCATCCCCGTAGCACCAGTGTAGCTAATTGTAAGACTAGAGATTAGCTTTGGGGCCCCGAATGTTGGCAGTCCCAGGACGAAAAAGGTTGGTGACCTTGAAAAACCCTGAAGGGGTTAGAGCATCTTGTCCCGCCAGTCCTCAAGGGTGAGATTGGAATCGTGCCAACAATCTGCCACATGCCTTCATACTCCCGTGGGTAAAGGGCCCTTGCTTCCCGAGGTAATACCAGCCCTTCCTCGTTGCCAAAAGGACACAACCTTGTCTTCTCCCACGGGCTCAACACAAGCCGCAGAACGGGTGATTTTACTCTCTCCTGAGCAGGACGGGGTTAAGAAGCCCCCCTCCAGCCTTTGACGCTCGGACCAGACGGGAGTGGACCTTTAAGCCCCAATCTCCTGGGCCCCTCCGCGGCTCCAGAAGCCTCCCAGAAGTTACGCCTATTTAGGCAGTCCCTCTGGTCAGGGGCCCAGTAACCCGTCACCAGGCTACCTATTGTTGTTTGTGCAACGCCCTTGCCTAAGGGACAGTTACTAGGGGACAGACAGCCTTCAATCGCCCTTTACGACTCGCTGGCCAACGGTGCAGGGGACTCTCGACCCTTAGGTGAGAGAGCCCTTTTATTCTCTTCGTCACCATCCACATGGCCCAGTATAATGAAGCATTACAATCGTTTCAAGGTCCTTTAAATACGTTTTGACCACTTGCGCGATGGTGTCTGTGCCTGTGTGTGGGGCTTAAGTATATTGTACAAGATACCGCTTATGTTTATGACCTAATCAAAAGCTTTTCAAGAAATAGTTGTAGAGAAAAATGAAATAAATTATTTTAATGCAATTCGATTTTTTGCAGGTCATTGAGATACCTGCCGAAAACCGTCTTGAAATGTAGTTTTGACACAAATATATTTAGATGTTTCCTTGATTTACCCGGAAACGGTTAGTCCTGTCGAAACATTGATTCCTAACAAAAATGTTTCTTATTAAATTTCCAAACGCTTAAAGTCCTCACCTTTGAGATGGGATCAATGCGACAAAAGATATAGCGCCTCAAACAATGAGAAATAAATTTTCGTAGGAAATATTTCAAAATATTGTTTAAATTGTATGGCGTAGCACCGAATTATAAAATGTATTAAATTATTGTCTTATGGTTGTCTTAACTCTTTGTTTCTTTCGACACCCAAACTATTTTTAAATGCATATCAATTTTTTTAACGAATGATTAAGACCTGCTGCGAGGCGAATCGTTGAGGGAAGCTTGTTGGTACTCATCAGTTCGGAACAAAGCCGAAGTTTGTGTCCTGTCAGCATTGTTGTTCAGACGAAGGCACTCCTGTCTCTGGTGTAGTCATGTTCCTGACAACCTGACTCCTTGTTATGTTGTCATCAACATATGTTCTATTAATTACACTCTCAGTTATTCTTAAGAATGTCTTGCCATATTTGTCATAGAAATTGTTGTTTCCTTAAGATGTTTGAAGGATCTTAATTAACAGTCTGAATTAGTAGTTGTATTTAATTAACTCGTTTTTTGTGATAACTTCCATATGTATTTAACTATCACCATTTTCATTTTATTGAAACCCTTTCAGATTTTCCGTTTATAATTTTTATACTTCCCTAGCTATAGAAATTATTGGGGAAGTTAGGTAATCGATCAAAATTTCGATGGGGAATTTTCAATGGTATTTCATGTTTTTCGATTTCCTTATTCAAAATTTTTTAAAACGTTCTATCTGTGAACTAGATAACTCCCGACCCGTTATATTATATGTTAACCCAATACTCTCTTAGGACGACATCTATTGTTTTTCAGCCAAATCAGATAAAGGGAAGGGGGGGGGGGGATTAGGGAGAAGGATTAACACAAAAACTAATAAATGCAGTTGTATTGAATCAGCCGAACGGGAGGGGGGAGGGGGAATCAGGAGGGGCTCAACTCAAAAAACCCATAAACTGCCGATATAATGAATGTATCGATATGAAATTGTATATTTAAATTCAAAACCCCATAGGCGGTAAGGACGGCATCTGTCGCCCGAATGAAAGATGAAAGAAGGGATCAGGGGGGGGGGGGGGGGGGGGGGGGGTCGACTCAAAAGTCTGATAACTCCTGCTGTAATAAATATATGGAAACAAAATTTAGTATTAGGATTCAGAAGCCACCATGTAAGACAACTATTCATTTTTAGCCCAACGGTTGATTAGGTTTGGAGAGAGTCCAAGAACATGAATGAAAAATGTGTTATCAGAGGCCTGATGATGATGGCAACCTCGAATGCCGGTTTGCAATAACAATAAAATCTGTAAATAAAGTTCAGACTACATTTTCTTATCCATTTTTCAAATTCTAATTTCTCATCACGTCCGAAAAATCATCAGATTACAATTTTTTTTTTTTATGTACCTATTCTTGAACTTAGTTAACTTTGGTATAAGTGTTGATGGTTGTGATGTAAAGTATTGTAAGGTGTGCATTGTGTTATCAGTCGAAGAGTTTTGGATTGAAATATCTGAATTCTGGTGATGGTGAAAGCCTTGGTATCCACCATTTTGCAAGCCTTAGATCTAGAGAGGTCGTAGAACATATCGCACCCCCGCTTCAGAAGTGACACAAATCAAAAATCATGAATGCCTGTAAAACGACACGGAAAAATTACTGTAATTTGAAATAACTATTTTGAAGTAATGAGGGCTCGGACGTTTTTCTTTCAAGTTTCTAATCTATTGGAACCCGAGAAGTGTCGTTTTTCCTGAATAAAGTGATAATTTTTCTTACCTCATTTGCGACATAAACAAAAAATTGACGAATTTTGAGTTATGTCTCTGAAGCGGGGGTGCGATATGTGTAATAATTAGCGTTTTGTCGTCTGGTTAAAATTCCCTTCTAGAAGGTGTTTTTTTAATTTCTCGTAACAAAACAAAAAAAACAAATTTTGTTAACATATTCTTGAATTATTTTGATAACTAAAGTTTTGTTGCGTGCTTGGGGCATTCTGATCTCCCGATATCTTGCAAGAGAGACGAGATATTCGAAAGCCTTCCAAAATATCTGTTTAGTGAGCTGTGGCACGGAACCCACCACCGTCTCTAATTTAGCTGTAGATAAAGGTGTTTTGATGGAAAGTGCATATTTCCCACCCACAATGGTTTTTCTTATAAATCAGACTGTCGTTATCATGGTAATGCATTAAAAACCTTTTTAGCCGTTACCAAGAACATCATTAAAAACACATCAAAACGTCTGATGGGTAGGGGACCTGGGGATCTAAGTTCTTTAGTGCAGTTCTGCCACAATGGGAACCCAAATCACGTAACACAATGAGAGTATCATGTGAGATAAGAGTTTATCATTGAAAAGTTATATATATTCTGAGTTAAGGTTAGGTTTTATGACTCATGCCCGGGCTTTAACTACGAGGTTATATCGCCTACTACCCGAGCCCTCTTTCGTTACACTGGTGGACATGAGCCCGACTCTACTGTGGGAGTCCTAAATTTTGCCTACCCTAAATTTTTATTCACCTAGGTCTTTAACGAGTACCTGACATCGTACAGGATCGGGACCATCCCTTAAATTATGTAATAGGTCAAAAATTCGATGCTGAGTTTTCAACGGAATTTCATGTTTTCTAACCTCTACATTCCATAATATCTGAACACGATAACTCTCGAATATATCGACACAAGAATTTACATTTGAATCCAGAACCCTCTAACGACGACACCTATGGGTTTTAAACTTTATACGTGAATCCGAAATTTCATAGGGACGTCGCTTATTAATTTTCAGCGGACTCGGCGAGGGGAATGGGGAATCAGGGGGGGGGGCTCAACCCCAGTAACTGCCGATGCAATGAATCTATCGACATGAAATTTCATATTTAAAGTCAAAACCCAATGAGGACCTATCGAATTTCAGTGATATTGACTGAAGGGAAAGGGGCTCAACTCAAGGACCCTAATAATTGCCGATTTAATGAATTTTTTGACAGCAAATTTATATGGATTTAGGAGCCTCTATGTAAACTATGTAGATTATTAGCGCAAACGGTCGACTGGTTTTGTTGGGGAAGCGAAAAGTTAAATGATTAATTAGTTCTGGGGAAGTACATTGCCGGTGATTCACCGATTTTTATTTTTTTAAATTACTTTTCTTATTTTAATAACTGCCGAGGTAATGAATTTTGAATTTAAATCAAGAAAGTTAAGTTCCAGCCTTGAAGAAAATATAAGTGCACTTTTTGCGAAAGTTGTTAATCAAGAAAGCGTTATTCTATTAAAAATTTGTGCTAATAATTGTCTACTAAACAACTTTCAACAAATTATCCACGAAATGTAATTTCAACTATAATAAATATTGTGTTAAAGCCATTAATTCTAGTATTATTTTTTAAAGATATTCCTCACGTTGCTTAATACATAATTTAAGTGGAAATCTTTTAATTAAGAACTAGCACGATTGGTGAACATCGCATTTCCCTTATGAATTTTCATTAAAAGTCCATTAGGGACGGCAGTAATCATCAATTTTGTTGAATAATGTAGAGAGGAGTGGAATCGATAGACTTGGAGGGTACTTGAGACAGGGTGGTTCGATTACAGGGAGTATCTTCTACTTCGTGTTCTACTCGGGGTTACTGTACACGATCAGCCAAGTTTTTTTTCTTCACCAGCTATACAAAATATAGGGGATGTTATATAATCTTCGAAAAATTCGAATTTGAATTTTCACGGGAATTTCATTTTTTCGCCCCCCTGATAACAAACATGATAACTCCCGATAAAATAGTATGCGAAATTATACATGTGTATCCGAAACCCTATAGTGACGACAGCTATTAATTTTCATTCAAATCGGTCATAGAAAGGGGGGATTAGGGGGGTGGCTTAATATAAAAACTCTAATACCTGCTGCACACGACACGAAATTTCATATTTAAATTCAAAATTTTGCTTCAAATGTTGATAAAACATTTTTTTTGACGAAAATTGAGTATTTGTTGAGTCTCCTAGTCAAGAAAAAATATCGTCGGTGAATCACCGGCAATTCACCAGAACGAATTATTCAATTAACTAAATATCTTTTTTATATTTCCTCGGTGTTTCATTTTGAATTTAATTTTATATCAATTTTCCGCGGAAACAGTCGAAGAGACGCATTTTTTTATTTGCTTTATTTTTATACGTTTCAGAATCAATGGTAATGAATCACTTACTTAAATCATACAAACGGACAATATCCGACTGATGAGACTACTGTTGACAATATGGTCTGAAATGATGATCAGGATCAGGAATAATTTATACAATTGATACAATTAGGATGGTTGTGTGAAGCCCCCTGCGGAGGGGAGAACCACTAATTTGCAAAACACAACCCCTCAGCCAAGATACCCCACCCCGCCCCTTCTGTTAGCCACTAATTGTAAATAACAGAACACACACACACACATATCCAATTTTGGGTTTGAATATCTCTTCTCCCGCCCCCTCTCTACACTCAGAGTAAATTGTCCTGTATGTCAATTGGGTCTTGTAGGTCGAACACCATATATGAAAGCCTGTCAACGAGTCCTGCAATCTCTTCTCTGTGAAAAATAATTTCGTTAAAAGGGAAAATTTAACAAAAGAAATTGAAGAAAAATACGAAGTATAGGGGAAGTTATCTAATCGGTCAAAAATCGATGCGGGTCTATAAACCTGGGTAGGCAGAATTTAGTAGAGTTGGTCATGCTCTGGTAGTAGGCGAAATGACTTTGTAGTTAAAGCCCGGGCATTAGTCACAATCTAAATATTAATTTTCAGCAGAATCAGTTGAAGGGATGGGGGATCAAAGGGGGCTCAACTCAAAAAAACCCAGTACCTGCTGATGTAATGTATGTATTGATATACAATTTTGTATGAGGATTCAGTAGTTACTATGTACACAAACGGTCGATTGGCTTTGGAAAGAGAGCGAAAACGTAATTGATGAATTTTTGCTGGGGAAGTACTTAGCCAGTAATTCATCGACGACTTTTTTAAGTTAAGTCGGATCGGATATATTCCGAGAAGACTTTCTTCAAATACAGTTTATATTTAATTAATGTATTTAACTAATTCTGTAATGATTATCCATGAACTTTGGGGTTCTACTAAGCCATCCATCATCAAAATAATTCAGTCCTTTCAATCCAAAGCTAAGAACCATTGTTGATGCTCCCTATTATGTGTCTAACCTTACTCTCCACATGATCTCAATGCCCCTTGGCCACCGATATCCCAGTTGCTCTCTGTTTTCATGTCCTCATCTAGAAAACCCTTCTCGAAGACTGAAGCAGTGCTGGCCGAGAGATCTGCTATTATAACATGGGAGTTCTAATAATAACCAGAGTTTCCCTTCACTGTTACCTCTATCCAACTTTTCTGTCCCTCTCAGTCTTCATCCACTGCAAGTCTGAGGTCCATGTAGTGGAAGGAATGAAGATGGTATCATTGGGATGGTGTTCGAGGGGATAAAGTAAAAAGGCAGGTCTTTTAAGGTTTCTTCTTGAAGCCCTCTGTTTCTTTCTGACCGACAGATGCGTTCTGGTGTCTCTCCTCTGTCAAAGAAGAAAAGGCGGGCATTGCGCAAGGTTGTGTTGTCTCCAGTCCTATTCCCTTAGTCAAGCTCTCCAGTGGGTACAATTTTGTTCTGTCAGGATAACAACATTTCGACTGCTAAAATTCATTTGAAAAGTGATATCCTTGAACTGTCAACGTACTTCAATAAATGGAGCATAACAATGAAGGAACGAAAGTGTGAGCCAAAGATTTTCACTTCTTCAAGACCGCAAGACCCAGAGAAGCTGGTTTCGGACAGGAAGCACTTAGACTGGAACTCCGGTGAGGACTCGGTCAAGTACCTGGGGCTTCACCTTCAAAGAGGGACGGATTCATATTATTATAAAAATTTATTCGGCCTTTTTTTTTCGGTATGGAGAGAGTTTCGAAAGGAAAACGAAATACCAACAAAAAAAAAGTTCGATTCTGAAAAGTTAATAGACGTGGAAAATTGAAAAATATAGCCTGATTTACCAAGCATAGCATTTTTTTGTTTCTCCAGCTCTACGAAGTAAAGGGGAAGTTATGTAATAGGTGGGAAATTCGATGCTAAGTTTTCAACGGAATTTCGTGTTTACCGAGCACTGAATCTAAAAATGAAAAAAAAAAAATGTGTTTGGGTGTCACGATAACTCCAGATAGAGATAGTGTCGTCACAATACTTTTTAAAGTGTATCGAGAACCCCATAATGACGACACCTATTGATTTTCAGTGTAATCGGTCAAATGGAAGGGGGGGCTTAACACAAAAACATTAATAACTGCCCTTGTAGTGAGTGTATTTACTCGAAATTCCACTTGTAAATTCAAAACCTCCTAAGGACGACAACTATTAATTTTCCGCGAAATCAGGCAAAGGGAAGAGGGGGATCAGAGAAGGTGGCTCGACACAAAAAATCGTAATAACTGCCGATGTAATAGATAGATCGACACAAAATGTAATATGAGGATTAAAAAGCCTCTATCTAAGATAACTTTACATTTTTAGCCCCAACGGTCTATTGGTTTGGAGGGAGAAGAAACATTTAATTGATTAATTCCTGCTGGGGAAGTACAGTGTCGGTGATTCTCCGGTGACTTCATATTCAATTTACACTGAAATAAACCAAAAACAAATAAGATATAAAATGAATAATCCTAGAAGTTAAGTGCCTCGGCTAAGTTAGAAGCCATGATCTTGGGCACAGTAGGCAAGACCGCTAACTCTATGCCGCCATGATACCAAGACACGGTTCTCTGTCCCAATATCTACTTCTTACTTATAAAACTGCAGCTTGGAAAACTTAGAAACATTTTAAAATGAAAAAAAAAAAAACTTTTACTGGATGGAAAGGTTTTTTTCATTATTTCTAACTAAACTTGAAGTTGGCTACTGAGTTTTATAATAATAGCGAAAAGGAACTCGGACCAGAGGGTGCTTCATCACAAAACAGCTGTTGCTGAATAACAAACTTTTCTGTGCATAACAAAATCATGAAATGCTGAACTTCATTGAATATTCATTTTCTGGACCCAAAATCTCATTGTTTATCCAAATCTTTAATCGACAAAATTTTATTAACAAATATGCTAAATTTAACGGACTACTAAAAGTTTCTAACGAATATGTCAACATAATTACCAAAGTCCATATTTTGAAGATGAAATTGTGAGCCGAAGATTCTGGAAACATTGAATTCAGCCGAGGCCCGACAGGGATATGTTTCAGGTTTTCCAACAGTTGACATTTCAATATATATTAATTTTTATTTTTATTATCCTATAAAAAACATATTTATTTACTTGTGCTGTGTTCCGGGCTGTCCTCTTCGTTTCTATTTCGGCTTGTGGATCACGAGCGTACATGGTGTCTTCACATTTGCATGTTTTCATACATCACTGAACCTGATGTTCTGTGATCTTCATTTATTTTCTTTGATCTTCTGGGATCAGGCTGATTCGACGGCTGAACGGGGACATTCTTCTGGACAAATGGAGAAAGATAATTTCCTGGCAACCCCGGGGGCAGACAGACGTGAACAGCCGCAGTCCAGCTTTTCTCTCCCTCCTTCTTTGTCGAAGCCTTTTCAATTCAAAATTCTTTACTTATTTTTTTAAATGTATTTCCTAACATCCTGGTACCCCTCAATACAGACCATTACAATATATATACAAGTGTACACCTAGGGATCTAAGCATCCAATGCTCTTTTTATCCCTTCCCACACCTCTATTGTGGGAGACCTAAATTTTTTCTTCCATAGTTTAATTGCCTAAGATCGGGGTTATATATATAATATAAAAACTACCAATAATAAAACCATTATTACTATTAACATTTTCGGGTGCACCTTACACATAAACATCATTTATCCATTGTGTGTCGGTGAGAGCTCGGGATCAATGTATCTCGCCTACTACCAGAGCGCTCTTTCGTCGCTGTGGAGCCCGACTCTACTGTGGGGGTCCTAAATTTCGTCTAGACAGGTTTAGTTACCAGGTTTAACAAGTACATGACATCGTACAGGCTTAACGTCCCATCAGTTAGACGGCATGCTCAAGGTTTTATTACCTCTCGGCCGGGTTTTGAACCCGCGATCTTGATCTCAGTAGTCAAGCACACTACCTCTGTGCTATCGGTACTCCTCCTCCTCATATATTGTGATCCGTTTCTCAAGTAATGTATTTAATGAACTGTAACACAATGATTGCTGCAACATCCACAAATATCGGTGGGAAGAAGGTGGATGTTTCTTTCTGTTTTCCATAAACTGTTGCTGAAAGGAGCTGTTCCATTGGGCTTATGGAGGAGAGGAGAGATGAGCTGAGGCGGCCATGGCCGGATAGCTGGGTTATTTGATTAATTAGCCGGTAGATGGCATGGATTGATGGACTTTGCCGAGAGGATCTTCCTTCCCAAGGAGCATCAACAGTTTTGATAAATTGCCAAGCCTCTTCGATCATCGATTCTCCTCCCAGTCTCTTCTGAGCAGGCCAATCCTAACAGACCTAACATTATCATAATTACATTTCGAATAAAGGAAGAAAAAAGCTTTTTTCCTTTTCTTTCTTTTTTTTTTTGTTTTTCTTTTTTCCTACCATCATTAATGGTTTGCGGAGGAACCTCAATCGGCCAACAGTAATATACACCGCTTTTGAAAAGATACCCTTGCGAATCTCCTTACCCAGGTTCACAGGAAAATGACAACGGAAACATTTGAGGAAAGGAACCGGATGGAGTCCTAAGCAACATGCAGCAGCTATTCAACATTCCCAACTTCAGTCCACGTCCATGAAATGGGTTCCCTTCTCTACTTCTGAGCTACCGTCGCCTGTAAAGTAGTACAGCATTCACTGGAAATTCATGTATACATGAATCGTCATACACAAGCAGATAGGAATTGTTGAAAATATGTCCGCCTGTGAACACGATAACTCACTATCGCCAAATCGTCCAAAAAAAGAGGGGCCTCGTGGTGGAGGGGGAGAGGGAGTGGCTTAACATAAAAACTATAATAACTGCCTATGTAATATCATTACATATACATTATTGTATTGACGTTAAATTGTACACGTATTGACGTTAAATTAATATGTAAATTCAAAACCCCATATGGAAGACAAAGATATATTTTAGCCAAATTGGCTAGGGGATGGGAGTTAGACGGGCTCAACTTAAAACAAAATCGCCATGAAATTTGGTCTCAGGATTCAAAAAGGATTCCTTGTGTAAGCAAACTATTGATGAAAACAATCAATTGATGTACGAAAATTTAGTTGATTAATTCGTGCGGGGGAAGTTTGTTGCTGGTGATTCACCGACGACTTTTTGGTATAAATAAATACCGAATTCCGGCCATTCAGAATTGGCGCGAATTTGAATTTTCGTCACTTCCACCATCAGAAGGTTCCTCCTCGCATTCAAAAAATTTGAAATTTAATAATTAAGATACCGATGTGAGCAGGGCAGAGCTTCTACTAATAATATTTTCAAATATGCATAACAAGTTTTGATGTAGGTCAGAGAACGATGATTTTCTGTCAGTGTGGGGTGTCAGGGATTTCGAACTGTAAGGCTTCTCAGCAAGGATTACATGGAAGCAAGGATTTCGTGACATGGTTTTAACAGGATTTTATGACATCTTGAACTCAAAGTGTATGCTCACCGCTCCATGCTTATATAATGTTTTCTGTATATTTTTACCTGTCTTTTCTGTTTTTACTTTGTTATACCTATATTGATCATACTTAACATTTTTGCAGAGATATTGTGAAATACTTAATTAAAAATATAAAGAAAAACGTAGTTTTTTTTTTTAAATAATGAATATAAGGGAGTACTTTCGGTATTGTTAACATCTTCAGCCATGACTTAACAAATACATTTTCTATAGTAATGAGTTTTCAACGGATTTCCACACAGAGAAAAATATATTCTTGTGGTCAGAATAGTATTCTTGTGGCAAGAAGACATGTTCTTTGCGGCAAAGCAAATTTCTTCTTGCGGCAAAAAAGTTTTATTCTATACTTAGATTCGATGATAGGGAATAGTAGACACCACTAGATGATAGGGAATAGTAGACACCACTAGGTGATAGGGAATAGTAGACACCACCAGGTGATTCTCTCGATAAGAATAGAGTTTTACCACCCAAGCTATACAAAATATGAGGAATTTTTTTAAATTTAATTCTGTAAGAAGATAATGTTAAGAAGATATCTTCTTGCCGCAAGAATATCATTTTCTCCGTGCACGTTTCGAACGCGATGATCTGTCTGTGCGTATGTGTGTGCATGTGATTGGAACCTTTTGAGCGCTCTAACGCAGAAACGATTGTATCTATGAACTTCAAAGAAGTCACATGAGCTAACTTATATCTCAACGATTTTGGCCGAAATCGGACGAAAATTGAGACACTACCTCGGGGCCTATGTACATGGGTATCCAGAACCTAATAAGAACGACTTTCAGCCAATTCGGGGAATGGGAAAAGGGGAATTAGAGGGAGGCCTAACACAAAAAGCCTAATATTGCCGATGTAATATCTTTATTTATTTTATGGCTCAAATGATATTGGAGGGAGAGCGAACATTTAATTGATTAATTCGTACCGGTGACTCACCGACGACTTTGTCAGGTACTTGTTAATGTCCCCTACCTGGGTAGGCAAAATTTGGTACCTACTCCCATTGTAGAATGTCCAGAGCGCTCTGGTAGTAGGCGATATGACCTCGTAGTAAAAGCTTGGGCATCAGTCTAAATAATAACATTGTTTACACTTTTTTTAAAAGTTTTAAGTACAAAATTTGGTGGAGGGGCTTACAAGCTGAGAGCTGTCTGTGGCAGAATACAAGATAGGGGAAACTTCCCTCTGAAAGTCTGTCCCACGTTGCTAATTAAATAAAGAGGAATCTACCTGTCTAAAGGGTGAAATAAAAAAAAAAAATAAGGAAAAGTTTTTAAATGCGAGTGGGGAAGGTTGACTATCTCCTGGTCAAACAGAGCCCACTGGGACTCCATGAGCCTCCTGCCTCCTGTCCACCCAAGTCTCTGGTCTCTCTCTTAGTTCATTATGCAGGTCCTCACCCTACATCCTTCTGTTTTCATTTAATGTAAATTTCAGCTAGTTTTACACAACAGAACATGACCGCCTTTCTTCACTCAAGTTTCTACTACATGTAGTTAATTTAACATTTTATTCTTGAAAATGAAACTGTTTCTTCAGTCAGGGAATCTCCGGCAATGTACTTCCCCAGCACAAATTAATCAAATAAGTTCTTGCTCTCCCTCTAAAACCAATCGACCGTGTGCGCTAATTATCTTTACTGTGGGTTTTTGAGTCGAGCTCCAGTTCTCTATACCCCCTCCCTTCGGCAGATTCTCCTGAAAATTCATTGATGTGATCCTAATAGGATTTTGAATTTACATGTGAAATTTTGTGCTGATAGAATTATTACAAAGGCAGTTATTAAAGCTGTTGTGTTATCCCCCCTAATTTTCAACTTTTCTTTTGCCAATTCTTGTAAAATTTCGTGTCGATACATTCATTCTGCCGAGAGTAGAATACAATATTTATTTCAGTTATCTCTACAACTTTTGTTTGTAAAGATGGTTGGTTGGTTATTACGACCCATGCCCGGGCTTTAACTACGAAGTCATATCGCCTACTACCAGAGCGCTCTTTCGTCACTCTGGTGGACATGAGCCTGACTCTACTGTGGGAATCCTAAATTTTGCCTACCCTAAATTTTTATTCACCTAGGGCAGGAGTTTTTAACGAGTACCTAACATCGTACAGGCTCGGGACCATCGCTTAACGTCCCATCTGAAGGACGGCGTGCTTAAGTTTTTTTTAACTCCCAGATAAAACAAACTAAGGGCTTCGGTCGGGTTCGAACCCACGATCTCGAGCTCAGAAGACAAGTACGCATACCACTGAGTTACCGGCGCCCTCTGTTTGTAAAGCTTTTTGATTAGGCCATAAATATAGGCAGTATCTTGTAAAATCTACTTAGGCTCCGAAATAAAGTGGTCTCAATTTTCCTCCGATTTCGACCAAACTCTAATCAGATGTAATTTAGCTTCATTTAAAATTCAAATATAGCTATAATATTTATGCGTTAGTTCGCTCACAATTTTCCAATTACACATCATCGCGAAAATGTCAAAACATATTCAAGGCACCCTGAAAAGTGAAAATCCGTTGAAACCTCGATCTCAGATTTTCGCGCGATTAGAATACTTTCTTATTCTATAGGTATAAGGAAGTAAAAACAATTTTTTGTGGTAATTCATTTACAAGTTCAACGAGATATTGCTTAACTTCTAAACAGATCGGAACAGTGTTCCTTTAAGCTCCCTAAATTTTTTCTGGAATGAGATTCGACTTATATACCTCTGTAAAGAGCTCAAACAATTAAGATAAACCGTAAATATTTCATTTTCGCTAAAAAAAATTAGTAAGTATATATATATATATATATATTTATTTATTTACGAATTTTTACCGAATATATATATATGTATACGAGTATATATATATTGAACTTTTGAGGGTGCCAATAGCTCAGTGCAGGCTTTACATCGGAGCCTAAGTAGATTTTACAAGATACGTCTTATATTTATGATCTAATCAAAAATCTTTTCAAGTAAAAGTTATAGAAAAAACTGAAATACATATTGTACATAACTTTTGGCAGAATGATGTATCGATATGAAGTTTTACATGTGTATCCAGAAAAGGATAGGGGGGATTTGGAGGGGGGGAGGGACTTAACAAAACTTGAAGTGTGACAAAGTCCGTTAAAATGAGCTGATGTCGATAACTGAATTTATGACTCCATTTTTTGCTGACTCACCATTTTTTTTTTTTTTTAAATTCCTCTTTACATGATGCAGTTCAATACACTATTCGAACACTATGGCTCCAAAAACCTTGAGCACAGCGTCCTTCGGATGGGTCCCGAGCCTGTTCAATGTCAGCTACTCCTTAAAGGCCCCTATCCTAGGTGAATGAACCTGAGAGTGTTCTGGTAGTAGGCGATATGACTTCGTAGTTAAAGCCCGGGCATGAGTCATAATAACTAACTTCATCTCCTATACTCTGCAGTTAGACACAATAACAAAAATGTTTTATTAAAAGGTTGAGTTAACAAACGAAACTTGACTTTTTATTTATATTCCTCTTCTTTGCCGGAAAGAAGTTCCTCAAAGACATATCTGAGAGGTCATCACGAAGGATATGGGATTTGATATTACATTTGTAAGAACTGCCACTTCAAAGAGAACCGTCACAAATAAGGTAGCATCCTTCCGTCTACCCGAGTTTCATAATCTTTAGCTAAGCCATTTTTTTGGACGTATTTTTCTTATCCTTTACCAATTTTGTTTATCAAAGGAGAAAAATATTATAATAAAAGAAAGTTTAAACTTTTTCTTGGTTCGTTTAAGTTCATGTGAAGTAAATAATAAAAAAGAAAGTTTTTAAATTGTTACTCGGCTATTTGCATATGTTTGCTTCTGTTTCTCCTTTTCTAAATAATACATCTTTTTACTTCCCCAGTTATACGAAGTATTGGGGAAGTTATGTAATCGGACAAAAATTCGATGCGGAGTTTTCAACGAAATTTCACGTTTTCCGACTCCCAGATCCCAAAAATGAAAAAAAAAAAGTCCGACTGTCTGTGCTTGTGTGTGTGTTTGTGAAAACGATGACTCCCGATTGATTTTTTTTTTTGTTCAATGCCTTCAAATCTTTACATAATAAGACAAATGATAAATATACTACCTCCTCCCAGAAGACGGAGTCTGAGTGTGGGAAGGGGGAGCAGGCAGCTAGGACTGTACAATCGCTTAATAATTAAACATATTGTTACATATTATTCTATCTTTGAATATATCGATAGAAAAGCAAATATATATACAGTAGAACCTCGATATAACGTTGTTCAATATAGCGTTTTTCTCGATATAACGTTGTTCGATATAGCGTTTTTCTCGATAAAACGTTTTCTGGATCAGGTCCCGACCAAATGAAGGCATATTCAATGCATTTTTTATTTGATAGAACGTTTCTCGATGTAACGTTTATCGCGATATAACTAATATATAAGTTGACCTTCCGGATGGATTAGGGGATAGCATTAACTCAAAGACTCTTAGTAACTGTCGATACAAGGAATTTATCGACACAAAATTTCATTTTTTAATTCAAAAACCCCTTAGGAAGATACTTATTCATTTTCAGCGATATCGGCAGAAGGGATGGGGGATCAAAGGGTGCTCAACTCAAAAACCCCGATAAAGGCCGATGTAATGAATGTATCGACATGAAATTTTATATTTGAAGTCAAAACTCAATGTGGACATAACTTTTCAAATTTCAGCGATATCGGCCGATGGGAAGGGGGGTTCAGGAGAGGGGGCTCAACTCAAAAATCCCAATAACTGCCGATGTAATGAATTTATCTACACAAAATTTAGTATGAGGATTTATATGCTCATTTGTAAGTCAACTGTTGAATATTAGCGCAAAGAGTCGACTTCTTTTGAAGGGAGAGCGAAAAGTTGATTGATTAATTCGTTCTGGGGAAGTACATTGCCAATGATTCACCGACGACTTTTTATAAGTGTATTTGTTGTTGCTTTAGACTTTTAAACATATCAGCTACTTTACTGCTTCTTACAATTTATAACCTGTCATTGCACTTCGTGTCCCATGCAACTATTGGGAGTCATCAGAAGGTATGGTCTTTACCGTCAACACACTGCACATCACAGGAGTCAAAGACTGCATCTGTCATCGATGCGAAGAAGACTAGAGAGCTGTGGGGGTTTGCGATCCCGGGATTCCGAATTCCGGAAATCTTCGGGATTGAGTTCAAAAATGAAGGGCTTAGTTTCAAAACTGGCTAAGTCCAAAAAAATAAAAATCGGAGATATTTCAGGAAAATATTTTTTGAGATATTTCCCAACTTTTAGTAACAAGATAGTCGAAAAAAAAAATGTTTTCTTAACGAACATTATTAAAAAATGTATTTTTTAAAAATTTGATTTTCAAAACCAGCTAAGTCCAATATTTTTATCTTCAAAACCGGCTATGTCCAAGAATTCATTTCTAAAATGAAGTCCACATGTTACGATGAAAAGTATTGAATCTAATAAGGTAAATCTACCCATTATACCGTGACTTTAAGGATTTCGCGTTATTTAAACAGACGATACAACTGAAGTATCAATGTAATATCGATAATTATAAGCAAACAAAAATACTTTTTTTTTTTCTACAAAATTGAATAAATTCGTATTTTATTTTCAAACCCGGCTAAGTCCATTTATTTATTTTGGAAAGTGCTAAGTCCAAGTTGTTTATTTTCAAAACCGGCTAAGTCAACTTGCTTAGATTCAAAACCGGCTAAGTCCAAACATTTTTTTTCGTTTTCTGTGTGTATTAACTTACAAAAAGTAGCCGGACTACAGAAATTAAAAGTTATTTCCATCAGCAATACGCCAAATATAGTGTTTTCTATTTTTTTGAATATTCATGCACCTGGAGAGTTATTTGTTGTTTTCTCAAAATTAACAAAAGTGGACTTAGCCGGTTTTGAAACTAAGCCCTTCAAATCCCGAAATTTGTTTTTTCCCCAAAATTGTAACACATAACCGAAACGGTGACTTCCAAAGTTGTCCTAAGGGTAATTTAGTTTTAAGTCGTCCTAAACCTTTTCCTTAAGTTGCTAAGTCCTAAGTAAGTAGGTCTAAGCCCCCATCTCTTGTGTCCTTTTCTATATGTTTTTTTTTAAATTATGTAAATATCTTAGCTAGCAACTCTCCGAAAAATTTCATACTGTAGTTATGAAACTCTGAGGAAAAAGGAAACTGATATACATCATGCGCAGCAAAGACAGTGCACACCCGAGGTAAATTGTGGAACATAGGTGAGATTCTCCGTAGAGTGATCATGATTGGCTCTAGCTCTGACGACTTTTTACTCAGTTGTTGTGTTATGTTACTCATGCCACACGAGATTAAAGGCTAAACTATATAGTGTTGTGAAAAATCGCTCTGAATTATTGTCAACAATTTTTAAATAATAAGTGTACCCTAAAATAATATATTATTTTCAAAATTAGTCCTGGTGAATTACCGGCAATGTACTTCCCCACCAAGAATTATGCTTTCTCCTCTGCCTCCAAATTCGCTCAACCGTTTGGGCTAAAAAGAATAGTTGACTTACATGAGGCCTTCTAAATTCTCATACTAAAATAGTGTGCCAATAAATTCATTACAGCAGCAGTTCTTAGGCTATTTGAGTCAAACCCCACCTCTGATCCCACTCTTCCCTTCGGCCGATTTCTCATAAATTTAATAATTGCCGTCCTTAAAGGGTTTTGAATTTAAATATAAAATTTCATGTCGATACATCCATTACAATGGGAATTATCGGGATTTTTGAGTTGAGCCCCCACTTCCCTTCCGCTGAAAATTGATAGTTGTCCTTATAGGGCGTTGGGTGTGCATATCACACTAGTCACACTTACAGACATTATTCTTTTTCATTTTTGAAATCAGGAGGTCGGAAAACTTGAAATTTCGGTGAAAACTAAACATCGAATTTCAGACCGATTACATAACTTCCCTTCTACTTCGTATAATAATAATAATAATAAATTTATTTCCGTTAAACCAATACATGGTAATAGGATACGTCAAAAGAATTTATACATTAAGATAGCTTATAAATTAGATTTATAACTACTTGAGTCTAACACACCTATGATTAGTAGTAATAACAAAACTATTAAAAAAAGTAAAATGAAATTAATAAAAACAGAACAAATAAATACTTAAAAATATATGAGTACATAAACAAAATTAATACAAGATATGTTTATAATAAGTAGACACATTTTTCTACTTAATAAAAATTAAGGTAACTATTTTTCAAAAAAAACCTCTTCGGAAGTGTTTTTATCCCAACGATGTTTCGGGACGTTCTTACGTCTGATCATCAGGTCCCAACGTGCGAGATATTGAAAAGAAAGAAAACAATCTAACTATAACAATATATGAAAAATAATATATATATAATATATATATATATATATATATATATATATATATATATATATATATATATATATATATATATATATTAATCAATTATAAATGAATGTATAAAAAAGTCTAAACAAAATAAAAAATTATAAATGAATAAATAAAACAATAACGTACATTGGAGGAACTCTGCCCAAAAAATAAAAAAAAATATGAAAGCTTTGTATCAAATAATGTTTTTGGATATGAAACACGAATCTTTATTGTGATTATATTATTCTTTTTGAACAGTGAGAATAAAATTCCGTTTCCGTGTAAAGGGTTTCCTCTAACATGGAACATTTTTAGTTGAAATTTAAATTTTTTTATTGTATCTATTGACTTCAAATAGTTGGGGTATTCACTATAGATAGGGAAGTAAAACAGTTAAAGAAAGTTTTATAAAACAGAAGAATGGCCATAATAAGTTTTCGTGTTGGTGTTGTGAAATGTCTTTTTCAATGTAGAAGGGTTGATTTGGGGGGCTGGACGCTGGTTCATATAATGACCACAAGAAAGAGTGACCGAAGCGTTCGAGCGGAAGGTCCCCGGTCACTTTGTAACGTTTCACACTCACTGAGCTCTACCCTCTCCTCTAATTATGCCGCCCTTCCTTCGTTACCCGCCAACCCTCCTTGGTTCCTCTACCCTCAATTTAATATCCTCAACCAAATTTCCGCCCTCCGCTTCTAGCGCTTGGGCAACGTGTCAACAGCGTCAGAATTTGAAACGTATGAAATATATTGTTCCAATGAAGAAAAACTGGCTATAAACTTCCTGCATTCGCACGTCGTACTTCGGCCATGGGTAACAGACAAAAAATCAAAATCACATTTCTTCTAAAGGAAATTTTATTCGCGAAAAAGTTGTGTATATATATTTTTATTAACTGAATCATTTTTAGTTTGCTAGTTATTATGACTCATGCCCGGTCTTTACCGAGCTCATACCGCCGACCGATAGTGCTCTTGAAATTTTGACATTGCCATTTTTTTTCTATCTTAGCACATTTGCTTGTTGTATATATTTTTTATACAGTTTTAAATATCACTTTGTAAAAAAAAATATATAAGATTACTTTAATAAAGAATTTTGTATTAATTTGTTTATTTTGTTGCAGGTGCACTGAGTATGTCCGTAAATGTTAATCCAAGAGAACTGATCGTCAAAAGTGGAGACCCTGTTCAAATGATGTGTCAGGTATGTATTTTTATATTTTTTGTTTTTATAATCTATCATACTTTAGAAATCATGTTAATTGAGAAACTGACGACCCAACTTATTAGTTTGTCACTAATACAGATGTCAAAACATAGTGAGCATGACCTTCCAAGGCGCTTATCATCTTCAACGTCTTCACGGCCTTCTTGGAAATGCGTATACCACTCATAAACCCTAGTTTTACTCAAAGCAGACTCACCAAAAGCAATATTTAACATTTCTAATACGTTGTTGCACTTTATTTCATTCTTATAGCAACATTTAATGCAAATTCTCTGATACATTTTGTAAACAAATAAATAATCGCCGATCGTACCAAAACATATTAACCTCTTTAAATGATGTATGGAGGAATTATTGTCAATAAAAAGTTTGTAAAAACAATATTAAGACAGGTAAGCCTTCTGTAAGAGTTTTATCTCTATATATCAATCTGTAGTTCTGTTTGTACGAAGTTGGCGCAAAAATTACGGAATCGATTTTGAAAAAATTAATATGTAGCATCCTTACAAGCTCGATCCAAACGTAATCCATGTGTCATCTCCTTTTTTTTTTGGGGGGGGGGGGGCATAAAATAGCATTATAATGGTTTACTTGGCGAAGTTAAGTATAAAACCAAAATTGCTGCAAATCGAATTTCCATCGTTTGATCATATGGATATTTGTGGGTAGGAGGTAAGGCGCTGAGGAATTTGAACATTGAGTAAAACACCATTGGAGTCAAAATCATTGAACATTTTACTTACTACTAAAACCATGTAACTTAAAGTTACTAACCTGCTTTAAGTTATTCCGGGCGAAGCCGAATAAACTGCTAGTATAATATATAATGCAAGTAACAAGACACTCCATTATTTTTTCATAAACAATGTATACGACACAAGCCAGGATCGTTACCGCCGTTTCCATAGCAAATTATATACACATAAATCCAAACATACACTCACTTTTTTACACAACACCAACCACAGTGGCA
This sequence comes from Aradus depressus, assembly GCA_963662175.1. NCBI lineage: Eukaryota > Metazoa > Arthropoda > Insecta > Hemiptera > Aradidae > Aradus > Aradus depressus. The sequence continues at coordinate 19,365,463 of OY759215.1, forward strand.
CCCTCTCTGAGGAGAAGGTGAAACTGTGAACTGGTGGCGGTGTTTGGTTCCTTAAAAATGTTTGGAGTAATGAAAATTCGTTCTGAATTAATGTCAAAAAGTAATGAACCATAAACTAATTTATTATTTCTAAAATAATTCCGGGTTTTTTATTAAGATTATATTGTAAATACATGACTATCGTATTTCCAAAACATTAATTGTAACAAATGAATTATAAATAAATCAATCCTTGATTTGGATGCATATTCATGTTCATAGAACACATAATTACACTACGTGATATTATCAGAATATAGATATGTAAATAGCACACACTATATTCACATAAAACCGAAACCTTCTCGATGAAACATTGTTAACGACATCTTTATGGAAATAGAGATGGTTTTTTTCATCTAATTCGTTTTTTACTTTCTTATATCTTAAGTATCATATAAAGGAAGTATTTTAATCGAGCAAAAATCCGAGATCGAGTTTTCTGTCTGCATGAATATGATTGGACCTTTGTGTCTAATGCAGAAACTATTGTAGCTATATAAATAAGGTTTGTAAAATATATTTTTTAAATCAGTTTCTGCTAAACATGTCAACTAGTATTGTGCCAGGCAACAGCGGGCTAGCAGCTAGTATTGTATAAAGTAATGTTTTTTTTGTTATTATAACGCTGTTTCATCACGAAAATTGTCAATTGAACCCCTTTAAAAATACTTGGAATTTCAAAAGTAATTTGGAAAACAATAGAAAAACTGCCTGAAGTTAACACAGAGAGCAGCTGTTTACAACATTGGCTTGTAGTAATTCAAATATTTACAACTTAACTTTCTAACAAGTCCTCCAACAAGACTTTTGGATTTATGGATTTTCTTAGGACTTGGAGGACGAGGAAACGAAATAGATTAGGTTTAATTTATAATATTCTGTCATCATTTTACATACACACACTTTTACCAATAATATTTATATAACAACGTATTTATTTTCTGGGAGGGATTTTTGTTCTAAAAGTAATTATAATTCATTTTTTATAATTTTAAATGTATTAATAAAATTATTTGTTGTTTTAAAATTTTTAATTTTCCTCTTAAAAACTGAAGAACTTATCATTGAATCATATCGCGATTTCAGAGGCTACAATATTTCTACCACCTATTTTTTAAGCAAGGTATATACTATAATATATATTTGTTACATTAAAATAAATGCCTAGGCGTTTCCTGAAATGTCGTACCTACGTCAGGCACGTTCTACACAATCTGATTAGTTAAACATGATGTAACACTTGTTGAGGTTATAAGCTATTTTTTATCTAACTTCAGTGTTAAGTTCAAAGCTAAAATAGTTGTGTTTCGCGATGGATAAATGTGAAGAGCTATTTTTCTATCATTATAATACATATTACAGCTCAGAACCAAACAAACGTCCATATTTATTTTAAACTAGCTGACCCGACAGACGTCGTTCTGTCAAAAGCTATTGGACCGGATTTTTTTTTTTTTTTTTGACCACGTGGAACCTTTGACCACAGCTAGTTCCTACTTAAGAACGCCGGGCACCTTAGATAGTATGCGCCTTGCAACTCCGTGCAACCAGGTATTAATAAGTTCTTAGGAACGCTGGGCAACACAGATAGTATGTAGTTAGGAATGCTGGGCACCGCAGCTAGTATGTGCCTTGCCCCCATTTTTGTGCTTAGCCCCCCCCCCCCCCCCCCCCTCCAGTTTACCGCTAGGAACTCTCTTCATAAGAACCTTCCTCGGACTTCAACGAATATTTGAAAAAAAAAATTAGCCGAATTGGTCCAGCCGTTCTCGAGTTTTGCGCTTAGCAAAATTAGCCAGTCATTTTTATTATATAGATTTGCATTGAAAGTAAATTTGTTTATGACTTTTATACCTATTAAATTTAAAAAATATTTATTATTTTCCTATTTCAAATATTTTCTTCTTTTATTTGTACTCAAAAACATATTATAATCATTAATAAATATCTTTTACAGTTTATGAAATATTTTTTGGCTTTAAAATAAATTGTAGGAATATTGAGGGTCTGTCAAAGATGGAAGAAAACAGGCAACACTATTCAAACGCCAACGTTTCTATATATTTTATATCATCATCAGGGCCTACAAATATATTGGGGGGGGGGGATCAAGATTAGAACCACAATTAAACAAAAGTGTGTTGATGAACATTACTGAACGTTAAAAATACATTATAACAAGTTAAAAATTGAAACTGACTTACTATGAATACATTACTAAACATTAAAATTAAATATGATTACATTACTAAACATAAACATTAATAATGGAAATAGACAAATAGGTGAAACATAATAAAGAGTAAACATTAAAATGACTTACTATGAATAAGGCGTTGGCATTTGAATAGTGTTTTCTTCCATCTTTGACTGACCCTCAATATTCCTACAAATAGAATCTACAGTCGCTAATCAACATCTACTTTAAAATTAATTTAAACATGATAAAAACAGATTTTACAATCTGCCTCAGTATCACAAGGCACTTCTTGAACCTTCAAAGTCTAAATGCCGTACGATTGTGTACATCAAGAAAAATTGTCATTTTATGAAAAGCCTAGGCATTTAATGTAATTTCACAATATGCCGGCAGTTCATGAAATGCCTTGTTTTTACATGATACGACCGATTTCACTAAGTGACTATATATATACTCATACTTTTTTTTTAATTCAGAAGGAGCAATAAATGCAACATAAAGAAACATCATTCACAAAACAGTATTCTTTTAATTTCAATCCATTTGAAGGATCTTCTATATAGGAATATTTTGTCAATATATTGTTTCATATGGTCCTCGCAGCATAAATCATATATATGTGAATATTTACTTAACGTCGTTCTAAACTATTGCGAATATGTGTAAACTGTGTTCGAGGCGAAACGTAGTTGCGGTACTATCGCCCTAGCGTTGCGATTCTCATATTAATCCACTTTCTTTGAGTCTGCGTCAACTTAGCGAACTAGAGGATTTGCTGTCGTTACGAATATTTCTCATAGGGAGGCCTTAATACAAAAAAAAAAAAAATGGGTAAATTATCATTAGTTTTGCCAATGGGCGACTGTAATATGTACAGTGAGTGATGACGTATTTTCAGTTGTATGATTCGATTTATTTTGAGGGGTATAGAGGTTAGTATAAGTATCAGATAGAGTTTAAACGGCAAATAGAACTCAATGGGATGTGTAATTAGACGAGGTCAACACATCCTGGGGGTTAATTTCAGTTTGGTTAGTGGTTAATTGAATATAACCACACCAACACCAGCCTATCTGTTATTTAACCACCTACCATTTGGTCACATGTAATCAATAACATCAGTGCCTACTTTACATTGTATTATAACCGGTTAAAGAGGTATTATTCTATGAGATCATTCAAACTAATTTCATGGTCAAAATAACGAAAGAAAAAATTATTTTTGAGATTTTATGTCTCTAATTTTTATGTTTTTTGCCTATTGAGTAACCAACCAGATCAAAAAAAAAATCTTGCATATTTGTGAATTTTGTCCTAAAAATAAGAAAGTTCGTAAGTTTTTTTTATTGAAAAGCACCCAAATTTCATGTTTTCTGAACCTCTGATTCCCAAAATGGAAGAAAAAATATTTCTCCGACAGAAAAAAAATCGAAAAATGGGGGAAAATACTTTTTTTTCATTAATAGAACTAAATTTTTTTAAATATCAAAATACAATAAATTACAGTGTAATTATTTTTTATAATAATAATGTATATTGTACAAAAAACGTAGTAAATTAGAAAGTAACGCTATGAAGCAAAACATATTTTCAAAAATATATATACACAAATATATAATGAAAAGATAGTTTCATAATTACATTTACAGGGTGTATCAGAATAAAGGGACCATGAGTGGCTGTAACGAGATGGGACGAAGGTCCTGTGGTATTAGTAAGCGTTTATTAACGTAAGAGGGGGCGTCCTGGCCCCCTGATTTAATACGAACTACGAACAAATTTTCAAAACGGAAAGTTGCTCCCAGGAAACATGTTTCAAAGTGATATATTTTCATTGTGAGTGTATTGTGATGACTGAGAACTGACTGAATCCAGGTGATATAATGACTGCTAACTCACCTACCTGTGATAACGTATCAGTTGAGTGGCAGCAGTGTCACCCACCCCGCATTATTCATTCATTCTATGTCGGTCTCTGCCCCTATCACACACAGTCTTCACTGAACAAACCATTTACAAAATACATTTATCACATCGCCTCCTTCACTTCTCTCTCCTCTTATGTCTTCTTCAACATGAATCTAGCCATTTCTTAGGGGGTTTTTGCTGCTATTGATCTTTCTCGACAGCACTACTAGATAAATCACAAAAAACAAAATCTCGAAGTTTTTTAATATTTTTATTATGTCTATTTACAACAAATACATATATATTCTTGTTTTCCTTTCTTATTATTTTAAAATAAATAAAAAAAATGTATTTACAAAATAAACTACTCAAAAATGAATAGGGATATGTTCTGAAAATCGGCTCACCGCCGTCGAAATTCAAAATTTTTTTGTAGTTAAATATTTTAATAATATACATAATATTTTATGAAGAGAAGACATTTTTAAATGAATATTGGCTCGGATTATAAACAATAATCCCTATTCTCTCCTAATTAGGATTAAGTAGATTTAATTTTTGAAATTTGATGACGGTGAGCAGATTTTCAGAACATATCCCTATTCATTTTCCTTTACCTAAATTTCTGTATCTAAAAAAATGATTACTAATTAAAGGAAATTCTCCTCTATCCAAACATATTTTGAGTGAAGCTCCAAGAAAAATTACATAAATAACTCTGGGCAAATTTGAAGCTACTTTAGCTGTATTAATCAATAAAAAAAAATATCTTCCGATTTTAACATTACTTAAATAAAACATTATATCGTCGCTGTGAAATCAAACCGGCATATCTGCGAAATGGATATTTTTCACCAGAGCGCTTTAAAGTTTTCGCATGTGATATTTTCCTTTTAACGTCCGTTTGGTTCACCTCAAAGCCACCTTATGCATCAATAAAATTTAGACGAATACTGCTTATTGAAGTAGTAGTTGCAAATAAATCGAAAATTGCTTAAATTAAGAGAAATATGCAGATATGCCAGTATACCTTTAAAATCAGTGTAATATTTGCTTTTGTGTCACAGTGGCTTCTTTTTTTTTTTGACCTGTTTTAGGTAGAAAAAAAAAGATAATCTTGTCAATAAAAAAAGATATATTGTTCCACAAATTTTTTTTACAATAATTAATACAATATTGTTCTTCCCTTTGCTGGTAATTTCAAAGTTTCACAAATTTTTATAGAAATCTGAATAAATTGACGGTATTATCCCGTTGGTAACTAAGTTTAGGATACTCTTTTTCTTCTTCTCATCAATGGTAACTTTACTTACATGATTGATGTGTTTCCTCCTTGAAGCTTTTGAAGCGACTGGCGTATTGCGCAATAGATCTGTCTACTGATAAATAAAATGGCTATTCCCGCGTAAAAGCATACCAGCCCAACGCCATTTTTATCCAAATATACGATATGCCGGTTCGACATAAAAATAGATGAGAAAAAAAGGAATTTCTTGACGCCAAAAACTAAAAAACTCAATTTTTGCACATATGCCGGTTTGATTTAACAGCGACGATATGTGTCCCGAATTGGTACTATATATGACTATCGACTCCTTCTGCTCTGTGGGTTGTTTGAAGTCTCTTGTTTCTATGCCTTTGATATATAACAAAATGTTACCTTTTTTTTATTGTTTTCTTTCTTCCTTTTCTTTCATTTTGTTTTCTAAAATTCTATTTTAATTTTCCATGTCCTTGGTTTTCCATCAAAACGCTGATTTCTCTAATTTGAACTGAAATATACACTATCCCTTCCTCAAATTTGCCCAGAGTCCCTATTCATTTTTGAATAGTATCTATACCTACAATATATGGGAGTACTTTCCGTATTGATACTGTCTTCAGCCACGACAAATACAGTATTTCGTACGTGATGATACTAACATGTTGTGGAACGATATTTCTCATAGAAATAAAATACGTTGTTTTCTCAACGACCAGAACCGGTGTTCAACGCAACTGCGTCATTATTAGTGTCACATCTATGAATACATTGGTAATATATATTTTATATTATAAAATATAAATATGGAAAAGTAACTAAAGCTCATGTACTACAGATTTTTTTTTGTTATTGTGTATATCATATTATTTTCGAATGAATGTTATATTTGCTAGTATATAAAGCGAGTGAATAAACCTCATATCCTCACTCCTTTCATTAGACTCAACGCTGTACGGTTGGGGTAAGTCAGTTTTATTTTATTTTATTTTTATATTTATTTGTATCTTGATGCTTCAGTTACTTTTCCACATTTATATTTTATATGAATTCATTGATGTGCCACTGATGATGACGTAGTGGCCCCTACCAGGGACCTCTCCTTTCTTCCTTTCTAATTGTATCTCTATACTTTAAATAATATATATTTTCCCATTTTTTATTATAATTGTGTAATAATTATTTTATTAATAACTTTATTTTCTCTGTTCAAGGTGTCTGCACCGCTGGAGTTCTGCCGGTTCGAGATGCCTGGAGAGGGGAGTTTTTCAGTCTCGCCGTTGAAACGAGGCACACACGTTTCCTATCGAGGGGAAGGCCTGGACAAAGGACAGTGTGGCTTCAATCTGGAACATGCCACAGAGAAACACAACGGAGAGGTTCGCTGTGGCCTCACCTCTGTGGAGACGTCCAAGGAGTCATTAGGCGTCATGAAACTCGTCGTCGCCAGTCAGTATATCGTATTATTTTTATTATTATTTTCTATTTCAGTTAGTTCTTATGATTCATGCCCGGGCTTTAACTACAATGTCATATCGCCTACTACCAGAGCGCTATATTCATAATTCTGGTGGACATGAGGCCCCGAATCTATTATAGTAGTCCTAAATTTTCCCTACCCTAGGTTTATTAACCTTGGGTATAGGGCTCTTTAACGAGTACCTGACATGGTACAGGCTCGGAACCATCGCTTAAAAAAATAGACTATACTAGGCTTTTTAGGCCATTCTTTTTTTCAGTTAGTTATCATGACTCATGCCCGGGCTTTAACTAAGATGCCTACTACCCGAGCGCTCTTACGTCGTTCTGCCGGACATGAGCTCGGCTCTACTGTGGGAATCCTTAATTTTGCCTACCCAGGTTTAGTTACCTAAGGTAAGGGGTCTTTAACGAGTACCTGACATGGTACAAGCTCGGGACCATCGCTTGAATTCCCATCCGAAGGACGACGTGCTTAGGTTTATTTTACCTCCCAGATAAAATAAACTTATGGTCCGGGTTCGAACCCGCGATATATGTATGAGTGTCTCGCGAACCCCATAAGGTCATCATCTATTAATGTTCAGCCAAATCGGAAAAAGTGAAGGGGAGGGTTAGGGGGGAGGCTTAACCCAAAAATATTATTCAAACCCCTTAATTTCCAACGGAAACGGCCATAGGGAAAGGGGGGATGAGAGGGGGCTAAACTCAAACCCAATAACTGCCGATGTAATGAATTTATCGGCACAAAATGTAATATGAGGATTTAGGATTTAGCGCAAACGGTCGAATAATTTTGGAGGGGGAGCGTCAAGTTAATTGATTAATTCGTATTGGGGGTAGTACATTCCCGGTCATTCACCGACAATTTTTTTTAAATTTTTTCTCCCAGAAAATTAGTAAAATTATTTTATCTGAATATTTAATGTTCTTGACCCATCAACTCAACAATTATTGTGTGGTTTTTTGTCCTGTCATCGTCATTAATCTTTTTTAAATAAAATACGACTGGTTTTATCTGTAATCTATATGAGTGACACAAGACGTTTGACAGCTGTCACTAGGCAGCCCACAATAGCCTAGAATTGAAAAAAGTTCATTGAAATTAAGCGTTGAAAATATGGCCAATATGCACAAAACATATATTCATATAAATAAATAAACAATACATTTATTGAGATTGTTTTTGACGTTTGCATAGACGCTGAATTATGTTTTGAGGTAAATTTTCCCCTAACGACGATAGGGGGAGGGGTGACTAAAATTGAAAAAAATCTTATAATAAACTAATTTAAGTTGAGATGATTTTTCTATTCCCTGTATTTATTTTTGAAATTGTTTGATTAGAGGTTTACTTAATTCTTCAACGGAGGTACAGATAAATAAATTTTCCAAAAAGTCAAGTGTTTGAGTGTGTACAACAATAATTATATGCTTAACTTCCTTCTATTAGTTCTCTAGGCTAATTTTTTATGTAAATTCAAAACTGCATAAGAGCGACGCATCAATTTTCAGCTGATTCGGCCGAAGTAAGGGAGGGATCAGAGAGCTTAATTCAAAATCTCCATACAGAGATACACACACACGCACAGGCATACATCATCGCAAAAATGGTTAAAACGTATTCAGGGGACTTTGAAACGTGAATATCCGTTGAATTTTCGAATTCTCGCATGATTACAATATGTACTTTCTTATACTGTAGGTATAAGAAGGTAATTCATGAAGTGTATACTCGTACTTCTATCTATAGAAGAGCCTTATGAGGTACATAATTCATGAAGTGTGTACTTCTATCTATAGAAGAGCCTTATGAGGTACATAATTCATGAAGTGTGTCCTTTTATCTGTAGAAGAGCCTTATGAGGTACATAATTCATGAAGTTATACATACCTATTAATAATAAATTTTACAAATAATTTTCTAAGAAGACCAAACGTTTTGACATTTTTGCAGGGATCCCGAACCCACCTGAGCTGATTGTGTTCCGACAGCCTAGCGGAGCTGACTCCTACAAGGAAGGAGATGTCATCGAGGCCTCCTGTCTAGTGAGGAATGGCAGACCTGCTGCCACCATCTACTGGTATATCGGTATGTTGGCTCTACTCCAGAATAGGCATGTGTACTGGATATCTCATATATCAATTAGATGCTTATGACCTAGATGTTAAGCATCTATAAACCTAATTCTAATCAATTATATCGACATTTTTCGTTTGATGTTTACTGTATTGATATCTCTATATTATTATTATCATACAATGAGGTCAGTTATAATTTTTGTTATTTTGAAAAATATATACTTATAGGTATATATTTATATCAATATCTAAAATATGGTTATTATCTAAATGTTAAAATTGTTTAGATATTGTGGGAGACACAAAAAGTCCGAAATGTTTATACATCAAATATATTCTTAATCTCAGAAATAAATTAAGAGAATAAAATTAGCCAACTTCCGGTCGATTTTGAGGAAGATTTTGAAAAAGATTTGTAAGAATTTGAATCAAAACACGGATAAAACATACTGAAAGGCCCAATGTGTCCGCTATGGATACGCATTTTTGTATCGATATATTGATATTGTTCGTTACGTTTTAACAGCCGATATGTGTATTTAAAATAGAACCTTTTAAAACTGTCGTCTTCATATCATTATCCTCACTCATTTTTCTTCATAGAACTCAAGTTTTTCTCTTTTTTTTTTTCATAAAATTCGAAAAAGACAATTTTGAGATATAAAGAACAAGAAGAAGTTTCTCGCAAGTGTAGAATACTTGATCATATAGTAGACTGACAACAGAGAGATATCGCATGTCAGGAGCCCCTCAGAGAGACGTATCTTGCTAGTTATCTTTACGTCCTCTCAGACTAACGAGCATACTCAGTATAGATCAGAAGCTTCACGAATATTCTCATCAGTCATCACTTTTACCCCCTCATTAGATAGGGAATTTTTTTATATTACAAAAATTATATATTTAATTTAATAAGAATTAGTTACTTTTGGCTATTTAATTGAATAAGAATTAGTTATTTTACTTTCTGCTATTTAATTTTAAACGTTTAAAATTTTTTGGATTTTTTTTTTCAAAAACTGGAATACTTTTAAAAATATTCAACTTCTTTACGGTCTACATAGTATGTAAAAATTGTTGAAAATTCAGAACGAATTTTCACAACAGTTGCTAGAATAGCTTATAACTTCGTGTGGCATCAAACGTTACACGACAACGAAGTAAAGACGCCGACAGAGCTAAAGCCATTAACTATCACTCTACGGACTGAGATATCCCCTCCAAAACAGCTCGGGTGCATACTGGCTTTACTGTGCGTTATGTATATCCGTTCGCTTTTTTGTCAAATTCATCAAGAGAAAGATTTACTTAAAGAAGTCGGACTACCTATTGTCATTATTTCTACTCCCGATACTGGACAACAATTTGTTAAAATTCTGAATTTACTGTACTCACAAGTACTTATGTATATTATATCTATAGTCACATAAGTTAAGTCTAAAAATGGCCAAAATGAGTTAAGTGTACTATGATCATCTCCCAAGCCATCTGCGCATTGGGAAGAAGTTTGGGAGCTCAGAACTCTAATACTTTCGGAATTATAAAGATGTGGGTTTCTTGGTATCTCGTAAAATTGTTTATGTTCTTGGTTAAATCAACTTAATCTACTTCTTTGAGGAATCATTCACGAGATAACTGCATTTAACCATTTATTCACTACGGCAGACTATTCCAAGTGAATAGGGCGTTTTTGGTTAAATCAACTTGCTCAACTTTAGAGAGGCGTCATTCACGAGTATTTAAAAAAGTATGGTTAATAATTAGGTAAGGGTGTATAAAAATTAGGTGAGTGCGGTCAATAATTAGATAAGTGATGGGGAATGATTAGGTAACTATGGGAAAATCAAAGAAAGGATTAACAATATTCATTTTCATTCACTCCTATAGATTTAGAAGGAATATGATTAATAATGATGCAAACATAATTTATTTATTCCAAAAACTGGATTTACATGACTAATGCAAAAGTAAACAAGTGCTGCCCTGAAAAGTTATTATAACTTAGACTTACCAATTTATTACCTGTGACCACATATATTAAGTATGTATATGGAAAATGCATTTTCCAGTTGATTAAGGACAAAGAAATAATTTTAAGATCTTACAGAATAGATATTGTTTATTTAATGCATGTTTATATGGTTTCAGGTGATGAAAAACTGACGGATGGTATGAGCCTTCCCGAGGTGGACCATTTTCAAAAAGATGACTTGTACAATGTTGTACAAAACTTAACTCGACGGATCCAGGCGTCAGACAACGGTAAGCCGCTGAGATGCGTCGCTGGACATCCGCTACCCTTTGACCGCAACACCACTCAAAGACAGATCACTGTCAAATGTAAGTTGAAACTATGAATTGTATTTTGCAAAACCAAAGCTTTCAAGTTATCAGCACACTTATTAGAGTGATAACATGTAAATAACTGTGAATTTGGTGTTGTCCTAAACCCCATCAGAATGTAAAAACAATAATTTTACTTCCCGAACTATACGAAGTATAGGGGTAGTTATGTAATTGGTTCAAAATTAAGTAAATGGTTCAATGTTAATCCACAACATTTTCTATACAAAAACATTTCATACTTAACTTTCATTTTTAGTTTCTTGGCAGAGTTCCTCCACTTCTATAAGGTCTATCGGAATTTCATTTTGTTTAATATTTTTATTACTGATATAATTTTTTTTATTATTAGTTATTGTGACTCATGCCCAGGCTTTAATTATGAGGTCATATCGCCTTCTACCAGAGTACTCTTTCATCATTCTGGTGGACATGAGCTCGACTCTACAATGGGAGTCCTAAATTTTGGCAACCTTGGTTTATTCATCTAGGGTAGGTGTCTTTAACGGATACGTGACATCGCACAGGCTCAAGACCATCGCTTAACGTCCCATCCGAAGGACGACATGCTCAACATTTTTTCACCTACCAGATAAAAAACCAAAGGGATTCGATTTTTTTGACGTATCCTAAATACCTTGTCAAGAAAGCTGTTCTGACTGGAATAGTGATTTACAGTTAATTTCTGATTAGAGATGAAATAATTATTATAACAAGCATTTGAAATGTGGTTGCTATTCAAATATTTTGCATAGCTGCCACAAAATTCTCTATATTTGTGGAACATAATTATTGATCCACAAGTACAGAATAAATAGATACTGTATGGTTTTCTAATTTAAGTAATGTTTTTACATCAACTTAAATGTTTACATTTTAAATTTGAATGGGTTTAATTAAAAAGATTACTTCAAGCCCCAGAGATTACTTAAAGTTCCTTGTTTTTCAACTTTAAAACTTATAAATGTAGTTTTAATTTTTTCCATGAAAATTAAATTAGAACTATTTATTAACTATGAATTGTATCTTCCAAAACGAAAGCTTTCAAGTTATCAACACACTTACTACAGTAACAACATGTAAATAACTGTGAATTTGGTGTTGTCCTAAACCCCATCAGAATCTAAAAACCCCATTTTTACTTCTCGAGCAATAATAGTGCTGAGAGTGAGAAGTTATTTAATTCGTTCAAAATCTAATGAATCGTAGAGGGCGCCGGTAGCTCAGTAGTATGCGTGCCAGTCTTCTGAGCTCAAGAACGTGGGTTCGAAACCCGATCGAGAGGCCCTTAGTTTATTTTATCTGGACGGTAAAATAAACTTGAGCACGCCGTCCTTCGGTTGGGACGTTAAGCGATGGTCCCGAGCCTGTACGATGTCAGGTACTCGTTAAAAACCCCTGCCCTAGATGAATAAAAATTACAAATTTAGGGTAGGCAAAATTTAGGACTTCCACAGTAGAGTCGGGCTCATGTTCACCAGAGTGACGAAAGAGCGCTCTGGTAGTAGGCGATATGACCTCGTAGTTAAAGCCCGGGCATGACTCATAATAACTAACCTAACCTAACTTCTAATGAATCGTTGTGCTCTCACAAAGTTACAAAACCATAAGCACAGAAATCATATATGACCAAAACGTTCACGGGGAATTGAAATTCTGTTGAAAACTCTACTCTGATCATTGCACCATTACAGTAAAAGTAAAGAAGGTTGGAAGTATCTAGTTTTTGAAATCAATTTAAAACAGACTTCTGAGTTATTTAAGTTTCATTTTCTCTTTTTTTTTCTGAGATTCTTTAAAAATGTATTAAAATTTATTCAGAACAGTCCTTCTGTTTAAATCAGTGTAATAGTGCTGTTCCTGAATAATGTTTTCTGAATTATATTGTAATCTTTTTTATACTTCCTCAGCTAAGCTAAGTAAAAAAAGTATAGGGGAAGGTATGTCATCGGTCAGAAATTTTTTGTGGATTTTTTAACGAAATTTCAGGTCTGAAAACCTCCTGATTCCAAAAATGAGAAAAAAAAACAAAAAAAAACATTAAGGCGTAGTCAAGGTCCATGTCGTAGATTTCCCGTGAAAACGTCGGGATAAAATCATTTTTCATTTTCTTTTCGATGCTGCGTAGCTCTTGCATTTGCTCGGCACTAGACTTTTTAGGTTTTTAAAATTTCTTTTGATGCGAGCTTTCCTCTGATTTGCATTTTCTATAATACCGCGCATATTTAACTATTCATATGAGACGACATCTTTAATTTTTTTGCAATTTTCAATTTAATACCGATTTTTAAATATATTTCGGCGAATAATTTTATTGTTTCACTTTGAGTCCTAGTAGTGCTCCTCAAGCTTTTTACAATGACACCCGAATCAAACGTCCTATCTAAACGCGTTATCACGCTACACTAATTTCTAATTTTACACAACGCTAAATCGCAACAATCATCCGCCGGCGCCCACACTAGCCCGATAACGTCACAGGCAAAACAAACACTGCGCAACAAACACGTACAGACATGCTCTATCCATTGTGACCTCAACCGTTGTTATCGCATTATTAGTCTCGTAGTTATTATCGATTGAAATCTGACGGTATCTTGTAACACAAGAAAGTTTGACCGGCTATCACTGTGCTTAACGAGCGAATAGACGTTTTCACGTCAGAAAATGTCTGACTGTCTGTGCTTCTGTGTGTGTTTGTGTCAGTGATAACGAAATTTTATAAGTAAATTCAATTTTCCGCGAAATTAGTCTGCAGGAAGGGGGCGACCAGAGAAGGCTCGACTCAAATACGCTAATAACTGCCGCTATAATGAATGTGTCGACAGAAAATTTAGTATGAATATTCACAAGCCACAACGTATGTGTCGTGTATTGTGTTTTAGCCCAAACAGTCAATTGGCTTTGCAAGGAGAGCGGAAACTTAATTGATTAATTCGTGCTGGGGAAGTACATATACGGTGATTCATTTATCCTTTTTAAAGGGAACTCTATATTATGATAAAACATGAATATTTCATGAAGCATTAGAATTTTATTTGTGTATTTCAGAAATTGTCAACATCATTTTACTAAGGTTTACCTGTTGAATAAATAAAAAGGTCTAGGTACATGGTTTTCCATTATTTTTCCCTAACTTCTAATAACAAATAAAAAAGTGAGGCATTGATTTAATCCAAGGTTGTTTTCTTTTGCTTTTTGTTAACTTTTGCCCGCTTCGCCCGGCCCTTCCGCCGGCCCTGTTTATACCAGTGTAATAAAAAATATTATTAAATTAAATTGATTAGTTTTATTGTAACTAAATCTTTCAATCATTACTTCTAATTTTCAAAATTTTATAATGTTAACCCTATACTTAGGTGTTTATTTAAATGTCCTTCATTTCATCTCGAATAGGATAATTTGTGTTTGTTTTTTGTATTTTATTAAGCACTAAACCAGAATGAAATTCGTTTCTTTTTCATCATTAAATACAATTTTCCAAACCAATTCATAATTAAATCAAACGTGAATGGATAATATTAATCAATAAGCTTCAATTTCTTTATAATATTCAGACATCAGACTAAACGATTGTTAAATTAACCAATTTTTCTTGGATATTTTTCTTTCGCGTTTTTTATAAACAACATTTTTTGACAGAGAGGGTTTATGTGGACTACTGAATTTTGAGACGATCACCCGCTATTCAGGTCCACATACCGACATTTGTATTTAGTTATGTATTGTTTTATGCGACGCTCAACTTCTGAGGTTATCAGCGACATTACATTACACAAAATATATATATATTTATATTTGTGAATAACTATCTTTCTCCAGCCAGTCCTCCACTTCTCGTGTTCTAGCTGGAACCTAATTGAACTTCCTCGAGTACTGTTAGTTATTGTGCCCGATCATGCCCGGGCTTTAACTATAAGGTCGTAGAGCGACGAAAGATCGCTCTGGTGTACATAAGCCCTGCTCTCTACTATGGGAATCCTAAATTTTGCCTACCCTACATTTTTATTCACCTAGGGTTTGTTTAATATTTTTATTACTATCATTCTTTTTTATTATTAATTAGTTATTGTGATTCATACCGAGGCTTTAACTATGAGGTCATATCGCCTACTACCAGAGTACTATTTCATCATTCTGGTGGACATGAGCTCGACTCGACAATGGGAGTCCTAAATTTTGGTAACCTTGGTTTATTCACTTAAGGTAGAGGTCTTTAACGAGTACCTGACATTCTACAGGTTCGGGACCATCGCTTAACGTCCCACCCAAAGGATTTTTTCACCTTCCAGATAAAACACTTTAGGGCGTAGGCTAGGTTTCGAACCTGATATCTTGAGCCCAATAACCAAGCACGCATACCTCTAAGCTACCGGCGCCCTCCTCGAGTACTGTTATAATTACTCTTGTCTGTTCCAGACCCTCCGAAGCCATCAGAGCCGTTCGAGAGGTTCGGTCTGGTGGAAGGAGAGGAAGGCCGGATCGGAGTGACGGTGATGGCCAACCCCCGACCTGCCTTTCTCTGGAACATCGGCGGAGAGCGGATCAACGAGGGTGATGCTGATGCTAGCGGTCGGATCAGGGTCCTCCCTGGTGCTGAAACTAAGGTAAGTTGTCTGGTCAGAGCCGGCAGGCTATCTAGGCTCCAGCCTATGGGCCCGCACTATAAAGAAAAACAGTTTAAACATTTTAATGCTAAATTTTAATTTAAATATTGTTTTTTGTGTATAGACATAAATTTCAACATTTGTGTTCTTTTTTAAATAATAGTTGTTCATATCATAGTTTTAGTTAATTTTTTAAAGGTCTTTATATCAGTTCATTGTATGATCAGTCAGTTCTAACAATTAAAATATACAGTAAAGCCAATAAAACAAAATATACGTTTACACAGACTGAACACGTCTTTACAAAGCATTCAGTTATAAATAAAAACATTTAAAACAATATTTTTTTTGGTACATAACCTTAAATGAACAATTTATAATATTTTAGACTATGAGACTTACGTTGTTCAAAGTTATTAACAGAAGGGATAACTCAAATATTAGGCTAGACTAGTTGTTCATAGCTTACCTTAATGATTTTCTGTTCATTCCATTTTTATTATCTCATCAATTCATTATCTTCTAAATACTGTATAATAAAACTGTTTTTAGTTCGGAAATTTCTATTAAATGCGATTTTTTATGAAATTGAACAATTCGCAGCCCCCCCCCCCCCCCCCCCCCCCACTTCTTGAAACTTAAACATCATAATCCCCCCAATCATTGTTTATATATTTCACCTTGAGGAGTTACCGCTGGGTGGCCTTCCTCTCTCATGCCACTTAAGATATCTATCCATCAAGTCTGGTAGCTAGTTCTTGTGTGAAGGCAACAGTTGTGATCAAATGTAAAACAGTGTGAGTGTTTTGTTTCAAACAGGTTGTTAAAACTTCATTCAATTCAAACATGAATTTAAAAAAAAAATAAAAAGAAACCACTTATTTCTTAACCATTTGTATTTTGTAAAGATTCGTTTATTCATCTGCTTGTCTGCTGGTGGAGAATAAAAAACTCTATTATAAATATTTGAATATTCCTATTGTAATTTTAAAGTTATTTTCTCCATTGTTTCAGACTCCAGGAAATTGGGAATCCACTCTGATTATTAATCCCCTAATTAAAGAAGACGTTGAAAGGGAATACGTTTTGGAAGCGAGCAATCCTCTTGGAGAGCAGAAGTACAAAATACTTATCTCTACCAACCCTGAACCTAAGAGTAGGTGGTCAATGTTCATTTTGGCTTATTAAAAGCTCATGAGCTCCAAAGCTACTTATATTCTGATTTGCTCCTAAAAAAAATTACATTATAGTATTATATATATATATTTTATTCAATAATACTTATGTGAACGTTTCAACCCAAAAATCATCTTCAGCTCTCTCTTAATGATGCACTTCTTTAGTTAAAAGTTATGTTATCCTCAGAGCTTGAGGGAAGAATAAAAATTTATATTAAAAAAAAAAAACTGTCAAGTGCAAACTATACTTGCACAATTAGTGTTCCGTGCCATCAGCCCCCCACTTAAATAATTAATAGTTAAACCAATGGTTCAGCAGTTATAAGGAAATAAACAATTAAATTGTTTATAACAATTGATCGCCCTAGAATTTTTTCAATCCTGATAATTTTAGCTCAATCTATACCTAATTCTTAATGTTCATGATTTTTTTCAGATTTTTCTGAGCGATCCTTTTGGTGATAAGGGTGGGGGGGACAGCAATTTTTAAGCATTTTTCCCGAAAAATGTATAAAAAAATACATGATATGTATTGTTGAATTCGTGCTTCAATAAGCTCTCATTTGACTTCTTTTTTTTTTTTTCCATTTCCCAATTCACCCCGTGAAATTAACTCCCAGAATCAGTAGCGTCATCAAGATAATTAATTCGTTCTGAATAAGTACATTGCCGGTGAATCACCGACGACTTTTTAAAAATATATTTTTACTGTTCTCTTAGGCCTTAGAATAACATAACTTTTAACTATCCAGTGATCCTACCGCTATTTATAATCTCTGATTCGAATCACTTAATCAGCAGTCTTAATATCGATTATAATTTTACATAACAGACACTAAATCGATGGTGTTTTGACAAAGATGTAAGCGACAACAATGAGTTACCTTGACTCATGAATTGGCTATATTTAAACTAGTTTGTAATCAGAATGATTTGAGTTTGAATTATTGTAAGCATGGGATGGACTTAAACTATCTCTACAGAGGATGTAAGTGCCATAATAGTTCTTATTTTATAATCTTAACTTGAAAATGTTTCATAAAAAATATAATTCTAACCATAATAAACTTTTCACATTCATAAAATTAATAATGATTTTAAATATATATTGTTTTATGTGTCCCTCTAAAATTTGGTGAGCCTTTTTCTCAAAACACATTCAATATTTATATAGTTTATTTTAAAGAATTCTCTCTGGCACAGAGTGACTATAAATTCAATTCACTCATCATTATGTTAATCTGCCAAGAGTTTGCATTATTATGGAGAATTTATGGAAATCAGTATTTACTTAGTGGTTTACGGTTTTCAATAAATGAGCACAAATTCGAGTTGTCTGGCGTTTTCATAACATGAGGTGGCCTCTAGTAGTGTACAAACAAAATAGTACCACTTCTTGCCTGATTGAAATTCACAAAGTGGATAATTTTTTTTTCTTATTCTGGCAACAGTTTTATTAAATTGTATTTACAAAATGTTTTCCATATTGTGACAGTGCTTGAACTCGGGGCTGGAGCTATTGTTGGGATCGTTGTTGCCGTACTTTTGCTACTTACCATTGCGGCAATTCTTCTCTTTGCCCGGGCAAAAGGCCGGTGGTGTTTTGCAGGTGAGTCTTCTTTAAAAATATTATAATTTTTAGCTTTTTACTATTTGATTATATCATAATATTTAGCTTCTCTGTATGTTCTTGTCTCTAAAATGGTTTTATTTTTTCCTTTATTTCATTTTTGGAAGTGGTTTTCGAAAGGAAATGGTTATGTGTTTAAGCAAAGGAAGTTTTTTGTTTTTTTCAAGTGCATGCTTCTTGGTGTATATATTGGTTTTAAGTTCTAAAAAATATATACCTTTATATATTTTTTACTCAATCATATTAAATTTTTAATATTGAAAGAAAAATAAGTATTCATTATGTCTTCTTTGGTGATGAACCAACCAAAAATCCTACATCCCTTCTTTCAAACATATTTTAAGAATATTTTTTGTGTTTCTTGCACCCTGAGAAGGCGACAAAGGTACCTCGACCTCTCAGAGAAACTAAAGGCAAGTCAACCAAAAAGACTGGAAACACTTTAGATTTTTTAATATAGAATCCCCTCCCTTTTGCACTTTAATATTCCATTTCAATAGAATTTTGTTATTATTATTTATATTTATTTTTTAATTTTGCTTGTTCCTTTGATTTTATTTATTGAAGCTTCTTATTTTTTTATATATAGTTGTTTGAAAACAAATACAATTTACTCCACAAACTAAATTTATTGCTAACTTAGTAATACAGTTTGGACAAAACTTATTTTGGAGATGGAGGAGTTATTGTAGTATCGCTTAGTTGGTTATTGTATTAACGAGTCTTATATTGTTCTTATGAAATAATCTCACCCCCCTCCCCTCTAAATATTTGGTTGTCCCTTGAACTATATTCCAAGTTCGATCATCCTTAAATGAATCAACTTTTTTTTTTTCAACTCTTCCCTCCCCCAGAAAAAGACTGCTGCAAAAGACAATTGGTAGGTTTTTTATGTGGGAGGTGAAAGAGATAATCTCGAACCTGTATGATCTCAGTTAAAGACCTCCTCTATTCTAGGTAACTAAACCTGGGATGAGACAAAATTTAAGGGCTCCCACTGTAGAGTCAGCCTCATGTACACCAGAGCGACGAAAGAGCGCTCTCGTAGTAGGCGACATGACCTCATAGTTAAAACCCGGACATGAGCCATAATAACTAACAAATTTCTTTCCCAGTAGCCCTGTCTTTCGAAATATATCACTTAACCTGAACTCTCAGCATAAATGGAAATTTCGGACGTCATATAACTAAGATAAGAAATAACCTCGAACTTGTTCTTCTACAGGGCGCGAATTCGAATTTCAAACTTTTTTTAACAAATGCAATAAGGCATAGATTGAGATCCCATTTATATTTCCTATTGTGAAAAATTAATCTTTTAGTAGTAAATCTAGTTTTGGTACGTATTTGTTTTCATTCTGCTTCAATAAGTATTACATTTATCAGCAAATTCTAAACGGAATTCAAGTATTTTATATCCGAACTATATTTTAAAATCTTCTTATATGAAATTGTGAATATAGTTGGACTGGGTCTCAAGAATTAAAATGTTTTTTTAAATTAATTTGTAAGGGCTTACTTCTTTCTCAATTGAAGAGGTTGCTGGAACGCAATGTAGTATGAACCATTATATATAAGAAAAATGTTTTTGTGACTCACGCCTGGGCTATAACTAGGAGTTAGTTGTTTGGTGGGCATGATGCCGACTCTACATCTTGGGTCTTTAACGAGTACCAGACTTCGCACTGGCTCTGGATCACCACTTAAGGTCCCATACGGGGTTAATTTGTAATTTAAGTTAACAAAACATTCCCCCTGTTATTTTCAAAATTTTAGTATAAACTTTCAAAGCATAAAGCTTTCATTGACTTATTGACAATCCAGTGGTCTCGATTGATTTTCAGCTAAATCGGCCAAGGGAAGGGGGGATTAGGGGGCTGGCACCAAAATTCTAATAATTGCTGTAGTATTGAATGTATTGACACGAAATTTCATAAGTAAGTTGAAAAACGTATATACAACCGGTGATTCACTGGTGATTTTTTATTTTTTGAACACGTTTTAAAGATTATTCACAAAACCTTTCATACTGAATAGAAACAATACAATTATAATTGAACTAATTAACATCAATTTTGACTAGGGAAAATTTTATTTGAAAAAAATTGGCTCACACTATGTTGTTCCACGTACTTTTTCAATTAAAATTAGTACTAGAAGTTAGTTATTGGTTACTTGGATGTAAATGAGAAAATGTAGAATTCAGTAGTAAATTGTTTAAGTTATTAGTTTATTGTAATAATCATAGTGCGATGTATTAACTTAAGTTAGCATTATCAAAAATTGTACAGTTATTAAAATTAAAAAAGTGTCATGTGGCTTTACTTCTATTCAAATGTTGGTTGTTGGATTTGAATCTTATGTGATTCGAGACGAACAGGAATTGAAATTAACATATTTCTTATAATTTATGCTAAAAGGTAGGCTTTGTTTTAAAACAAATCTGTGTAAGTAATGAAAAATAACGATTTTTTTATATTGAAGTGCCATGAGATCTGTTGACATTCAAGCAAACTTTTTTGGATTGAAGTGAGGAAGTGGAAGAACTTTTTTGAGAAAAGCTGAATCTAAAATGTTATTTGACTTGGTATAAACCACGATTGGCCTGCAATTTGAATGAAGAAAAGAAGAAAGAAAGAATGAGATGCACTATCTATTTTCAAATTGTTGTATCCGATCGTGTTTCTCATTTCTCTGAAAAACTGTGGATAAACGGATGAGAAAAGAAAACGTTTTATTAACATTATATTATAAAGAGAAATTAGGAGATATACAAATCAATTTTCTGTTTTCGCTAATTATATTGAAGATATAAGGAAAAGTCATGTGTAAAGAATATTATTTATAAGAAGATATTTAGAAAATAGTCATTATAAGATTTACCTTTCGGGCTATTAGCTGATAAGATCACGTCCAATATATTGGGACGGCTGGGTTTACGATGTCGATGGTAAATAATGAGCGTTGTTAATCTTTTTTTTATGCAATTCTAGTTTCTCTGTGTTCCCTAGATTACTTTCAATAAAAGTTTCATGTCTAAAGACCCACTTTTACAAATGAGTTTTATTTGTTAAAATGAAATGCAGTATTAATTACCTGGCGGGATTTGTGTATTTTTGAAATATATTCCCATTTAATTCTTATATTTCTACAACATAGACCTCAAACATCATGTTCTTTGTGTGTGTTGTAACAATGTCACCATTTACCTAATAAGTATTTTATTTCGCGTGAATTCCGTGAATTATAGTTTTTCACTTCAGGGAGGTTGAATTGTATGGTTCCTGAACATTTCTGCCATTTAAACAAAGTCCGTTTACTAGAGAGGGGATGTATAACTATATTCGACAATTTAGCCAATTTTTGACATGAATTGATGACTTTGACGCTTTCCGACTGCAATTTCGGTTAACTACACGAGTCGGCTGCCAAAATGAACTCCAGTTGTTCAACATATTCCTATAACTAAGGATGTGATCCTGGTACGCTTGTGTGAAATAATATTTAAAAATTTTGAGAAAATATTTAGGACTTACGAAATTTTAGTTTTGTCGAGAAAAACATTATTATAGGCATAGCATGTTTTAAGTTATTTGTTAGTTATTAATAGTTATTGTATTTAAAATTTGATACTTCCAATTATTAATAGTTATTGTATTTAAAATTTGATACTGCCAGTTATTAAATAATAGTTATTGTAATTAAAATTTGACAATTCTAATATACGTTATTATTTTATGCAGTTGACAAAAGACAAAACATCAAATACACTCGGGCAAAAGGTACATTGAGAAAAAACTATTTTTCACAATAAAGTCACTGTTGTCGTTTGCTTATCACGTGTTGGTAAAGTTGACAATATTTTAAACAATTTTTGAGAAAAAAACAGAGTGGTAATTATTCTTTTCACTATACACATGTACTGGCTTTTATTTAAATTTTGAGCTTAAAAAAAACGTGATAATGATAATAATATATATTTTGTTATTATATAATAAAATTATATATATTATTATATAACTATAATTATGTATATATATTTTTATTTTGAACTCAAGAAAAGCGTGAAAATGATAATTATATATATATTTTGTGATGTAGGCCTTTTTTTAATGGCATATTTGGCTTTGTTTTTGTTTAGTTTATGCAACTATGCATGCATCTTCGATTGGTTTGTTTGTTTTAAATTTGACTTGCATGGTTTTGTTGTAAAGGTTTGTTGTAGTTTATTATTTCATTTTATAGATATTCTTTGTTGTAGGTTTTTTGACAGATTTATCCAGCATTTTTTAATTTGTACTTTTTCCCCTAAATTAATAATTATAAAATTAAATGAAAAAAATTGAGTGAAGGCTTTTTTTTATCTTATGATTATTTCCAACGATATAATATGTATTATATATACATATATGCATATTATTTCTGTCTAACCAAATAACATAGAGAGAGGGACAGTCTGTCCACTGAATAATTGGAGAGAAAAAGCCATAAATCTCGTATAATTTAACACCGATAACCATCTTAATTAAAAGCCTTTTGAAAAACAATTCAGGTTTAACTACACAAATGAAATTTGACTTTGTTATTATCATATAAATGACTATTTATTAGTTCATAAAGGCGGCACTGATAATCGCCTCTGTAATATTAATTATTTGAAATAGATGCGAATAGAGAGGCGTTTCAAATATTACCCATAACACTAATTATTTGTTGTTTATTATTGACAAAAAGTACGTAATATATCTAAAATTCGAGGGCGCCTCAGTGGTATGCGTGCTTGCCTTCTGAGCTCAAGAACGTGGGTTTGAAACCCGACCGAGGCCCTTAGTTTATTTTATCTGCGAGGTAAAATACACTTAGCACGTCATCCTTCGGATGGGACGTTAAGCGATGGACCCTAGCCTGTACGATGTCAGGTACTCGTTAAAGACCCCTGCTCTAGGTGAATAAAAATTTAGGGTAGGCAAAATTTAAGACTCCCACAGTAGGATCGGGCTCATGTCCACCAGTGACGAAAGAGCGCTCTAGTAGTAGGCGATATGACCTCGTAGTTAAAGTCCAGGCATGGGTCATAAAATCTAACAACAATATCTAAAATTAAGTTTTTCTTTGTTCTGTCAAGTGTGAACAAGCTACAAGTTACACTCAATTTTCAAATTTGATCGCACAACATTTTTTAAATTACTATGGAGACATAGCACGTATTTGTATTCCGAGTTGTGGGTACATTAGAAATTAATGTTCTTGCCAAAAAACATAATAATTATGTTTAATAAAAATAAGAATAATTATGTTTAATAATTATTCAGTTTTGGCCGTTTTCTCGCAACCTCCTCCGTTTGTCTACGTTCTCTCATTATTTTATATTTCTCACTATTTGGACTTATTCAATAAGCCTTAATAGTATACCCTCTTTTGTATAAAGTTATTTAAATCATTATTGAGTGAATATATGAGACAAGACGATAATTATTTTGCATTTATGGCAACACTGTTGCGGCTAATTAGCCATAAGAAGAAAAGTACAATACAAAAAGTATTCTTCACCTTTTTTAAATTATTATTCACAATTATTTTTACCACTCACACTTATTTCGCACTCATTATTATTATGTTCCTAAATTAATTTACGCACTCATCACATAAAATAAGCACATTATTATTTCTTCATATATTCCTCTTCTATTTATTAAATGAATTGTATATAATTATAAATAATAATAATAAATATTGTTCAAAGGATGGGAAAAGAGTTAAGTTGTTTATTTTATTATATTTTTTTAAATTATAAATTATTAATTTCTGTCTTCTATTCATCTTGTTAATGTAATATCCGAAGAATTATGTTATTTTTCGTCCCAGAAAATATATAAAATATGTTTGGATTATCAAATTAATAATATTGAAGCCCTCTAAACAAATTTTAATCCTTTTTTTTTTCTAAATATTTACCACCAGGTAACCATATTTTTAAAATTTATTTCGGGACTCAATACTAGCATTAGTCTTTTATACCCTCCAAAAAATAATCAATAGAAAAGAATAAAAGTTGAGAAAAAAAATACTAGAAATAAATAACATAAAAAGGACATTTAATCGTGAATCTTGAGCCATGTGTTTTTTCTTTAATTTTTGTTTATCGCCTTATTAATTTTTAAGAAAAATAATACTGAAATACAAAAAAAAAATAACAGAAATATATTTGATAATTAAGAAATAATTTAATCTTGATTTTTTAATTTTTTTTTTTTTTTACGTTGCAAGTGCCAGTTCACACTACAGAGCATTCAGTTGTTAGGTGATTTTAGTTTAGTGGTGCACATTTCTTGTAACCGAAAAGGCGTGAAAGTTGTTTAAAATATAATAGTGCTATTTAAAAAATGGGATAGGTTGTGTCGAGAACACAAGCCGCAGGTTTTAGTCGTGAACGCTCGGCCGTCGCAACCTTCTTTCGTTGAAAACTGACATAATTGCAGAGATATTGTGAAATAATTCAAATGGACTTGAAAAATAAAATAAAACTTGTTTATTTAATATATTGTCTAATTTCACTAACTATATATACATGGGAGTACTTTCGGTATTTCTACCATCCTCAGCCAAAAGCATAAGAGATAAGACCTTATCTCTTATGCTTTTGGCTGAGGATGGTAGAAATACCGAAAGTACTCCCATGTATATATAGTTAGTGAAATTAGACAATATATTCAATAAACTTCTTTCGTTGTCTATACCTTCTCTGTCGTTCTGCATTTGACTTTTTTTGTTCCTTGCCAACTGGTTTTTCGTCTCATATGCGTTTTTCGTATTTCTGTTGAGCTTTCTAAAATGCAATTTCAACGATATAATAAAATGTTTCACTTTTCACCGACTTGAAGGTCACAAAGTCATCTCAGGTACGGATATACATTGTCTACTCGACGCTATATTTATCGTTTGTATTTTTGAAATTATAAGAGAGGCCAATTTTGTTTCATTAATCAATTTGTGTCCATTTCAACTTGCTTTCTCAACGGGTGGTTCCCCACTTCGCGGCTTCGTTCGTCTTGTTCTAACTCCACCTGTCCCTTACTTCTGGTCCTCTGTTCCCAGACTATAGTTTGTCTTAGGAAAATATATGCTGGGTAAAAGGTTAGAGTGACCCGTCCGTCTGAAATCGTCGATGGTATTAACCAATTTGAAAAACGTATGTATAAACGTATTTATATATAATACCTTATAGCTATTAACCCAAAAAATTCCTTTGTAATTTTCTTGAATAATAATGTTATAGAATGCTACTTATAATCTGATCGAAAGTAATTTTATTGGTGATTGGTCCGAAAAATGTTGTCTCTATATCCATACATTTCTGTTGATGTTGTGGAAGTTCACTTCAACAAAGAGTATTGTCCATTTTGTAAATGAAATGAGCTGAACAAACCCTCAACTTTCAGTACAAATTGTATTTGAGTCAATATTCAAGAATAGAAGTCAACTAAGAACTAAATATTTTACAATAAAATTGTGAATTAGCTAAATAAATAAATCACAAATAATAAAAACATTTTTCTACTAAACTAAAAAAATAGTTATTATCTTTTAAAGCTGGCTACACGGAAGAACAAATAGTAATTGATAAATGTTTATTTATTTAAATTTTTTAAATAAAAAATATATCTCAACATTTAAAATATTCATCTAAATCACGAGGAAGTTGCCGTTAGTTTTTAGCCTCATTTTGAAAGTGATATTAAATAGACAATAAAAACCTAAATATATATTATTTTAAAGTTCGTCATTTGCAAAAACAAAATAATTTATAAGATGATATTTTTAAAGTTAGGTATTACCAATAATAATTGAGTTGATATTGAATACTACTACTTTATACGGACCAATGACTTTTCGATCATGAAACTACAACCTAATATTATATAAATATTTTAGTATAATAATTCATTAAAATCAAATATGAGAAATTTCGAGTAAGACATTTGTACCAAATTCTATTCATAAGAGTTTTATTCTAAAATGAAAACAAAAATTATTACCCAAATATTTTGATGTAGAATAGCTCGGATGTAATTTTTTAACCTCCTGGCCGCTATTTTTGGAATAAGAAAAAGAGGAATTTATGAAGTTTTAAGGGTTAGTTTTTTTTCTATATATTTTGACTCAACTCATTTTTGAAGTGTACCTCCAAATTTATATATATGTATAGAATACACATTTTGAAAAAAAAAGTCTATATAAATATAGTATAGTAAAAATTAGGTAAGAGGACTAATGTTTGCAGGTGGAGTGAGTAAGAGTGAGAAAGAATCGCAGGACCCTGAGAAGCAGCAATCCGACGGAAACGATAACCCTGCGGCCAACCACAATCCAGAGTTCATCAGCGACAGTCCCGATCTGAAGAAGGTCAAAGAGGATACCCCTGTCTAACACAACACCAGCAACACAACTTATATATATATATTTATGAAACAATAATTATGCCTTTCCAATCCCATTCTTTATACTCCCTTGTCAATTTGGACTTTTAAATTTCATTTAAAAAAAAAAAATAATAATAATAAAAAATAAATAAAATTGACAAGAGAGCACAAAAAATGTAACCTTTTGGTTTACCTTATCATCCCAAAGAAGACATATTTATTATATTTTCTTTAATGAAGTATTTGTCCTTTTATTACCGACTACAATTTGTTTAAGGACAACAACAAAATAATAATAATATTCTTCATTTAAACGTTTAATTTTAATTATACATTATTAAACGTTTTAGTGTAGGAATTTATTTTTTAAATATTTATTGAAGACAGTTAAATTTAGGCTGGTTTTTGGTCAAATGTAATTCTATTCGATAGTATTCTACTTTTATATACAGTATATTATAACGGCATAACTTTTCCCATTTATTTTTTTTCTTCTCAAAAAAAATTGCGCAATTTCAAACTTGTTTCGGAAGCACTCCCATCATCAGTGTGAAATATGTTTTACATTCTATCAACAAAATAACATCGTATGATATTCTTCATTTTTAAATGTTATTTCAGTTTAACAAGCTATAATACATGGGTTATTTAGTTAACTATTCCTTCTGTCAATCAGAATCTTGCTTTTATAGAACCTGCTTAAAATTTATATATATATTTTTTTCCCAACACCGGCTAAATGCTTGATGTAAAGCTTTTTTAAATGCCACATTCTGTAAAAACAAAAGTCTAATTTTGCAACTAAACAACTCAGTTACTACCTTTCCTCTCAGTGTTTAAAGTTATTTTAATTTCATTTTTGGTGAGTATTATCAATCAGTCTTGAGTAAATCTTTGTTTTAATATACTAAAAAATGTTGAACTTAATTAAAAAAATTAAGATGAATGAATTATAATTTTGTATATATATTTTTTCAAATTCAGTTCCGTCAAATTTCCTTCAATTTGTTTTTAATTAACAATCCGTTTAAGATGGATTTAGCAAAAAAATAATAATTATTATAAATAAAGGTAGAGCATATTCTTTTAGAATTCTCTTGTGTGGCCGATTAACAGCCATTTTCGTCTAAATATTAACCTTTTTTTCTCTCTTTCTTTTCATCTCATTAAAGATTATTATAAAAGTATTTGTTTCCTTCAAATTTTTTATTGACTCATGTCTTCAATTTTTCATTTCATTTCATATTCCCAGGAGGAATATTAATATTTATGTATTAATTAATTACAAGAGGTTTTTTATTTTTATTAATTTTTAATGCGTACTTTCAATTGATCTGTGAAATCATCTCAGTATGAATGATGTGCAAATGCTAACGCAGCAGAGTAGTTATTTAAATAAGAGAACATTTTTTATTTATTTATTTTATTATTATTAATTCAGTAATTCCATAATCATTCCATTAATACATTCCAAATAATTTTGTTTTTTTGTAATAAAATTTTTTAATTCGGCTGCGTTGTGCAATTTGCTTTCTAAATGTATAATAGTTTTGTATATTTTTTTTTCTTATATGTGTTATTTGTAGGTTTAATTTTTATATTTTTAATATATTGCTGAGTATGAATGGGTGAGTGACTGCAGAATAAAAAAAAAAATTCACATATTTTTATTATTATTATTAGGGTGAGTATGGTAAGGATTTAAAAGTTGTTTTTGTGAATATCCTTACTGTAAAAGGGAGTGTGTGATTTTTAAATGAAACGATATATCTTGGGTTTTTTGAACTCAACACTGCCGAAATCGGTCAGACTCCAGGTCGTTGTATGACCTGTAGGCGTATATTATTCAGTGGGATCTAATTAACTACGGTGCAACCACTTTTCTCAAAAATCTAGCATATTCCTCGTTCTGGGAGGACCTCGGTCTCACTAATCTCCCAGCTATCTCCGTCTACCAACGCTCTTTCTCCATACCTCCTTCCGCACTGGTCCAAACCATAAATTTTTATATATATATATATTGTAATTTAAAATGTATGATCATAGGAATTCTGTCTTGTAGATTTTCCGGGTTCTAGAATATTGAAACTCAGTTTGAGAAGTTCTTTGCGACTTCGATATGTAGCTCAGAAATAATAAAAATTGTCTGCACTAAAAAAAACTTCTTTTTAGAGTTTTCAGATTGCTGAGCACCAATTAGTAATCCAATTTAAATAATTTTGAATAGCGGCAAAAATATGAAGAGGATCCCAAAAATAAGTTTTTCTTGTTGCTCAAGATAAATATAAAGTCAGATTTTGAAAGATATTAACAACAAGTTTATTTATTCAATATTAAAAAATAATGTATGACTTTTAATAGACACCTTATATTGGTCGAACCGAACGATGTGTTTGCAGAAAAAAAAAAATTACTTTAAATGGGCAAGCAAAACATAAACATAATTCGTAAAATATGCATATCTTTTTTTGATAAATCAGAACTGAATTTTACGAAAATATTATTTTTCTTTCTGGTGTTTTGTGGTATTTAAAACTAAAATTTAATTTAATTTTTGTACGTACATATATGTTTTTGATAATCTCTGAATAAAAGAAGTTTTTAAGTGATTTAGATCAGAGCAATCTGCCCAACTCAACTTGTTATCGTTGAATTTATTTTCATATTGACATTAAGTGTACTTCACTCCAGCAATTATATAAATTGTATATATAAAAATTTGTATGTAAAACAAAAACAGAAGGACATAAGGGAGACCAGAGAGCGATCATCTTGTGAAACTTGCATGGTTCACCGTCTTAATATATGGCCTCATAATCTGCCACGTTTTCGGAAAACAAATTTTATCAAATTGCCATACAAGTTGTTCATCTTCTGATTTGTTCAGATCCTCCCCAGACATAGCTCACATGCTGTTGTCTTTGTCTTCATCTCCATTGATCTCATTGTTCTCCATGATTATATACCCAATGCTTGAAGGAGTTTTCCCCGTGAAACCTGTTAATCTAGCCGTTTGTATTCTCAGGCTAAGATCTTTGGTCGCCCCCTTAAATTGTCAAAAAATTAATAGTTTCCACTTTTCTTTAGATTGTTAAGCTAAATTTCATTCGAATCAAAAAAATGAGTTTTGTTCCCAATAGGTTGTTGAGGAGTTTATCAGAGAGTGATTCTCGAAGAACTACACCTGCTAAAAAATCCATAAAAAGTACCATCAAAAATACCTTATATATAGAATTTTACATTTTATATATCAGGAAGAAAACACTACACGGAGAGGAGCAAATGTTTCCTTCTGGAAATACAGATTATTTTAATGGCTAGTTTCTCTCCGTAGATTTTTCAAAAAAATTCAAACTACCTTGAATGCGGAATACAAAAATAATGAGGATCACTAATCAACCTTTTTTTCGAGGAAAGTGACTGTTCCATAGTTGATAAAATTCCCTGTATGTATAAAATGATATTAAAGAGTGTACTTAAAAATAATAATAATAATTACTCTTAGTGTATTTTCTACTTGTTCGTCATTCCATGTGGATGTATAAATAAATGTATGTTTGTTCTAATTGTTAAATATAAATATAAATTATTGATGAGTGTTAATGTTTTATTATTATTATTTTTTAAACACTTTATCTTCTTTTTAAACATTTTCAAAAATGTTACTTTATATATATTTTTAATCTTGAAATCTTATAATACATTTACATTTATTGCTGATTTTCTTTTTTAGTCAGCCTGATTTATTTTAAAAAGTATTTATATCTTTTTTTTTAAAAGTAGAAAGTGTAATTCTACTGACTTAATTGATACATTTCCCCCACTTTCTTATCTTATTTTTAATTATTAAACTTAGATTGGCGTCTATGTATAAAGTTAATTTTTTGATAGTTTTCTATTTAAAATTTTTTAAAAAATAAATAAAAATCACTTAGTTTAGTATTAAAAGCATTATTATATATATTTTTCTGCAAAACGTTAAAGAAATAAATACATATATTAAAAAAATATATATATTATATTTAGAAAGTTATGTTGTGTAAAATTTTAATAAATATTGAAACGTTGAGAAAGCCTCCCAAATATTAGAAAGACATCACATCTGTAATATTATTCTTCAATTTGGTTAAATACACACAATACCTCTTTGTTTAAACATTTAATAAATTAAGATTGTGATAAGTATTCAACATTCAATTATTTATTTCGATATATAATTATATTTAATTGGACTGATTTAATTAAAAACAGATTTTAAATTTTATGTACCTATATCTTTTTTTACATACAACATCTTCCATTACAAAATTATTTCACGCAACAATACTTCTACTTTGAATCACCTTAATTTTCTATGAATGTATTTTCTATTTGAATGTGAAAATAAATAACGTAAATAATTAAGGAAATCCTTTGCTTTTTTTATATGCAGTTGTATATATGTATAACAATTTGTTCCAGAGCTTTAATTTGAACAATTGTTATTGTTAAATATGTATTGAGGTGTAATAAATCTTTAATAAAAATACACATTAATTGAATTTTATCAATCTTCAAATTTACTAGTATCCCTTTTTTATTTTTTTATGCAGAATTTGAATTTATTTAATTTTTTTATTGGCATTATATACATGTATGTTACTTTGTCATATATCATGTCAAACTATGGTCAAATTACATGGATCGGGAATTTACAAGAAAATTTTGCAAAACATTTATTTAGATGCTGAAAATATCAAACAAAGAGTAAATTTGTAGAAGAGGAACAAAAATAATTTATAATTAACTAATAAAAATACCCCGTATTTTGCTGTCCAACTTCTGAAACGTTGTTCATTGGCTGTTAGTTTGCGACATCAAATAGTATAATATGGGAGGGTAGTCTGTGGGCACCAGGAGTTGAGAGGCCCTCAGGATTTTTTTGTAGGAGGTGAAAATAACCTTGAGTATGTTGTCCTTTGGATGGGACGTTAAGCGATTGTCTCGAGCCTGTACAATGTCAGTAGAGTGACGAAAGAGCGCTCTGGTAGTTGGCGATTTGACCTTGTACTTTATAGCCCGGGCATGAGTTACAATAAGTAGCAATATATTCAGAAACAGTGCGTTTACCCTTTATTCCTATTTCCACCATTAGGACCATGCATTTTTTTTATGAACTGCTGCAGCATGAAATACTCTACAATATCTCCTATTTAACATTAATTTTTAGATATATCGCCAGAACATAGGAAATATGTACGCAGGATGGTACTGATTTTTAAGTCACATGTTACGGGATTACCACGATTAATGTGTTTCTTAGGCTTTTCTGAGATAATTTTAGATTCATTTTTTTCCAGCTTCTTCTTCCAGAGGTGCCTTTTCAACTGTTGACATTATTTCGAAGGGCTCATTGTGCCCCGAAGAAGGGACGTGGAAGTGTCACAATATATTGTCAAAAGTTGAAAAAACACTTCTAGAAGAAGAAATGTAACCTACCTACTAAGATCAAATTTGGTGCCTGTAATCTACATGCGTTTGATACAAGTTGCAAAAAATTATATATATATATACATATGAATATATGAATGATATAGTAATATAAGTCCTGCTGTTATTTCGGAGGTCAAATTTGACTTTGTTGAAATAGGTTTCCTACAAAGTAACCAGGAAATCATTAGAAAAATAAAATGTTGAAGATCACTTGCCTGTAACGAATACCCAGGCTATTACTTCGCAGTTCTGTATTATGGGATTACTGTGTCCTAGTAGTCTGAGTAAGTCTCTAGTTGGACCGCGCTTCTCACAATATGAGCGGGAAAAAATTAAAATAAACTATTCATAAAGAAGAAAGGGAATATTTGCATCTATTAAGTTTTCCTAATAAACTTAATGAAACGAAGTAGATGAAATTTAATTTATTATATATTTCACATTATAATTTTATTCATACATTTTTTTAACCAACAATATTTATATAACTAGGGTTTAATTTTCCAGGTGGGATTTTGTTCTATAGTTTTTATTATAATTATTTTTTAATAATTTTTAATTAAATTATTTAATGTTTCAAAATGTATATGTTGTAATATTTTTGTAATATTTCGATTTATGTTTGTTCTAGGAATTTATGTACTCAGATGAATGATTTTTTTTTTACAAAAACCTTTTTTTCTCATTTATATATACTTTCACAAAGAAACACTAGAAAATGTATACATTGTCTAGTAAATGTATACATTCTCTAGCAATAGTGTTCATTTTTATAATCAATTGATACTTCCACTAAAACGGCTAGTTAATGTATACATTGACTAGTTTGTGTATACATTCACTGGAAGTCTTTTGACTGCAACATATACATTTAAATTTCCCTATTAAAAACTAAAGGACCATTCATTGAATCATATTGCATTTTCAGTGCCTATAATATTTTTATCACCGATTTTTTAAGGGAATGATTATTATGATGAAAATTTTTATCTTTTTGATAAATTGCAAATTTAAAAATCACTGTTTTAGTATTATATAATAATAATAAATATTAAATTAGCTTGAATACACTTCTTTTTTATTGAAATGACTTGGCATAATAAAAAGCGTGATATGTTTATTGTTTTACATTTTGTTATTTGAATTCAAACTCAATAAGTATAATTGTCGCATTTTCATTGAGCCAATGACTATAACTTAAGTCACGCCCGTTACATTAATAAAGATAGTACAGTATACATTTATTTACGTACATTTATCACAAAGAAAAAATATATCAAAGAGTATCTTGATTATAAATAAATATGGTAAGCAACTATTTTTAAATTTAATTATAAAATACTTATTATTTTGCTAACAGCACCTAACGAAATTTACCCTCTTTGACACTTTGTATTTCTATCCTTCTCCTTGGAGAAATTGGAATATAAATGTCGAAGTTGATGAGAAAATAACGTAAAATCGAAATTCCCTATAAAAAATATAGTTGTTTTCTTTACTTAAGACAATATTTTTAATGAATATAATGGTAAACACATGAAAGAAAATTTAGTATTACAATTTTGTTTCTAGGAACCAGAAGTCCACAATATGCCGGAGAATCGTGAGTGTTATTTATTTATTTTTAAAAATGAATATTGCGATTAAGTATAGTTATTTATATACTATGAACTAAATTTTAAATTGAATGTATTTGTTCTATAGATAGTCATTATTATATTATTTTCGTTTTCTAGAAGTGATACGGAATCAGCTGAACATTCATCACATCACTCTAAAATAAGAAAAACTCCTTTTACGTCGGTATTCAAGAAGAAAAATGACAAAGTTTCTAGAGAAGAGGCTCTACCGAAGGATGACCTGCCAGAGAGTGACAAGGTAAGAAAGTAATTGTTTTAAGGGGTGTCTTATTTAGATCTTAAGTCTTTAGGGGGCGTCATTAACCCTAATAACTTCAGGAAGAATGATGATATTTTCCTATTCCAATTGTTTAAAGGGACATTATAGGCTAATACGACTCCCGAATGACGCCTTACCCTACGCCCAATGAGAGTGTTTACACTGGCAGCGACGAACACGTCAGAACATGCACGACGTCGTCAGAACCAGTTGAGCGTTCAAACAAATTTGATTTTTTCCTGCGACCTGCGTCTGTTTTGGGTGTTTTCGTTCGTTGAATTTTGATTTCGTTATTTCACCATGGATAACGATAAATTGATAAGTCTTGTCTATGGGAACAGGTGTTTGTGGGATATGAGAGACAAAAGACAAAAACAGACGTCTCTACTAAAAAATAACTGGTTGACATGCTCTGTTTTTTCATCAATTAATAACAATAACTTCATTAACGGACTTTCAAGAAAATAAAATTCATCAAGTTCGTCCATCTTTGCTGGGCGGCAGAAACTTACTGACTATGAGAATATCAGAAAACGCGCACAGTGTAACCGCCTTGTTCTGAAGAGGATTTCGAACGTACTCGTCCGAATTCGCATGCACAGTATCCGTAGCCTTAAGCGCCAATGGCTCAGAGACCTTAGATCATGCAGTGACAATTATTAGTCATAAATGACTATAACTCAGCAGTGCCTGAAGAATGTCACCACTGGGTGACTTCTTCTCTGACATTTATACATTGCCATTTTCTCTTTAATAATATATTTGCTTGTTGCATATTTTTTTTATACAGTTGTAAATGTATTTTTAATATGTATATTTAATAATGTAAATTGAAAAAAAAAAAAAAAATGTTTTAATGAGTCTATTTTATTCTATTTAGCAGGTGGAAGAAAGGACAGATGAAGCAGGCCGAGTTACACTGAACCCCAGGAGTCCTGACGAGGCAGTGGTCTATGCAGAACTAGATCTAAACACCGCCCCAAGACCAACCCCTGTCGTTCGGCCTGAAGACGATAAGACCGAGTATGCTGAGATCATTCACACCAAAGACAAATAAGAATAATAAGGAACCTTTACAGATACATATCTTAATAATGGTCTTGCATACGACTTCAGTTTATAGATTTATTTTGTGGCACTGAAAATTATAATGGCATTTTATTTTATTTTAGTTTGTTTTCTTACTTTCTAAATATTTGTCTTTCCCGAGAGATTGGCATTTTGCAACACATTGACTTTAAATCAGATTTTTATCTCTAGTAATACTTCTATTATAGCTGTTCACATTCTAAAAATGAGTTTTGACACAAGTTGCTGATATTCTGCTTATCAGTTTTGTCCTATTTATCTACGATAGCCATTATTATCAAATAAACATAGAGAAAGGAGTTTTGCCGCAAATAGCTTTTACTCAAACATGCCTTGACTCTAAAGTAAATAGTCTTGATGTCACTATTATGTACACAGGGTGATAAGTCGGTAGTATGACAAAAAAAAATTGAGTGATTGTAAACCATTTTGGAATTATGCATTTGTTACAATTTTTTAGGTTAAACAAGATTTTTTCGATCGAAGGATGGCATTTCTGAGCTTTTCGTCAGTTTGAGAAATAATTTGATTACCTTTTCTTAAAGAAATGTTACATTTTCTATAAAATAATCCTTAGTGTTTTTGGTTGCTAATTAAGTGTACTATTGCCCAAAATATTTTGTCACTACCGGAACAATCATCCCATATATATGTATAATTAACTAGCTTCATGACCAGTTGTAAATAACAAATGGAAAAGTAAACTCATGAATAATAATTTTAAAATGTAATATTACATTTAATAAAAAATTACAATACAATATTGAAGTTAGATTATTTTTTAATTAGCTAGGTGGTTTTTTTATAAATAAAGATGCTTATATCAGCTCTTCACCAATATTTTATTATACTTATGTACCCTATGTATATTATTTTGTAATTTTTTTATCTCATTTGGAAAAATAATTATTGTTGACTTTGTAGGCATAAAATATACTTAACTGGACTTCAACACATTGAATCACATGAAAACTATAGTTAGTTATGCCGGGGCTTTAACTACGTGGTCTTATCGTCTACTAACAGAGCGCTCTTTCATCGCTCTGGTGGGAGCCTTAAGTGTTGCCTACTTAGGGTAAGGGGTCTTTAACGCGTACCTGACATCGTACAGGCTCGGGAACATCGCTTAATGTCCTATCCGAAAGACGCCGTGCTTAAGGTTTTTTCACCTCCCAAATTAAAAGCTTAGGGCCTCGGCCGGGCTTGGAACCCGCGATCTTGAGCTCAATAGGCTGGGCATGCGACTTCTGAGCTACCGGCGCCCTCATAGAAAACTATAGATATTTTAAATAACTAATTTAATTATAGCACTATTTGTTTATTTTAATTTAGTATCAATCATTTTGCTAAAATCTACAGATAATTAATTATTTCTACAATGTTAGTCCCTTTATGCTATTCCAAAACGCTGTTAATTCTCTTATTTTATTATCGTAACTATTTATTTTTTAGTTCCCAATTTTAAATTGATATGACTGAATTGAAAACAAGTATTAATAAATATTATCGTTGTTTTGTCTAAACCTTAATAAGAATTTTTATTGCGCTCAGGGTTAAATTTGTTAAAATGTTGAATTTAGTTTCTGCAACTATAGGTTATTAATACAAATATATTTTTAACAACAAAATAAAACTTTTGTTACAAATTGTGTCTTAATTAGTTATAAGTTAGTCTGGCTTTGTGAGTTTTGACGTAAAATGTTTTCGCCATTTTAAATGGAGGGGAGGAAATACTTTTTAAACTGAAGTTCGGTTACAAAATTTAAAGAAATGTCTAAATTCAGGATTAATAAAATAAAAAATTCGGGGAAAAAGATATACCTACTCAGTTTTTGAGAGAATCTCGCCCTCCCAATTCCTCCATTATTATCTTCAACTCCAGTTTTAACGCATAACAGTCTTTTATTTTATTTTAACGGACTTACATTTTTAGGCTAATGAAGCAAAATATATAATCGAAATTGAGTTGCTCTTTCATTCCGTGTAAAAGCTGTGAGGACACGGTAGTAAATGTCTTAATTTGAAAATAATTTCACTAAATCTATAACACACATTTATGGACCATCAACAAGAGATTCTGAAAATCATACGAATAATGATGAAATTGAAATAATCATCCAAATAGTGTTAGTTATTGTGACTCATGGCTGGGGCTTTAACTATGAGAGCACATCACCTATTACCAGAGTGCTCACACAGATTCGGGACAATCGCTTAATATCCCATCTGAACATCCTTTAACTTCCAGATAAAAAATCTATCACCCTTGGCCGCGTTTCGCACCCGCGATCTTGAGTTCAGTAGACATGAGCACATAGGACTTTAGAAACATTGTTAAGCTGTTAGTTAATTCACAATTTTTCTTCATTAATGTTCTTATTGACTATTCATAAATATGTGCTTTAGATTTCGTGAAATTAATTTTATAATAACATACCATGTCCTGTGGAGTAGATGTGTATATTATTATTATAAATACGTGTATGTAGATAGAAATTGTATCAATATTAGTTTTGATGTTTATTTTTTTTAGTTGTTTTAATGCTTCATGGTTACTTGGACAGGCGCGAATAAAATTTGCACAAAATGTAAAAAATAATAAAAAGTTATTTTTCTCTAAGTGGGCCCATGTTGTGGGCTTATGGTTCACTATTTGAAACATAGGCTTATGTTTCAAAAAGTGAAACAAAACACAGCATGTTATTGGTAAATTTTGTGACGGTATATATATCGACAATGGTTTGTATAGTATCGATCTTATCTCATTGGACTAGTTAATTTAAATTAATATGTTGATTTCCAACTTTATCTAGCGCCCTTTTAGCTAGGTTTTGTCAGTGTGTATCGATCACTGTTAATGTTGGTAGAAGGTTGTTTATATAGGACATAACCTCTTTCGGATACATGATATGATTTGTATATTTTGAGATTTTTTATTGAGGTAGTTGTGCTTGTATCCGAAATAATACAATTTTGTCTCTCCTGTTACTCCTTTTAGTGAAAGAATGCAGTTATACATATAAACAGTCAGTAACTACTGTCGACAGTAGCTAACAGGACGTTAGATAAATACGGAATTCAACATTGAAATCATGATATTTCCGACATTCACAAGTCCATCCTGTTAACGTCGACATTTGGAGGAAGTCATGAAACTACTTGGCGACAGTAACATACGACACTAACTTGGCGACATAACAAATGTGGCAGTAACATAAGATAGTACATTGTCGACATTAGCAGTAACATACGACAGTACATTGTCGACATTAATAGTAACATACGACACTCTATGTCGACATTAGCAGTAACATACACATTTAAATACATCCCGTACTTTTATATACCTCCAGATTTAGTTATTTTATTTTTATTCAATTTAAAAAAAAAAACTTTTGTACACATTTTTTTTAGAATTTTTAATACTTTTATTATATTATTATTCTCTGCTTGTATATAGCAGTTGCTTGTTTTAGATGTATATTTGTATATTCCATGCATACAATGAGTTAAAGACTTAGAAGTCTCATGTATAACTCTGGACAAAATATACCTTTTCTTCCTTCTGTCGAGGAAGTTATTTTCTGTTGTATTATTGATAATTTTTTTATAATTATAATTTTCATCTTTATAATTGTAAAAAAAATATTTAAATGTTTATAATATAACAGAAGTTGTACTTACATGTGAACATTATTATTTTTTTTAGTCATAATTTAAGAGGTGAACACGAACGTTGTATCTGTAAGATTGTTGTCATTATTGTTGTTCAGTATGTAATGAGTACAATAATAATTAATAACATAAACTATAGTTCTTATTGACATGAACATTAGTTTTGAGTTGTAACACAGCTCACTGGAACAAATTACTTGAAGAGTACAATTACATTTTTCGCTTTTAAGAACCCACTTATTACATATTTTGCTTTCTTGTAAAAATTATTACTTTGTGTATTTTTGTTTAATTTTATTGAAGATTTGTCAAAAGTGAGTTATCCACAACATAAGACGACAACCTCTTGACAATTTTATGGATTGCGTTCGATTTATTTATAACTTATGTTTGTAATTTGCTAATTATTTAGATTGGTATTGTGTATTTCTTTATATAATTTATTTTTTTTTAAAGAACATATTAGTTGAACCTACAAAGTATATTGTTTAAAATGTGGTTTGCACCATTTAAATATAATTATCAACAGTATTTCATGTTGTAATAATGTTAATACAAAATAGTTGATAAAGATTGTTGTTTATTCTCAATGAAATACTTCCAGCTTATTCACATAGAATGTCCGTCCTCGTTGGAGTATATCAGTCTGCTATCCCAGCTGATGCAGACTGAGACCCAGTCTGAGTCCAGGGAAGGGTCACACCTTCTGTACCTCCTTCCCAGTGGTACCTACATCTAACATATCTCTGTTTTTTAAAAAATACAATCGGGCTCAATTATTACTGAACTCAACATCACCGAGTCGAATCACGGCCGAGGGCCTTAGGTTTTTTTTATCCGGGAGGTGAAAAAACCTTGAAAACGCCATCCTTCGCATGGGACTTTTAGCGATGGTTCCGAGCCTGCATGTTGGAAAAATTTAGGACTCCCATAGTGAAGTAGGGCTCGTGTCCACCAGAGCGACGAAAGAACTCTCTGGTAGTAGGCGATGTGACGAGTCACAATATCTAACTGATAGGGGTCATTTTAACTCTGTTGATGTCATTTTCAATCTCGCTTTCTAACAAGTGCATTATTTTTCAAGGAAAGTTACATTTAGAGACGGAAAGCTTTTCTAACTATCCAATTTCGTATATAATATAATAGACCGCCATTTTGAATCTGGGTGAGATATAAAAAATGGAGTTTCGACAACGTCTTTTGAATCTTTTTAAAAGCATACTCAAAAATGTATGCCTGATAAATCAGGATAAATTGTGATCTTACATTGTACTATACACCAGTTCCGCGCAAATCAGCCATAAACATGAAATATCTGCTTCATGATCGTTAAACTTATTAATGACAATATTATTTTTTTACAACTTTTTAATTCTATTTTTTTTTTTTTTACATCCTAGTAATCGTAGACGTTCCGGGAAATACTCCCATCATCATTTATTGATTTTTTTTTTATTATAAACAATTTCCCTCTCATATTAAGCATAATATAATTAATTGTTCTAGAATATATTTATTTTGACCTCTGTGTTAAAATCTTTGGTCCTGACTAAAGAGAGAATAATTGTTTACAATAAAGATTCGCAAATAATGGATATTGATGATGAGAGTTCTTCCCAAAATGTCTACAATTGCCTAGGTTGTAAAAAACAAAAAATAAGTGATGAAGCTGTGAAAAAAATACACTGAGCCAAAAAAAGTGGCCAACCCTCCAAGTTCGTTTGTTTTTTTGCAACATATATGGGTACTTCGGGTTATTAATTTTTATTTCCCAGAAAATTGTAAAAAAAAAAAAGTATTATTAAGGTAATTTCAAGGTTACATGAAATTCAACTTTAATATAAGGAGAAAAAATGTATTATTTAGATATTTACAAAAACGTAACTAATAGGATGTATTGCCTCTTCTTGCAATGATAGGTAATAGACTGCGATCAGCGAGGCATTGATCTGATGAGATTTCTTTCAAAATCCTCGGGGATATTCTCATATTCCTTTGTTAATTCAAGGCTCCCTATTTCTTTTGAATAGGGAAATCCTCAAATAAATTTAATTTTGCTGGAACTTCCTCATTATTGGACAAACACTTGATAGGGAAACGGAGAACAAAAAATAAAGGGGACACAAAATAATAATAATACTGAGAACAATTTATAAAATATATATATATTATAAGAAAGAAAAAAAATGTATATGTATATTCAATGACGCAAAAAAGAATACATCCTGTTAATCAAAATAAAATTAAAAATTAACTTGAGTTTAGAAAGAAATTTTTATCAAAATATGTCAAAAAGATTGGGTAAATAATTATTATATATTATCGGACATCGGATCTATAATAAAAACAAACAGAATATCAATTCTTAAAACAAAAAGAAAGATATATATGAGGAGTTTGGAGCCAGAGCGGACCCAAATATTTATTTATATTTGAAATTTTAGAATAGTATTGGATGAGTGATCCCTTTTTGTGTTCTATAAAGTTTTTGAAGGCCGTATGATCCATTGTGACTTTGAAAATATATGCACAAAATACTTGTGGACTAAACTTAAAGTGCTGCTATCTATCACTGAAGTGAAGAAACTAAGTGATCCACACTGGTTTTGAAAAAGGGAACCTATGCCCACATTAGGATGGTAATAACTCATTTTCCGAAAAATTGTGGGTCGGTCCGCTCTGGCTCCAAACTCCTCATATATACATTAATATTGTTAAAAAATAATCATTGAAAGTAATATAATAAAAAATATATAATCGACTATGGACTACGTACAACGAAAGTAGTTCCGTAAGAAACAATGTTTGAATACCCCCCGTATGTAAATAAAACTGAAAATATTAACGTGAGCTCACGATGAAAATAAAAATAAAATGATAAATATCTTTATGTTGACAGCAACAGTGTGGTGAAATTAAAATACAAACATAAATGATGATTTTCGAAGAATGATGGAACCCGAAGAACGGTGAGATCAGAAGAACGAAGACAAAGCTGAACGGGGACACTGGCAGATAGCAAGTCCAAAAAAAGAAGTTCGAGAAAACCAAAAAAGAAGGAGGGCCATAATAAAATACGGCAATAACTAGAAACTTGAAATACGTCCACTCACGAGCAACTATGGCAGGAGACTGACTGGGACTGAGTA
This sequence comes from Aradus depressus, assembly GCA_963662175.1. Classification (NCBI taxonomy): domain Eukaryota; kingdom Metazoa; phylum Arthropoda; class Insecta; order Hemiptera; family Aradidae; genus Aradus; species Aradus depressus. The sequence continues at coordinate 19,407,897 of OY759215.1, forward strand.
TCAGATTCAGAGAGGGATTAGCCGTGTGTTTACATTATGAACGTTGTTTACTAAACATTCCTCCTCCTGAGCTCCTGCAATGTGTCAGGCATTTGTCTCCTTTTAACTCTTCTCTTCAGTTCATCCACTAGCTGTTTGATGGGATTTAGATCTGGGCTAGAAGCTGGTTAGCAACGGATAGAAGCCATTTCCATGTACTCTGAAACAATTCTCACAGTATGAGGTCGGGTATTATCTTGCATAAAAAAAAAATGTTCTCCGAGGAAAGGTTTAAATGAGACAACTGCTTCAGAGAGAATTTCCTGTAAATATCTGGCTGCAGTTAGACCCTTCTATGAAAATTAGGTCAGTGCGGGCTTCCAGATTTATCCCGGCCCAAACCGTGAGTCAAACCATCGCCATAGCTCCTCCAATAAGAGAAGGTGGCTGCAATATATACAGTAAAACCCCTCTTTATGGAACCACCACTCCGACGGACACCTCTCCTTATGGACAATTTTGTGATGTCCCGGCTCGAAGTATAGGAAAACAATATATTTTTACCCTCCTTCAACGAACACCCCTCTAACGGACGGGGACAACCAATTTTTCGTCATTAAGAGATATATTTACCTCTCCTAAGCGGACGCTTACGAAACAATTAATTCATAAAAAATGTAAGAATTCGCTGTTTGTGAAACAGGCCATTTGTTTCCTATTATTAAAAAGAAAATGGGTCCTTGCAAGAAGTGTTTACATTTTCGTCTTCTCTCTTCCTTCGGTTTTCCTAGAAACACGCGTCATTCCTAATTGTTTGTTTTCCGCTCAAACCGCAACACATCTCAGTCATTATTTTACAGTGAAGATGACTGATTCTCAAAATGACACCGCGAAAGTTCCTTTAAAACAAAAAATCGAAGTCATTAATTATAACAAACTTCATAAGTCTTCGGTGCGTTCGCTTGCGGAGAGGTTTAAAGTGGACAATTCACAAATCACGGAGATTTATAAAAAATCAAAATGAACTTTTAAAGTGCTACCAGTATAACAAGATTTCAGATAAAACGTGACGAGGGGTTCACGTCGGGGGAGGTGCGATCATCGACAAAAGCGTTCTTGAATGGTTTCGACGTGTTTGAATCCAGAAAAATCCTATATCCGGTCCTATGATGTAGGCAAAAGCTACGGAGATAATAATAATAATACATTTATTTCCGTTGAATCAATACATAGTAATAGGATACGTCAAAACAATTTATACATTAAGATGGCTTATAAATTAGATTTATAACTACTTGAGTCTAACACACGTATGATTATCAGAAATAACAAAACTATTGAAAAAAGTAAAATAAAATTGATAAAAACCGAATAAATAAATAGGTACTTAAAAATATATGATTATAAAAAAAAATTAATACATAGATACATCTATAATGAGTAGACATATTTTTCAATTTAATAAAAATTAAGATAACTATTTTTCAAAAAACTCTTCGGAAGTGTCTTTATCCCAACGATGTTTCGGGACGTTCTTACGTCCCTTCATCAGGTCCCAATGTGCGAAATATAGAAAATAAAAAGAAAACAATGTAACCATAACAATATATAATAAATGAATAAATAAAAAATTATAATTGAATAAATAAAAACGTAGATGAATTCGGAATTGATGAATTTATCGAAACAAAGTCTATTATGAGGATTTAGGAGCCCCTGTGTAAGTCAACTGTTCAATATTAGCGCAAACGCTCGACTGGTTTTAAAGGGAAAGCGAAAATCTAATTGATTAATTCGTTTTGGGGAAGTACATTGCCGGTGATACTCGTTGTTCTTCGGCTTTCAATATACAGCCTAAGCGACTCAACTATACGAATCCCCCATTAATTAACCCCATTCATTAACACACGTATGATTAGTAGTAATAACAAAACTATTAAAAAAAAAAAAAAATGAAATTATTAAAAACTGAACAAATAAATACCTAAAAATATATGAGTACATAAACAAAATTAGTACATGATATGTTTATAATAAGTGGACACATTTTTCAATTTAATCAAAATTTAGATAACTATTTTCAAAAAAAACTCTTCAGAAGTGTTTTTATCCCAACGATGTTTCGGGACGTTCTTACTTCCCATCATCAGGTCTCAATGTGCGAGATATAGAAAAGAAAGAAAACAATGTAACTATAACAATATATGAAAAATAATATATATAATAAAAAGTCTAAATAAATAAAAAATTATAAATGAATAAATAAAACAATAACTTACATTGGACTGACCTTTAAGATGTGGAGGAACTCTGCCCAAAAAAAAAAAATGAAAGCTTTGTATCAAATAATGTTTCTGGATATGAAACACGATTCTTTATTGTGATTATATTATTCTTTTTGAGCAGTGAGAATAAAATTCTGTTTCCGTGTATAGGGTTTCTTTTAACACGAACATTTTTAGTTGAAATTAAAATTTTTTTATTGTATCTATTGACTTCAAGAAGTGGGGAAGGGCATTAAATAAATTAATTCCTTTATGAGTTATACATTTTTCAAAAAGAGAAGAGCAATGTTTAGTTATTCGAAAGTCTTCTTTCTTCCTGGTATCTTAATCGTGATTAGTATTGTTGAGAGGGAAAATATTTCTATTTTTCCTAATATCCATTAATGTTTCAAATATAAACAGCGATGGCAAAGGCAGGATTTGGAGACACGACATTTAAAGCATCCAACGGATGGTTGAATCGCTTTAGAACTCGTCACAGCCAACATAATGTTGCAGAATGGGCGTCAATGATTCGAGAAATAATTGAAGGATACACTACAAAAGATATCTTCATTGTCTTTTTAAATTTGATCCACCAAGTATTAATTGATCACGGAAAAAAAATGGCCATCTCCAAAGGGAAAAACAAACTTTAATCACCATGTGTGTCTAGTCCTCCACAGGACGTGTCTAGTCATATTCCCGGCCGAAAGATGCAAGGTTCAAGTTCCCTTTATCCCCCGACAGATGGCAGTCTCTTCAAGTTTCCCATACCCCACAACAAAGAGCAGACAAGTTCTCCTATTCCCCGACAGATGCCAGGTCACCCAGCCTCTTCAAGTTCCCCTATCCCCAGACAGATGGCAGGAGAGCGGTAAGGAGTCCCCGCCACCCCTCGGCACTGACTCCAACCACCCAGTTGTTGTCCTGCCGTCCGTTCGGTAGTTCTGTGTTCCTTCCTTCTGTGCGCGGTGGTGACACTTCGACCCATCAGTGGTGCTATCCTTTCTGCTATGTCTCCCGGCTAGTCATGCCAGGCCTGGTCGCCTTCCGCCGGCGGTGGGGTGTCGGATCTGACGATTTGGTCGTTCCTGGAGTCTTCCTCTTCGTCATCCATCTATCATGGTAAAATAAACCTGACCATCTATCACTTTCTTACCATTCGATATTAAAACCCCATAAAAAAGTTAATCAATAAACTGGTCTAATTTCATTTTTTTCAAGTTGAACACTTTTACTAGATAAATAAAAACTTTATTTACAACTTTCTGTATTTAGACACGGTTTAAAATTGTCCGGGGGTGAGCTTGTGCTTCTTTGTAGAAAAGGGGTTGTTTTTTCCATTTTGTTATAGAAATTTATGATTTTCTTGGAATGTCATGGAGTGCAATAATACGTCTGGAAATCTTAATCATACACAAAATCACAGCTCAAGAATATATCAAATTAATGGCATGTGTTTCACATGGGAGCTGATGACATTCGAGAACAGATTAATGTATGAATATATTCGATTAATTGAAAAAAAAAAAAAAAACATCCCTGTCCTTAGGATGAGTTATATAATAGGTCAGAAGCTTTTACCGAAATTTCTTGTTGTTTTCCAAACCCCTGATAAAAAAATGAAAAAATAAATGTCTTATGTTTGTGAATACGATAACTCCCGATAGAATGAATCTATCAATACGAAATTTTATATGTGTATCCAGAACCACATAAGGACTACACCTATTAATTTTCAGCCAAATCTGCCGCAGGGAAGAGGGGTATTAGGGGGGAAGCTTAACACAAAATACTCTAATAATTACCGATGTAATGGATCAACACGAACTTTATTATGATTATTCTGAAGTTCCTGAGTAAGGCATTTATTGATTTCCAACCAAATCGTTAAATTGTGTTGAGAGGGAGAGCGAAAACTTACTCGGGAAGTACATTAACGGTGATTTACCGACGACTTTTTAAACATAGTCATTAGAGGAAATGCTTATTAAACTTTGTAATATAATTGAATGAAAAAATCATTTATTATTAATTATAAATCATATTATTAAGAAAATATACAATGAGGAGCACAGAAGGAATTCTATTTTACTGTCCTGATATTTCTTGTTAAATCAATCCAAATTAGTACAATGGGGGAAAACACAACAAAAAAAAAATCCTTACACAGAAGGAATAGATAATTAAATACACAATTTCTTTGTCAAACTTCACTATATATTTTCAAATTCTCAACTAGTTTCGCCGTATTAAGGCATGGGTCACTTATAAACTGAATTATAGTCAGTTGTCTCTTGATAATGCCTTAACACGGTGAAACTAGTTGAGTATTTGAGAATATAATGAAGTTTGACAAACAAATTGTGTGTTTAATTACATATCCACTCCTAGAATGGAGCTTCACCAAGTAAATCTGGAAACCATAAATTACCTTACACAGACATTTATTCACAATCTTTACAATAAAATAAATAAATTAATAGGATCGTATTTAAAAGTAATTATTTACGTAAGTTATCTCTCATTCATGTATTTGATGTGTATCAACGATATATTGACCTATCGATGAAATCAGAGGGTTCTCGATTGCAGGTCAAAGTTCAAAACAATTATAAGTTGACCTATAAATCCCTGTATTTTCAGTATTCCTGTTGTATTGTAAAACTTGGAAATTGTGAAATTCCAAACCGCGAGTTAAGAAAGGTCTTTCTATATAACTTAATATAGAAAGAATTTATTTTTCCGGTTGAGGGAATATAACATTTCTATAATAAGCAAGAAGGGCGTTGAGGAGATTTTTGCATGAGGGGAGTTCAAAAAATATATTATATAAAGTACAAATGGGTATGACGCATACAGAAGAAACCTCCCCAAAAACCAAAAGACGGTAAATAATACAAAAAAAATTAATTACTTGAACATATCGACATACATTTTTATTTTTAAATGCAAAAAAGGAAGACACCTTTTAATGTCCTGCGGAATGGATGGGGGCGCAAAACCCAAATAACGGTGAATGAAAGTATCGACACAAAGTATGAGTCTTATGTAAGTCGACTATTGATTTTTTTTAGATCGATTAGTTTAAGAAAGCGAAAACTTGGTTGATTAATTCGTGCTGGGGAAGTAGGTTGCTAGTAATTCACTGACAACTTTTTATTAAAGGTTAGTAACTTCCTGATAAGAGGGGGATGGAGGTGCAACTTAAGGACAATGTTTTTGATTCCTCTCAGCCAATTTTCATTAGAAAATAGCCTAAGAAATACATTTTTCAGTACACTTTCATATAACATCCTATTCGGCCCTTTCAGAACAGTTAGTTTTTGTAACTCATTCCCAGGCTTTAACTACGAGGTCATATCGCCTACTACCAGAGCGCTCTTTCGTCACTCTGGTGGACATGAGCTCAACTCTACAGTAGAAGTCTTAAATGTTGCCTATCTAGGTTTATTCACCTAGGATAATGATCTTTAACGAGTACCTGACATCATACTAGCTCGGGACTATCGCTTAACGTCCTATCCGAAGAACGGCCGTGGCGTACTCAAGTTTTTTTTTTGCCTCCAAGATAAAATAACCCGCGATCTTGAGTTCAGTAGGCTTCTTTCAGAACATATTTATTTTTTTCCAATTCAAAAACTTTCTTGTAAAAGCATACATCATTTTTTTCTTACTCATAATATTTCTGGTGTTTTGCTGCATTTCTCGATATTTCATTGTTTCAAATTCTCTAGCGGAAATGATCTGCAGTGAGATGGACAGACACAATTTTCTATTAATGCATATATTAAATTAATTCAAATGCAACAATTGATGCAACGGGCCACTTGTTCTAATTTACTTACAGATTTATTAATAGAAAATATTTAATTTAACAAAAAATACTGCCCTCAAGTGTATTTTAACAATGATTCCATTCTTTCAAAAAACGGAGTTCGTTATCTAGCGTCCTACTCGACCAACTACTAACTTGGAATCCTCACACGAGACTGAAAAGACAAAAAATGACGTTATAAACTGTTACTTTAGACAATTAGACAAAAGATCTAAATTAACTTAATTAAATAAACGACTTATATACAGTGCAGTACTTTAACTTATGTGGACTTACGGACTTGACCTCTGGGCTTCTGCAAAGGCATCCAATCCCTTCAGTCCAAAATCCTTCGTACATTAGCCAATGCTCCTTGTTACGCCTCCAACAGAACTCTACACACTGACCTTAACGTACCTTTTGTCACCGAAGTTGCTAAATTGAAGTGTAATAATATAGTTAGTTATTCTGACTCATCTCGGGGCTTTAAGTACGAGGTCATATCGCCTACTACCAGAGCGCTCTTTCGTCACTCTGGTGGACATGAGCCCGACTCTACTGTGGGAGTCCTAAATTTTGCCTACCCTAAAGTTTTACTCACCTAGGGCAGGGGTCTTTAACGAGTTCCTGACATCGTACAGGCTCGGGACCATCGCTTAACGTCCCATCCGAAGGACGGCGTGCTTAAGTTAATTTTACCTCCCAGATAAAATAATCTAAGGGTAACATAACAGTAATCGTCTAGTTATTCTTTTCCTCCCTTCTGCCACCCTTCCCCAATGACGCCTAAAGCAGTGACAGTAATTAGTTACATTTCTAACAACTCAGCGCCTCTCCCCTCTTGACATAGTCATTTCCTGTCTCAAAAGCACATTGGCTTCTTCTATATAATTTGTATACAGTTGTAAACTATCGATTTGTAATAAAAAAATATTGGTGGAGGATATATTATTTTTTTGCCGAAATGACTACATTAAAATCCTTCAAATTAAATTGGATCCAAAGTGAAATTAGCATTTTTGGTAACAAAGGTCAAATTTTAAAAACATTCCTTGACAGCGTATACGACCTATATACTTGACTAAAGAATATCACAAATTGACCCAGAGGGCGACAGTAGCTCAGAGGTAGTGTCTACTGAGCTCAAAATCGCGGGTTCGAAACTCGGCCAAGTTTCTTAGGTTTTTTATTACCTTGAGCACGCTGTCCTTCGGATGGGACGTTAAGCGATGTTCTCGAGTCTGTACGATGTCAGGTACTCGTAGGGATAGGCACTACGTGAATAAACTTGGGTAGGCATTTAGGACTCCCCAGTAATGTTAGGCTCATGACCTATGAAAGAACTCTCTGGTAGTAGGCGACATAGTTAGTGAGGGCCTGAGTCATAATAACTAACTAACAATTGACACGTTTTTCCATAATTGTCTTTCCTTTTCTTATGTAAAATAACCTGTCAAACAAAACCATAAATATTTGAGAAACAGCTGTCTTTTCATTTACAGATATTAACCTGACAGATGTTTTATTGGTACACTTGTTCTAAAATCTATGAACCAGTTTCTTTCGTTAAATTAAATTCTCATTATAATGTGCCAGGCTAATAGTATCTCGAACCAACAACCAAGACATTTTTGAATCATTCTTCAGATACATTTCTATTAATAATAGTCATATAACCCTTCCATAGTGACAGGGCGGGTTTTCTGGGAATTGGGGGCGCCTGGTGCGGGGCCCTGGGGTGGTACGGCGCGGTGAGGCTTGGGGCAGCTCCGCCGGTCTCTCTGGACTGTAACAGTCCCGGCCTGTCGGGGTTGTGAACGGTCACGCATAGGAGATGAGCCCTGGCTTCCCGGCTCGTGCGGTCGGCGTGTTCCCTAGGTCTCGGGCTTGGATCCCGCAAGAATATTTTATTAGATCTGACGAGTTGACGAAAATGGCTGATATGCTAAGTTTATTTGGCCTCCTGATACATATAATGAGAAAGAACTACATTATGATTTGTTAACTGTAATTTCAGCAAATGTCTCGTTAAAATTCAACATAACGTAAGTTTTAATTTTCAATTTATATTTCCCTAATAGTTAATAAAGTTCGAAAGCATTTGAATACACACGTGTTTGAAATAGTGTATGGTTAAATCAAAGCATGCCAAGTTAGAGGCGGCACAAATTATAACTTCTGTTTAACTTTTGCTGGTCTGGTTTGATCAGTATCAAATCCCACTACAAATATCCGCTACCTCTGCGGATCTACATATAACTCAAAATGAATACAACTCCACGAGAGAAGAAAATTTAATTTCAGAGTTCTGCATTAAATATATAACTTCAGTGGGAGTGCTACTAGGCTACTGAGCTCAAGACCGCGGGTTCGAAACCCAGCTGAGAAAAAACCTTGATCATGCCGTCCACTTGACGTTATATGGTTCCGAGTCTGAAAGATGTAGGTACTCGTTAAAGACCCCTCCCCCCCACCTTAAGGGAACAATCCTAGGGCTCATGTCCACCAGAGCGCTCTTCTCTACTCCATATGACCTCGTAGTCACTAATAAATTATAACTTCTGTAAGAAATTTATACGCTACATAATATTATGCCATCATTTTCTTGACACTTGTTCAGAAATAAATAGCGTTTTTTGAATTTTTATCGTAATTTTATTCTTGCTTCGTTTGACTCTCCTATTGTCTCAGCAGGCTTTCAGTTTGTTTGAGTGTTACACGATCTCTGTCGCATGTGGTCTCAGATTCACACCAAATTCTGCACGATCGTTGATAACACTGGTATTGTTACTTCCCCAGTTATACGAAATTTCAAACGAATTTCAAGTTTTCCGAACCCCTGATTTCAAAAAATATGAAGAAAAAAAATGCTGTGTGTGTATGTATCTGTGAAAATGATATCATCTGATAGGACGAATATATCGACACAAAATGTATCCAAAACCCCCTAAAGATGACACCTATTAATTTTCTACGGAATCGGCCGAAGGGAAGGGGCTTAACACAAAAACTCTAATAACTCCCTTTATAATGAATATAATAAACATGAAATTTCATATGTAAATTCAAAACCCCATGAGGTTCAACCTCAACTTCAAAATACACCGAATTTTTTTTCGTTAATATTTCAAATAGTATTTGAATTAAAAAAACTCGAGATGGGACGTTAAGCGATGGTCCCGAGCCTGTACGATGTCAGGTACTCGTTAAAGACACCTTACCCTAAGTGAATAAAAATTTAGGGTAGGCAAAATTTAGGACTCCCATGGTAGAGTCGGGCTCATGTCCACCAGAATTTAGACTTACCAATTTATTCCCTGTGACCACAGATATATTTTATGAAATAGACAATATTTTTTTTTTAAACATACGGTTTTCTTTACTTTTTAGCAGAATGAGTCAAAAGCATGAAATTCCGGTGAAAGCTCAACTTCGAATTTCTGATTGATTCTCCCTATACTTCGTAAAGCTGGGGAAATAACAATACTCGTTAGTTCGCCTCCATGTTCTCTAATATATGCTACTAATTGACTAGGAACAGAGATGTCTGATAGTGATTCCATTGTTGAATTATTCTTTAAAACGGCCAGTCATAGGATATAGGTGGCTATTGAAAATTTCAAAGTTGACCTTAAGCTGACCTTTAAGGGCAAAAGGTACAAAGGTTAAAATATTAGTAATGAATAGTGTAATTAAAAAAAACTATTGAATCCTGCCAAATTTGACTCATGTGATTATACTGAAATATACAGTATAAAGATAGTGTGATATCTATTTAGTTGAGGGCGCCGGTGGCTCAGTGGTATGCGTGCTTGTCTTCTGAGCTCAAGAACGTGGGTTCGAAACCCTACCGAGGCCCTTAGTTTATTAAATCTGGGAGGTAAAATAAACTTAAGCACGCCGTGCTTCGGATGGGACGTTAAGCGATGGTCCCGAGCCTGTACGATGTCAGGTACTCGTTAAAGACCAAAATTTAAATTAAAGACAACATTTAGAACTCCCACAGAGCCGGGCTCATGTCCACCAGAGTGACGAAAGAGCGCTCTGGTAGTAGGCAATTTGACATCGTAGTTAAAGCCCGGGCATGAGTCATAAAACCTAACCTAAACTAACCTCTATTTAGTTCCCCAGCTGTACAAGGGCAGTTATGTAATCTGTATATGTGAGTGTCTGTGAATACGATAACTCCCTATAGAATGGATGTATCGAACACACAATTTTATATGTAAATCTCCAAAACTCCATTAAAACAATGCCTATGAATTTTAAGCCGAATCGGCTGAAGAGAAGATTAGCGGATCATCTCTAAAAACTCATAATAACTGCCGCAGTAATGTATTAGCATGACATTTTAAATTGTATATATGTGGGTTCAGGACTCAAGACGACACCAGATTTTCAACGAAATCAGCCGACAGGAAGTGTACAATAATAATTGATTTTATAATATTTTAATGATCTTATTGTGTGTTAATTGTTTACATCACAGTATATGGGATCTTATGTAATGCAACAGAAACTCAATGTTGTCTTTTCAACAGAATGTCATGTATTCTCCCTGATTCTAAAAATGAAAAGAAAATTCCCTGTCTTCCTTTCTGTTGTCTGTGAATATGATAACTCTCGATATAATGTATCGATAGGAACTTTAGTATGAGTTTCCAGAACCCAATTAGGACCATACCTATTCTTTTTCAGCCAAATAGGCCATAGGGATGTGAGGGGTCAATGGAAGGGGCCTACTAATTTTCAACTAAATTGGTACATTGGTTTAAGAGGGAGAGCGACTACAGGCAGGTATCGATAGCTGTGGTGGTGAAGGGCTTGTCCTGTCAGAGGCGCCTCATTGTCCTTCTCATGTCCAGAACACGGCGGCTCTTCTCATCTTACTTATGAATGGGATCGTCTCAATGACACCGTACAAACTCACTCGTATCGATCTGATAACCTGTCCAACAAAAATACACCCTCTTTAATAGTATAAGAAATCTCTGATAAGACCAATTATGGACGACACAGGGGGATTGTTAAAATTAATTGTTGAACAATACATCGATTTTTCTCTTCTTCTGCAATCTTTAGTTTTTTGTTTTTTTTTATTCAATACTTTTAAATCTTTACAAAATAAGACAAATGATAAACAGGCTACCTCCTCCCAGAAGACGGAGTCTGAGTGTGGGAGGGGAGCAGGCAGCTAGGACTGTACAATCACTTAATAATTAGACATATATGTTACATATTATTATATCTTTGAATATATCAATAGTAATAATATATCGATAGAAAAACAAATATATATACTTAGATATAATCCACAATAATAATGAGATTGGACATAGTAACTCGATAAATTAATAAAGTAGGTATACATATTAAGATAGAAGAATCCCTAAGGATAAAGAAAGCTAATGTAGAGAAGCAATACAAAAAAGAAAGAGAAAAAAATAAAATAAAATAAATAAATAAAGATAGAATCTTTAGTAAAAAGAAAAAATGAGAAAAGAAAAAGTGACTAAAATAAGAAATATTCTCGTAATACAGAAGAAAAATAAAATAAAAATAAATTAATAATAAAGTGCTGATGGAATGAACCTGACAACCCGGTGAATTATAAGTACTGTCTTATTTTCTTGGGGAGAGGGGGGGGGGGGGGGGGGGGGATCGATGAATAACTGGCAATGTACTTCCCCAGCACGAATTAATCTATTAAGTTTTCGCTCTCGCTTCGAAAAAGGTACTCCTCATTCTCAGTTTTGTGTCGATATATTCATTACTTCGGCAGTTATTAGAGCTTTTGTGTTATGCTCCCCCCCCCTTCCCTTTGACCGATTTGGCTGAAAATGAGTAGAGGTCGTCCTTGGGGGATTTGGGATACACATAAAAAATTTCGTGTCGATACATTCATACTATGACGCGTTATCATGTTTACAGACACACAGACAGGATTTTTTCCACCATTTTTGAATTTAAGGGGTCGGAAAGAATGAAATTTACGGGGAAAACTCAAAATCGAATTTCTGACCGATTACAGAACTTCTTAAAATCGGTAAAACGATTCAAAAGTTTGAATACAGGTTTTATTTCTACAAAACTATTTAATTTTTTTAATTCCCCAGCTCTACTTTGTATAGGGGAAGTTATGTAATCGGTCAAAAATTCGATGCAGAGTTGAAAATCTGTTCATGTTTTCCAACCTCCTGATTCGCACAAAAATAAAAAAAAAAAATTGCTTTCTATGTGTGTGTGTGTGTGTCTGAACAACATCCCAATAACTCCCGATGTTATGAATGTATCGACACACAATTTTATATGTGTACCGAGAACCCTCTAAGGATGACAGCTATTGATTTTCAACCAAATCAGCCATTATGAAGGGGGGGGGGGGGGGGGGGGAGGCTTAACTGACTCTAACTCTAATAACTGACAATGCAATGAATGTATTGAGACGAAATTTCATATGTTAATTCTAAGTTTTATAAGGACGACACATTTCCGAATGAAATTGGCTGAATCGAAGCGACTCAAAAACCCAAATAAGTCAAATTTTGAGTTTTAGCCCAAATAGTCGATTGGTTTTGGAAAGAGAGCGAAAACGTAATTGATTCATTCTTGCTGAGAAGTACATAGCCGGTGATTCACGTAAGATTTTTTTTTTTTTATTTGTTTATTAATTCTGTATTTTGAATATTTATAATCGGTATAAACCATAAGTAAAAATGATTTTAATTTCTGTGAGTATTATTTTAGTAAAGACCCTAAATATAGCAAAATCGTCAATATTATGTCGGGATCAAGGGAGGTTTTGGGACATAAGATCTTTCCTAAGAAAGATGTGTCAAGTATAAGAACCGCTGATCTAAGGAACCCTCAATTCAGTTTTTGCTTTAATCAGTGCCGCAGCGAAAGGACACCCTCCCAAATGTCTATTGCTAACTTTTTCCTGTCCTTTTCCTGATAAATGAGGCTTTCCCCCGTACACTTTTTTTTTTAGGAAACGTTCAACAAAACCTTTTTGGTGCGGATAAGCGGCCCACTCATTTAAGCCACTGACTTTAACATAGATCGGATAATCAATTAGCTTTATCCCCCCCCCCCCTTATATGTTTAGAATAATTGTCTATACATGTGTAAGTGATTGGAACTTCTTGTGCGCTCTAATGTCTATTTGATTGGAACTTCTTGAGCGCTCTAATGTCTATACATGTGTATGTGATTGGAAGGAACTTCTTGAGCGCTCTAATGTCTATACATGTGTATGTGATTGGAACTTCTTGAGCGCTCTAATGTCTTACATGTGTAAGTGATTGGAACTTCTTGAGCGCTCTAATGTCTATACATGTGTATGTGATTGGAACTTCTTGAGCGCTCTAATGTCTATACATGTGTATGTGATTGGAACTTCTTGAGCGCTCTAATGTCTATACATGTGTATGTGATTGGAACTTCTTAAGCGCTCTAATGTCTATACATGTGTATGTGATTGGAACTTCTTGAGCGCCCTAATGTCTATACATGTGTATGTGATTATTTATGTGATTGGAACTTCTTGAGCTCTCTAACTCAGATATAATTGTAATAATGAACTTGAGATGAAGATATTACATTTACTAAATTAGATCTGATTAGATTTTGTCAAAAAACAGGCTAAAGTTGTAACTTTAGTTTAGGGACTGGACATTAAGAGAGCTTGTGTGATGTCAGGTACTCGTTAAAGACCCCTCTATCCTAGGTAAATAAACCTATGGTGGAATAATTTAGAACACTAGCGTCGGGACGAAAGAGCGCTCTGGTAGTAGGCATTATGACTTCGTAGTTAAAGCTCGGACATGAGCCACAATAACTAATTAATAAGAAAAAAAAAATATACGTTAGTTATTGTGACTCATGCCCGGGCTTTAATTACAAGGAGGTCATATCGCCTACTACCAGAGCGCTCTTTCGTCACTTTGGTGGACAATAGCCCGACTCTACTATGGGAGTCCTAAAGGGTCTTTAACGAGTACTTGACATCGTACAGGCTCGGAACTATCGCTTAACGAAGGACCAAGGTTTTTTCACCTCGCAGATACAAAACCTAAGGGCCTCGGTTATCATTGGTAGTTTTTTTTTATTAAAAAGATAAAAATATAATAAGGAAAAAATAAAATATATGTGATGTGGCAATTAGACCTTTCTTATACGAACGAACCACTTTTTTACAGAACATTGTTCCTTCTTGCTCTCAAATTCAATTGACATTTTCTTATTGGGTATAAGAAAGTCATACAATAAAAGAAAGGAAACCGATGAAGTCAACTCAGTAATGAAGTTGAAATTGAAATGAAGTTGAGTGTGGGGAGGGTGCTCTGTAGAAACATAGTTTGTTCTAAGTTAGGAGTCTTCCCTTTGCCTATCCACGAGGTGTGGGTTCTTGAGATCTCTTGGCTTGATAGCCCTCCAATACCACGACACTTCGGCTCCTGTCATCTTCCTAATGAATGAGCCCTTCTCAATGACACCCAACCAAACTCACTCATATGAGTCACTGATATCTCGAGTCCACTATCACTGAGAGCTATTATTTTTGGATCCAACACTCCCCTGTGCCACAGCTCATATCTATAATGTTAAAAATAATAAATACTCATTTTTTAGAAGTACGATAATGAAAAAAATCTCTGATAACCTTCAATTAGCGATGACATAAGGGGATTGAATTCAACAAACAATCGGTTAAAGATAAAAAGGTATTTAGCTGGTTCTAAGCAGGCTTTAGTTTCAGTTTTTTTTACATCCATTGCTATATGAAGTTCATGTTATATGCAGTGCAGGATTTACGTATAAGCTACACAAGCTATAGCTTAGGGCCCCCACTTTCTTGGGGGCCCCCCAAAAAAATTGTCCGAGTGAACAATTGTCATATATACTGCAGCATTATTTGTCCCAATGCCGCACGTCCGGAACGTCCCATACTCTTCACCCAATTTTTTTAGCGCGTCTTTTCAAACAACAAAGCGCTATTGTGCCTAGGGTTTGCATTACCGATAACCGGTTAACCGGTATTACCGGTAATTATGACTACCGAAATACTGATAAATTTCGACAGCAAATGCCGGTAATTTTTAAAATTATTTTATTATTATTTTATAATAGAAATGGAAATGGAACGTGTAAAGTATATGATGTCTTTTACTATAAACAGGGATTCCCCTGTGTTGCTCCGCTACACTCGAGCATGCGCTGACCATTTGTTTTTGTAGTTCGAGTGAGCCGGCAGTAGATACAGTATTTCTGACCTTTTATTTAGTAGTGTTTCTTTTTACCAGAGTTTGCATTTTTAAGTTTGTCGGCCCTAGTTATATAATCGGTCTAACATTCGATCTTAAGTTTTCACAGGAATTTCATGTTTTTTGACCCCCTGATTCCAAAAATAAAAACCAAATAATCATCGGTGAATCACCGTCAGTGTACTTCCCCAGCAAGAATTAATCGCTAACTACGGCTCCTGAATCCTTTACATCTGTAGTTATTAGAGTGTTTGAGTCGTAAACGTTGAATCTTTAAAACGATGTTCTACTCAATGTTCAATTTGAAACTGGGGAAATGTTGATTCTAAGACATGACCAACCTTGAGAACTTGTCTCTTCATTAGGTCTATATATATTTAACAAATGAAATAAACATTGAAATCCTATGTTTGTTTTGTCAAAACCGGTTAGTATACTAAAGTACTTTCATGTCATCTCTAGTACCAGTCTACAAAAAGTAAAATATGCTGAGGTTTTCCGATTTTAGTTAGTTATTGTGACTCTTAGCCGTGCTTTAACTACAAGGTCATATCGCCTACTACCAAAGCGTTCTTTTGCCACTCTGGTGGTTATGAGCTTCATTCTACTTCATCCTAAATGTTGCCTACCCTTGGTTATTCATCTAGGGTTTGTGTTTTTAACAAGTAGCACATTAAACATTAAAATTAACTATGATTACATTACTAAACATAAACATTAATAATGGAAATAGACAAATAGGTGGAACATAATAAAGAGTAAACATTAAAATGACTTAAATAAGCAGGGTTGGGGAGAAGACATGTATACTCGATGGAGTCTTACATTGCATGCAATCATATGCATGTATTCATATTTAATTTTAATGTTTAGTTATGTATTCATAGTAAGTCAGTTTCAATTTTTAACTTGTTATAATGTATTTTTAACGTTCAGTAAAGTTTATCAACAAAAAATGTTTTGTTTATTTTTGATTCTAATCTTGATTTCCCCCCCCCCCCCCCCATGTTTGTAGGCCCTGATGATGATATAAAATATATCGAAACGTTGGCATTTGAATAGTGTTTTCTTCCATCTTTGACTGACCCTCAATATTCCTACAATTAGAATCTACAGTCGCTAATCAACATCAACATTTTAGTATGAGGATTCATAAGTCCCTATGTAAATAAACTATAGTTTTTTCCCCAAATGGTCAATTGGTTTTGAAGAGAGAGCAAAAACTTAATTAATTCGTGATGGGGAAGTACATTGCCTGTGATTCATCAACAACTTTTTATTTTTATTTTTTTGTATCGCTACCTTTTTTTTTAGGCTATTTGAATAATAGATACTGTTATAGCGTTAGATCATAGAACGCTCTGTTTCCCCAAGTTTATTTCTTTGGGTAGAACAAATTTCGACACCGGAAATACCGTGCAACACTTCGTCCCATATCCACCGCATTACGTGACTGCACTATGATTTCATAATTTCGACTATCTAAACTGAAGGAAGAACATTTCAACCTTTGTTTCTTTTAAATTAGTTAGTTATAATGACTCATCCCCGGGCTCATGCGACGTTATATCGCCTACTACCAGAGAATCCGAAGGACAAATTAAGGGACAGATGGAAGTACTTCAGAATTAGATCAGTGAGCCTGTAGATCACTTTTGCTTTTTATGTATGTAAATTCTCCAGATGGTGTGAGCTACGGAGAATTAAGATCAATGATGGTAAAAGTGTTCAAGTTACCTTCACTCTTCTAGGCAAAACTGTCCACCTGTATCTATGAACAATGATGTCATTCCAATGTCCAACAACGTACGGTACCTTGGGTTTTACTTGTATTCTGTTGATGTTGGAACTCAGCCAAGAGTTCCAACATCAACAGAATACAATATTTTCAGTCAAAAGTCCTACCACAAATTGTCAATGCTCCCGTTTATGTCACCAATAAAATCCTACACAAATATCCCAATATTACTTATGTACAAGATCTAATCCAACTTCTCTTCAAGAAATTCTATTCTAAGTTGAATAACCATCTCAATCTTGTCGCTCAGCGCATGTCCTCTCAGTCCCATCCCGACAACCCTCCCCGCCGCCTAAGACGAAACTGGCCTCGCGATTTTCTTTGTGTAATGAGACTATCATCGGGCGTGTCAGCACTGGCTGGCTTCTACCATCAATTGAGGTCGCTCGGCTTCGCCTGGAGTAACTTTAAGCAAAATAATGTTATCTGCCCAGTTGTTGTCCATAGAGGGTTCTGGATACACATATACAATTTAGTACCGATGCATTCTTATTGTATTTTTTTAAAAAATATAATTGTTTTTTTTATTTTTGTAATAAGAAGGTCGGAAAATATGAAATTCCCTTGAAAACGCCGCATTTTCCAATAGATTACATAATTTCGCCTTTACTTCGTATAGCTGGGACAGTAAAACTTAAGGGCATTTGCCGGGTTTCGAGCCCGCAAAGGCGCCCTATTTCAGCTTTTATAATTTTGGATTATTCTACGTTTTTTGAGCATGACAGCGCTTTTTTAATGATTCGTCCAAAGGAGATTATGTTTTATTTGGGGCCTATTGATAACCTTTGGGAAGTGATATTTTGATAATTCATCTATTAGCCAATTTTTATTTAACTTATCTTTGATCTGTTATATATTGTAGCATGTCTACCCTATAGATAATGCTCAGAACTGGCGATGTCTATGAGAGGATCGCGATCGCTAGGAGCAAAGTATGGGTTGTGTGGTGTTGAATAAACGAGAATTGCATTTGGAAGAGAATGCTCGGAACCAATGATGCCTGCGAGAGAATCGCGATCGCTGGGAGCGGAAAATAAAGAATAATAGAGACACAATGGAAAGGAAGCCAAGATAATTGTCTACATCCGGTGTATAAGGAATAAGCAGTAAAGGTTTTTTTTCTTACTCCAGGTTTTCACACAACTAGAGGCAGATGTTAATTGGTAATATGCGATTGGCTGGAAATAAAATGGGCGGAGTCCGACGACGAATCAAGTCTCGAGAACTGTCCCCTACCACGGTCGGATATCGGAAGCCACTCCCCGTTTTACTCATTCGTCGCTCATGTCTTGGCTGGTCACCACGTTCTTTTTATATTGTACAGTTGAGTTTAAATATGTGAATTAACTTTCTTTGCTCATGTCTTGGTGGATTACCACGTTACTTTCTTTTGTAAAGTTTAGTTTGAATATGTGAATTAGTCGTAGAGACACACTTTGATTTTGGATGGTGCAAAGTCAGTGGGGGTGTAACTTCTGGTGTGCCCTCGAAACTACGCAGATCTTCAGGGACTATGTGAATAGACGATTTCTACGGGAAGTCCAGAAAGGGTGATCACGCCGTCATTCGCCATGGATATCGTATCGAGGTACCTCGTAATTAAGTTATAATTCAGTCCTTCAGACACACGGCCAAATTATATATATTCAATTGTTGTTTTGTAAATATATTCTTATTAAAATAAATATGTTAAAGTTATAGGTTTGATTCATTTCATTCCCCCCCCACTCATGCTTCTTCTGGTTGACAACAGTAATTAATTATTGTTAATTACTGATGTCAACTAACCGTTAGGATCTTGTAACCGTTCTTCCCGTGGGAGTGCTTTCAGCTATTCAGGCATTGTTTAATTAAAGTCGCGATTTAAATAATTTTCAATTTAATAATTTTTCGATCTCAATTTTATTTATTTTATTAATTACGTGATTTGCACTCACACAGGGAGGGAAATGGTTATAATTGGCGCCACCGAACAGGGACTTGATTTGTTTATTAATTATGCCAATTAGTATAATTAATGAACCCCACTAATCGGTCCCTTATCAATTAATTAATTTTTTTTTAAAAAAAAAAAATTTTTTTTTTTGCTTTTTAACGTAGATTCCAGCCTATTAGGCCACAATGTTATATTTTCACTTAAAGTCGGTATTTAGAATCAAAACTGAAGAAGGATGGGTGAGGGTAGGGACAATGAATGACATCATTTATTGAAATAATTTTATTTTTTTGTTTTTGATTTTTTTTTTATGTAGATTTAGTAGGCATTTATTTTACATATTATAATTATTGTTGTATTGTGATGCCATCTGACAGGTCACCATAGAAATTAGGTTAGCACCAGACCTCCCGTATAATTCATTTAATTGTTTTGATATATATTTCTTATCAGAATGGAAGGGAAAGGGAAGTCGGACTTAGAGCCGATACAGACACGGTCTAGGAAAACTATCCGTACGCCCCCGGAGTCCCCGGTAGAAAATCCTAAATTTGACCTAGAGGCGATGTTTAAGGCCATGCAGGAACAGATGGGAAACTTGGGAAAGGATTTAAAAGCGGACATGCAGGAACAGATTTCGGGACTAGGACAACAGGGAAAGGCCATGCAGGAACAGATAGGACAGCAGACTTCGGAGATAAAGGAACAAATTTCGGCAATGGCAAATAATATCGAATCCATTAAACGTAATATGGGTACCGTACAATCTGAATCTAGGCAGGACAATTCAGAAGGGAGATATGACAAACATGTTTCTAAAGTTAGGGACATGGTAGGTGTCAGTTATCATGAAGTTACAGGTGGGATCGTGTCAGAAACACAGCATCTAGATAAGGAGGTCGAAGAAATAAATTCGAACCAAAATATTATTAGTACCGATTGTGAGAAGAGATTCGCCGATATCTCGAAGAGAATAGATACTGTTTCGGGTCAAACTCAGATCTCAACCCCAAAACAAGATGACCGAATGACATTTACCGTACCCGAAGGACATAGGAATTGGCCTACGAACCAGACTTTTGCTCGCGAACAGCCTAGCAATGTCACCTTCCAAGATGTCTACGTGAAAAATTACGAACGTGGTGAGGTGGCGTTACGTAATAGCGTTTTGGATTTGCCCAACCATTTTGTATTTAAATTCTTACTATTCTGGGAAGGACCTTACCAGATTTTAGACAAGGAAAGTCCTCAAATTTTTATTTTAGGACATCTCGGCAGCGACGTAGCGGAAGGAGGAATCTTTTATATGACATCACAGAAGCCGTATATTAGCGGATAAATTTACAAGCAGGCTAGAGAAGCGCTAGGGCTCTCTTTGAGATTAACGATCTTACTTCAGCCGAGTTAGGGGGGCGATTATTGCAGACGAGATCGCGGCCCTAGAGTCAGGGAAGAGATTTGTGACGTCTCTATGGGTGTCCATCCCCAGCTATCCCAGGAACAGGTAGACAAAGTCACACACACATAAAACAGACACTATTTTTTTATTATTTGGGAATTATTTATTATTTTACATTAACGGCCAACACCTCATTATACAACAACACACAAAGAATCACACATACACATTTATTGGGGACATGGGATTTATTATTTAGTTATTTTTTTTGTAAATAGGATAAGGCAGACGGGGACATTCTGGCACTCCCCTGGGGCTTAACATCGAGCATACCCCCCTTAGTCGAGCTCAAAGATTCCGAAGTGAATCGCCAGGTTGTGAATATTTTAGATAGTAAGGTATGATTATTTTTTTTTATTTTTAGTAATAGAGAAGTTTTCTTCATTTTTTTTTTGTATATAATAATTAGAATTTTATATAATAAGTTAGGATAATTTTTGTTTATATTTAGTATAGGATATTTTTTTTTATTAGTATTACGTTTTTTTTATGATGGGATAATTTAATTTAGGTAATGGTGTCATTTTAATTTAACGTAATTATAGGACGGGGCAGACGGCATATGGACTGGCCATCCATGGGAATTTACCTACGTATTTGAATTTGATTAGTAAAGCAGATCTGACTAGGCTGACGGCGAGGTGATGGCACACACATTGGTGAATGGTCCTATATGATAAAGGTATTCCAAGTATGTTCATATTTGTTTTGTAGTGTTCCATTAATGTATCCCTCAATTTTTTTTATGTATTTTGAATAATATTTGTATTTGTATGCGACCTATGTACCGTTGATAATGTCACATTGACCCATATTTTATCCAGTGACCATGATGGGCTATGTTAACCCAATGAGAGCCTTGTAAATATATTTGTCACATATATCCAGGTATGGACCTTACTTATTATGATAGAGTGTCGACCACGGTAGGTCAAAAGGTCAATTTTTTATTTTAGTTAAGAAATCCTAGGGCAAGGTGCCGAAGCATACATGACTAAAGGGGGAGATATATTATAAACTGGAGGGGATACCCAGAATTGAATATTTAATTATCGTACACACGGAGAAGGGGCCACTCCATTGATGCTTGTAGAATCCATTTAAAGGGGCGGGAGTTTGTTTAATTATTTTTTTATGCCATGAACTGACTGTTGAACTGAAGAAAGGGTTTCGCTACTTGATTAATGCGGATGCCGGAATTTACATATATTTATGAAACTGAGATGGGATTTGAGTGGGCTTATTTTTCTATTTTATATTTCGTCGTCGTTCCGGCAGAAGGTAAATACCTGTCGAAGGCCTAAGGAGGCATATGGTTAGGGTTTGGTCAACCCAAATTTTTGTTGAAGCGGATTAGGTATATGGGAATTCAGTTGAAACATTGTCGAGGCGTGGGGCCTTTTTGGATGTTTTAACTAGTCAGTGAATGTATGCTAGAAATAGAATCATCGTTATTTGCCAATGGAGAGGGTTAACTCCAAGAAGTACAGCGTAAAGTAAAATCATGCTTTGGTCACGCATGCATAGGCAAGCCATGCCGATTCGAAAGGAAATTTAAAATCATGTTTTGGTCACGCATGATAATGAGGTCGATACCTGAGTATTTGGTTAAGTGTATATGCTCAGTGAACGAGCAAGTGTTAAGTGAAACTAATAAAATAAGTGACTTCCAATGGTCATTTAGCCGACATATTTTATTTTAACGGGAACGGGGGATATTGTAGCATGTCTACCCTATAGATAATGCTCAGAACTGGCGATGTCTATGAGAGGATCGCGATCGCTAGGAGCAAAGTATGGGTTGTGTGGTGTTGAATAAACGAGAATTGCATTTGGAAGAGAATGCTCGGAACCAATGATGCCTGCGAGAGAATCGCGATCGCTGGGAGCGGAAAATAAAGAATAATAGAGACACAATGGAAAGGAAGCCAAGATAATTGTCTACATCCGGTGTATAAGGAATAAGCAGTAAAGGTTTTTTTTCTTACTCCAGGTTTTCACACAACTAGAGGCAGATGTTAATTGGTAATATGCGATTGGCTGGAAATAAAATGGGCGGAGTCCGACGACGAATCAAGTCTCGAGAACTGTCCCCTACCACGGTCGGATATCGGAAGCCACTCCCCGTTTTACTCATTCGTCGCTCATGTCTTGGCTGGTCACCACGTTCTTTTTATATTGTACAGTTGAGTTTAAATATGTGAATTAACTTTCTTTGCTCATGTCTTGGTGGATTACCACGTTACTTTCTTTTGTAAAGTTTAGTTTGAATATGTGAATTAGTCGTAGAGACACACTTTGATTTTGGATGGTGCAAAGTCAGTGGGGGTGTAACTTCTGGTGTGCCCTCGAAACTACGCAGATCTTCAGGGACTATGTGAATAGACGATTTCTACGGGAAGTCCAGAAAGGGTGATCACGCCGTCATTCGCCATGGATATCGTATCGAGGTACCTCGTAATTAAGTTATAATTCAGTCCTTCAGACACACGGCCAAATTATATATATTCAATTGTTGTTTTGTAAATATATTCTTATTAAAATAAATATGTTAAAGTTATAGGTTTGATTCATTTCATTCCCCCCCCACTCATGCTTCTTCTGGTTGACAACAGTAATTAATTATTGTTAATTACTGATGTCAACTAACCGTTAGGATCTTGTAACCGTTCTTCCCGTGGGAGTGCTTTCAGCTATTCAGGCATTGTTTAATTAAAGTCGCGATTTAAATAATTTTCAATTTAATAATTTTTCGATCTCAATTTTATTTATTTTATTAATTACGTGATTTGCACTCACACAGGGAGGGAAATGGTTATTAATATGCTTATCTTTAAATTACTAGCCGAGGTTATCGGCATTGAAGAGACACTAACTTCCAGGCCATGAGGCCCACATGTGTACGAAACTTTTGTAAATTCTATTGGTTTACGAAACCAGGGCGAGGCCCTTGAATTTTTTATCTAAAAGACAAAAAAAAATTTCAGCACACCGTCCTTTGGATGTGACGTTAAGGAATAGTTCCGAGTCTGTGCGATGTCCACCTACTCGTTAAGGCTAAAGGGGGCCACAGTCAGAAAAGTCCCATAATAGTAAAATCCATTTCCAAGCAGGATTTTGCTATCCTCCCTCTCGATAATAAACCTAGGTAAGCAATATTTAGGACTCCCACAGTAGAGTCGGGCTGGATGTAGCTTTGGTTACTGGGTAACAAACAGCACCGGAAGCCAGTCCCTGGCAATTCCTCCCCTATTCCAAGGAACTAACTCCATCCCAGACCAATTTCCACTCCATGAGGATGTCCTAAATAGTTTTTACAATAAAGTTATATAGCCAAGTCCACTTTGAAATATTTAAGTCTATGTTCCTATGTCGTTAATCTCGTCCTGTCAAGCCAGTTTTTAGAATCCCCTTTCCCATAAAAAAAAAATTTTAATGAAAATATATTTTATGTTTAACTTCCCCAGCTATACGAAGTATAAGGGAAGTTATATAATCAGTCAGAAATTCGATGTTGAGTTTTCAACGGAATTTCATGTTTTCCAAACCCAAATCCAAAAGCGAAAACAAAATTTGTGTGTCTGTGAACACGATAACTCCCGATAGGATGTTTGTATCAACAAGAAATTTTATATGTGTATCCAAAACCTTCTAAGGATGACACCTGATCATTTTCAGTCAAATCTGCCAAGAGGAAGGGGGATTAGGTGGGAGGCTTAACACAAAAACTCTAATAACTGTCATTCTAATGTATGTATCAATACTAAATTTCGTATGTATATTTCGCGAAATCGGCCGAAGTGAGAAGAAGAGGGCTTGACTCACAAATCCAAATACTCTTAAAATTTAGTATGAGAATCCAGAAACCTCTATGTAAATCAACTATATATTTTTAGGCACGCGGTCGCTTGGTATTGAAGGAAGAGCGAAAACGTAATTGATTAATTCGTTCTGAGCCTGTAATTCAACGTCTACTTTTTTCTTCTCGTCATAGATTCAACTTTTATTAATTTTGTTCGTTTCTTCTCGGGCCACCATTTGTCTTACAAGTTATTGAAAAAATTGATTTAATGGAAAACATTTAAAGGCCCCGGGCGGCAAACGTTCACACTCATGGACACTTTGCTGCCTTTTCAGGACAGGGGGCGCCAGACAGTGTGAAATGTATGAGTTTTGATTTTCAAAATTCGAGCCCCCGCTCAATTTTTGATCAATTTGGATGAAACTAGGTGCAAAATATTTGTGAAAGCTGGCTTTTTATCAGATAAATGCGGGTTTCACAATCAAGGTTCTATATGCCAGTGGCAAAAATAGCCAATATATTGAATTTGGACCACTTTAGGCCAAAATGACAACATTAGGACAACTTTTGGCTAAAATAAATATTGAATCATAATCAGCGACCCAAAAAACATTCATTTAAGTTGTAAAAATCCGTTAACAAAAACTTAGACAAAAAAAATTAAAATGTTCGCGGGGTTTTGGCAGCTGTCAATTGGCATATAATACCTTGATTGTGGAACCCGCAGTTACCTGATAAAAAGCCAGCTTTCACAAATATCTTGCACCTAGTTTCATCCAAATTGATCAAAAATTGAGCGAGAGCTCGAATTTTGAAAATCAAAACTCATAAATTGTACAATGTGCGCCACCCATAATTCCAAAAATGAACATATAAATTCCTGTATGTGTCCGTATGTATGTGTCACTGAACACAATAACTGGTAGAATGGATTAATCTATACGAAATTTCATATGTGCATTCAAAATTCCATGAGGACGACACCTAAGGATTTTCAGCCAAATCCGCCAAAGTGAAAGGGCCTTAGGGGGAGGGCTTAACACAAAATCTTTAATAACTCCATGTAATGAGTGTACCGATACAAAATGTTATATATGAATTCAAAGCTTCATCAGGACTAGGGATTGCAATCACAGGATTGGAAGTTAATCCCGAAATTTCGGGATTCAACTCTTTCAATCCTGGTATTAACTGGATTTTCGGATTGATTAAAATAACATCTAAATATTTGAAAAAATTATTTATGAAAAAAAAAATGATAACTCAATTTTACAGTTAACGTATTTATGCTGAAAAATATGCCCTTAAAAAGCATAATGTTTTCCAAAGAGTTATCACCTAACCTCAGCTTGGTACAAAAGTACTCAGCCGCAGAAAAGACCCTTTCGGCCTCTACACTGGTCGGTGGAATTGTCAGCAATGATCTATACACAAAGTTTAAGTACAATCCTCTTTTACTACTGTTTTCGAAAACACTTATTTCTTCCTTCAGCTGGCTCTCCAGATCTTTCGTTCTCTTCGATGAACTTTCGGTTGTAAATTTTTTTATTTCCCGTTTAAGTGCATTCCTCATTGATTTTTCCGTCTTTACCGAGTCCGGGAAGTTCGTAACCTAATACTTTTGATTGGGTTGTATTCGAAGACGAAGGAAGAGTATACCCAGCTATTCAAAAAACTTTCGGAGGTCTACTGAAGTCTCTCTTTACATAAAATCCTTACTTGCCTTCTTTTAATATTATTCCTTATTGTTATTCCCTTAAAATACATCGATACTTTTTTTTTAAAGATATGATAATTTAAAAAATTAATAAAAACTTAAAATAAAATAAATCCCGAAAATCCCGGGAGTGAAAAATTTCAATTCCGAGTTTGTAAAAAGTGAAAACTGCCGGGATCCCGGGATTGCAATCCTTAATCAGGACACCAGTTAATTTTCTATGAAATCGGCCGAAAAGTTCGAGGGGGATCATTCAAAAATGATAGATGTATTTAGTTAATTTTCTTATCGTTTCTCGTTGACCACGTCATGTTGACTCATAATATGTTGTTCATATTCATTTCTGCGATAAGGATGATACTGGAAACTATCTTAATAAGATGAATCAGACCAGTGGTGAGGCTTCAGGGCAAAATGGGCGAACAGCGTTTCCCTTTTTAAGATATGAAAAAAATATTTGTTAATAAAATGATTATTGAATAATAAAAATTAAATGAAATGAATTTAAGTTAATAATGAATAATTGAAGTTAATTATAAAAATAGTAAATTCATTAGTTATAAAAATCTAAATGAATTTACTTGAATGATTCTAATAAATATATTTAAACAAATTTTATTAAAGAATTTACTGTACCTAAAATATAAAATTAATAATTAAAAAGAATATTTATCAAAACATATTTTGAGTTTAGCTCCAAGAAAAATTACATAACAAACTCTGGGCAAATTTGAATCTACTTTACTTGTACCAATCAATTAAAAAATATCTTCCCATTTTAACATTATTTAAATAAAACTTTTGTGTCCCGTATTGTTACTATCCGAAGGCATGAACCCGAAGAAATTCATAAGTTTTGAAATCCGAAGTCCATTTAGAGTGATTGAGGGAAGCTAAAATAAACTAAATAAACTACAACATGTTCAGAAAAATTATTACAAATTTATTTTAAAAGAAATCTATTCTAGTGGCCATTTTAAAATAATAGTTTGTACTCACTTGACGTCACGTTAAAAAGTAGGGCTTACAAATAAACAATTATTTTTTCAACCTAAACCATCTTCCACTATTTCATATCTTTTCACTGTACCTTACACTCTGTCTAAACTTTTCACCATCTTATTAAATTTATGAGAGAAAAAAACCATTTTTGCACATAAATGCGTGTGAACTGCACAACCTCTGGCTATTCATTTTGGTTATAATTAGAGATGGCTATTGCATATTTTGTTTACCACCGCATACCACCCAGGAGATCAATTATCTTTCCTCACCATGCATCTAGGATATCATAGACTAAATTTTATACTGCATATTTTTCCATATTTGAAGAATACTGCATAAAATTGCATATTTAAAGGATTTTAACATATATTGCATATTTCGCGCAAAATACCAATATTTTAAAAGTCAATTTTTTGAGGTAGAAAGGAAAAAATGAAGAAAAATAAAACGAGAACGAAAGCTCAATAATTCAAATTCGAAGAAAACTGAAATAGGGCCAACGGCAAGAAGTGATTCTACGAATGAAAGCAAAGGACGTAAACATAACAACACCTGCCCATTTTTATATCAATTCAGTTGTGGTTTCAGTGCTGTACACGAAGGACGAAGATCCCTAAAAGTTCGCAAACCTTTTCGTCAAAAGTGAGACGGTGGTTGGAGAATCCAAAAGTTCCTTCAAAGCCCCCATTACGTCTGTGGATGTGGAACGCTCTAAAAGAATTTCAAGTGTCCGCAGAAACAACTTTACGAAAGAAAATTTAGAAAAATACTTGTTTGTTAACCTAAATTATTTGCAATTACAATAAAACTTTAAATATTCTTTATTAATTTTTTTACTAAATTTTTATTATTACAATAATTATTACGTAGGTATTAATGTAAAGTGTTCTTTATATAAAAAAAATAATAAATCGCGTCTGTTAATAAAAATACCTTTTTTTTTTTTAATTTCTATTTTTTATTGCATAAAAACCCATATTTCGACATCTTTACAGTATTTTTTGCATATTTCAATATATTATACTGCATATTGCAGCATTTTAAACTGCATATTTTGGCAGTTTTTACTGGATAAAAATGGTCTCTAGAATTCATTTTTTTTTTTAAATTTACAAATAGCTATTTACAACTGTATACACATCTAGAATCCAAAAATGTTTTAGTAATCATTTAAATTTAAAATTTTAATATTTCTGTATTTTTAAGGAAAAATAGCGGCATTTAAAAGCTACTATGGGAATAATTACGTATGATATGAAATGATACCCAAGATTCATTGTTAGGGCCATTGTTTTTCTAATTTACGTTATCGATTTACGTAGATATATGTCACCGTTTACATCGGGTCCTTTTCAAGGATTCTTGTGACCACTTTTAAAGATTTATTCATCAACCAATATTCAATCTTAGAATATAAACAGATTTGAGGTGAATAAATAAATAAATAAATAATAAATAATAATAATAATAGAAGATAAAATGTTTAAAATCCTAATATTAATAAATAAGGAAGCATGATTGTGAATGTGACAGGAGGTACGGATCAATAGGGTATTCGGTAATAACCAGGTTATTAGTAGGACCGCCACCAGGTAATAATGGCTCTGAGGATTGTATAGGGTCTCGTTCATGTTAATTTTTTAACGCAGCACCGTTCTTGTTAATTTTAACGTTGCATGGTCATCTGTCCGTCACCATAGTAACCATAATCAAACATATCCTGTCCCAAACAGAAAAAAAAATATAGTTATTGATTTCGTTTTAACATATTATGGACATCTGTCTCTCACTATAGTTATTTATTGTGACTCATGCCCGGGCTTTTAACTATGAGGTCACAATGCCTACACCTGTGTGGGAGTCCTCAATTTTGCCTAACCATTGAGTACCTGACATGATCCCTCAACTTTTCATAAGAAGGATGGTGTGCTCGCCGAGTTTCGAACCCGCGATCTTGAGCTCTGTTGGTTAGGACGCTACCGGCTCCCTCTCCGTCATTACAGTTCGCCTGTCTAGTAACTTTTAAGTTGGACAATTTTGTCGATTTCGAGTCCGTATAATGTGGTGTGTACTCAACCTTCTCGACATAAATATAAAATTTTGGGCGCCTCACGGCCTACATTAGATAATACTTTTGAAGACTTTTAAGATGCTACATGTAAAACGTTCAACCATGAAATAACTACCTCTAATTTTATGTACCCCCTCTCCGGAGCCTTTCAATGTTTTGGGACGCCACATTACCTACTGAGATCAAGATCGCGGGTTCGAAACCCGGCCGAGGCCCTTAGTCTATTTTATCTGGGATGTAAAATAAACTTAAGCACACCGTCCTTCGGATGAGATGTTAAGCAATGGTCCCGAGCCTGTACGATGTCAGGTACTCGTTAAAGACCCCTCCGTACGTGAATAAAAATTTAGGGTAGGCAAAATTTAGGACTCCCATAGTAGAGTCGGGCTCATGTCCACCAGAGTGACGAAAGAGCGCTCTGATAGTAGGCGATATGACCTCGTAGTTAAAGCTCGTTATGAGTCATAATAACTTAGTTAATTCTTAGTACAATAACTAAACCTGATGATGGTGTTATACCGGAACTTGCTTTTTGGCTAGAGGTGTATTTCTCAAGAGCCGTGACGCGGTACACTGATTTACCGTGACGAGATGTTGAGTGTCCATGATAACTACCTACTTATGTGACAAAACGTTTCCATAAATGGTACTATACATGAAATATGTAAAACTATCATGTTTAAATACTTTGGACAAGGTACAGCGTACAGCTGTTCTAATCATTGTTCCTAACATAATTTTTATTCGTTTTTAATAACACTGTAACGAAGTTGATCGTTAATATGTATTTTTATTCACATTTTTCAAAAAAATATTTTGAGTTAATTTAATGTATTTTGTATATGTAATTCGGTCGTACAGATTTGTCTAGAACTTTGTATGCCCCAAATAACTGTATAAACTCAGTGAGAGTTAGTGAGTTGAGTTATGTTGATATAAATACTGAGTAGGATGGTGTGTAAGTACCAGGGACCTAAGCATTCAATGATCTTATCCCTACCCTGTTAGCCCTATTGTGGGAGTTTTGCCTATACATGTTTAAATAAGGTGGGAAATTTTAAAGAGTACCATTTAACGTCCCCTCCGAAGGACGGTGTGTTCAAGTTTTTGTTACTTCCCTGCTAAAAAATCTAAGGGCCTTAGTTGGGTTCGAACCCTCGAACTTGAGCTACGTAAGCAAGCACACTACTCCTCAGCTACTGGCGCCCTCTTAGTTAATATAGAGAAATTTTGTTGTAAATACAGTCGACTCTCGATATAACAAAACTCAAGGGACAGAAGAAAAAAATTGTATTATCGAGTTTTTGCTATAATAAGAGTTCGTATTATCGAGTGAACATCAAAAAAATTTCGTAATATCGAGAGGGGTTAAAAATGTAAAGAAAACCAAAAAAATTCTATTATACATTTTATTATGTAGATGTATTATACTTTTAATAAATTCTGAGCAAAAATTATATTTATATGTATGTATTTCCAAAAAGTAAAAAATTAGTTTTTGTTAAAAAAATCTATAATTTTTTGCTGGTGTACATAAATGATGTAACAATGAAAACAATGGGTTATCATTTTTTTGGCTTCATAATATAGCGCGTTTATGCGTTCCTAATTCCTAATACCGCGTACCTAATAAAATCGTTTCTTGTACTGAGTGTACAGAAATGCATGGTTTTTTTGTCGCTATTTTGAGTTTTTGTCATGAAACCAGGGCTTCATTTTGTTATATCGAATTTTTCGTTATATCGAGAGTCGACTGTAGTTGTTAGTTATTGTGACTCATGCCCGGGCTTTAACTATGATGTCATTTCGCCTACTACCGGAGTCCTCATTCTGCTGGACATGAGTCCGACTCTACTGTGGCAATCCTAAATTGTCTACCTAATTTCCCAGGTTTAGTTACCTAGAGAGTCTTTAACGGGTACCTGACATCATACAAGCTCGGGACCAATGCTTGACGTCACATCCGAAAGATGGCGAGCTCAAGGTTTTTTCACCTCCCAGATAAAAACGTAAGGGCCTCGACTGGGTTTCGAACCTGCGATCTTGAGCATGCTACCGCTGAGTTACTGGCGTCCTGTAGTTGTTTATGTTCTCTTGAACCAGTTTAGTATTATTTCATTAGTTAATTTTTTTAATTTTGTAACCAATTCTATGATTGCTTATCTCGGTGAACATTTTTCTTTAGGACTGACAGAATCAACAAGTATTTACTGTTTGAAAATAGTGAACAAATGTTAATAACTTCTCCTAAGTGTCCCGTTATGTAAAAAAAGATGGCAAGCTATGGCAATAACGATTTGTTAGTAAAAATATGATATTATTTTCCTGTTTCTGACAAATGAAATAGAGTTGTACTATTGAATTATATAGCTAGATGTATAAATTTCAACTGTCATAGCACTTGATCTAGTATGGCTCTATACTAAAATAAATATTACATGGTATATGGTGTAAAGTTAAAATTAAAATATATTAAGGCATCACATGAGGAAAAATCGTCATTTATAATCTTTCTTTGTCATTCACCAAGAATGTACATTTAATTCTTTGAAGAAATCAATAAAAAGTCAATTAATATATAGACCGGTAATGGTCTCCAAAATTGAAATTTCCAAATAACCGGCTACAAAACCTCTTGCGGTTCTGGAGGACCACTCCAAAATATTGGAGAATAGATAAGGGGATAAATAATAAGATTGATAAAGTTTGTAAATAAAAGAATGTAATAAGCAAAAGAAAACCTAGGGAAGATGGAGTTGGCCAACTGAAAAATAATAACAGATAACAAAACATAAGATAAATATAAATAAAACTTAACTTCGAATATAAAGTTTAACATAAAAATAAAAGTTTAAAAAGAAAATGGTAAAATAATAATGTTCTTTTCGGTTACGATGCCTTCTACGTCGCTCTGAGATGAGGAGGGGGCTGCTAACTGTTGAAATGGTGGACGTGATGGGATAATGAGATGATCTGGTGATGGGACGATGTGGTGATGGTTGAACAGATAGACAGATACAAGTACGATGCAGTCTTGGTGGCTCCTGGCAGGGTACTGAGTGGCTTAAGGCCTACTTTGGTAAATATTGTGGAGGAGTAGGATTAGTGGGGAGGAGTCTACTAGCAGGTCCGACTCTCAACCAAAATAAACAATGTAATAAATATTGAAATGTTGAAATTTAAAATGAATGCCGAAACAATTAAAATAATCGATTAGCAGTTTTTTCTCCAATTAAAATTATATTTAGTTAATAGTATAGAAGAAATTATATTCAGCCAACAGTAAGTAAGAAACCGGTTGAGATAACCATTGGGGAAGTTTACTCCTGTTTTTTTACTCGCCAGATGCAGACACAAAAAGTTAGTTAAAAAACAATTCCCGTGACTTATATGAAAGGAACTTATATGCAAATTTTCAGATTTATAGACCAGGTAGAAGTGCCTCAGAAT
Organism: Aradus depressus; assembly: GCA_963662175.1. Classification (NCBI taxonomy): domain Eukaryota; kingdom Metazoa; phylum Arthropoda; class Insecta; order Hemiptera; family Aradidae; genus Aradus; species Aradus depressus. Next base: position 19,440,464 of record OY759215.1, read on the forward strand.
TATAGCTGAGTGTGTAGATAAATTTTGCTGTTTATATATGTAAATATTAGAAAAATGGTCTCTATGAATTCGAGCAAGGCACTAACCGCCAAACACAATGTTTATTTTGTCAAAATAAATAGTTATATGTACTTTTTTCTCCTAAAAATATATTTTTACTACAAATAAACTTAGTCCATCAAAACAAATATATATAAATGGCAAAGCTCCGAAAGACAGAATAGGCAGGAGGTGTGTCTGATGCGGCGTGTAGGCCACACTCGTCTAACCCATGGTCACCTCATCAATAGGGCGACGGCCCCAGGCTGTGTCAGGTGTGGGGCCTGGCATCTCACAGTAAGCCACATCCTGGAGGAGTGCCCTGGATATAAGGATATACTAAATGCCATGGGTTTACGAACAAGAGACCTACATGCGATGCTCGGAGGCAACTCGTCTATAGAAGCCGTCCTATGCTCACTCAAGACAAGCCACCTCATCGAATTAATCTAATCACTTGTACTGCGTCAAAAATCTAGGATATTGAACGCCAACAAATAAAACTATTCTATTTTTGTGTGTTGAGGCTGAGAACTGAAAACCTGCGGCTATATTTCTACTTCAAAACATATCTATTTTATTTTTTACTGTAAGCTTGAAACTTAGGAATAATATAATTTAATTTATTGCTTGTAAGATACATTATGTGTATATATATTTTTATTTTATTTTTGTTTTTGTGTTATGGTTACTACCATTTTACTATTTTCCCCTATCAAAGGTGAGGGCGCCGGTAGCTCAGTGGTATGCGTGCTTGACTTCTGAGCTCAAGGTTGTGGGTTCGTAGCCCGACCGAGGCCCTTAGTTTATTTTATCTGGGAGGTAAAATAAACTTAAGCACGCCGTCCTTCGGATGGGACGTTAAGCGATGGTCCCGAGCCTGTACGATGTCAGGTACTCGTTGAAGACCCCTGCCCTAGGTGAATAAAAATTTAGGGTAGGCATAATTTAGGACTCCCACAGTAGAGTCGGGCTCATGTCCACCAGAGTGACGAAAGAGCGCTCTGGTGGTAGGCGATATGACCTCGTAGTTAAAGCCCGGGCATGAGTCATAAAACCTAACCTAACCTATCAAAGGTGGTATGCGTGCTTGACTTCTGAGCTAAACAACGTGGGTTCGTAACCCGACCGAGGCCCTTAGTTTATTTTATCTGGGAGGTAAAATAAATTTAAGCACGCCGTCCTCCGAGCCTGTACGATGTCAGGTACTCGTTAAAGACCCCTGCCCTAGGTGAATAAACATTTAGGGTAAGCAAAATTTAGGACTCCCACAGTAGAGTCGGGCTCATGTCCACCAGAGTGACGAAAGAGCGCTCTGGTAGTAGGCGATACGACCTCGTAGTTAAAGCCCGGGCATGAGTCATAATAATTAACTATCAAAGGTCATATTTTGTTTTATATAATTTTGAATTGTTTTTGTTTCCTAGTTGCTTGCACTATTTACATACATTAAAGAGCATGTCCATATATATTATTTTAATCTATTTGTATATTTTTATTTAGTTACTATTAGTTACATTGCTTATTTGTAACAATTATATTGTATATACAGATATTTTTTACTTATTTTCTGCAATTATAATAATAAGTATTTTGTAAAAAAAAAACACTCATTGCCATAATGTTTGTTATCTTTAGTTCAATAAAAAGTTTATCTATCCATCTACTTCAAAACATTACCTGCATATAAATAAATAACTGTGGCGGCCCAACGTTGTTCAGATAAATAATATACCACAGTTGCTTGAATATTTCGGGAGGCCACCATTTACCTCATCGTGTGACACATCGTTTTTAATCTGATGTCGGAAGCTTTTAGGAAGAGCGATTGTTAACTCATTTTGTCAATTAGGGTGCGTGGTAGGTCGGTCGTATCTTGTTCTCGAACTCATTTCGAAACCATCTTAGGTTACAGTGGAACCCTGTTCTGCCGGAAATTGCATTGTAATTGAAGCGTTCATATTGCGTATTGGTCGTTAGAGTTAGTTATTGTGACTCATGCCCGGGCTTTAACTACGTGGTCATATCGCCTACTACCAGAGAACTCTCTCGTCGCTCCGGTGGACTTGAGCAATATTGGAAGTCCTAAATGTTGCCAATCCTAAATTTTTATTCTTCTAGGATAGAGGACTTGCAACATAATTTGCGCTAAATATTTTTAAAAATTAGCAAAAAGTTCACTTGCGCTTTCCTTTACTGTGAAGATGGCTGCTGTAATGAGAAGTAATTATTTCACAGGTTTCAAAATAAAACTGTATTCCGACCTCTCACAGATTTGATTAATCTATTCTAGCCGGCTTTAGAGGTTGCCCTCATCATCAGGCAGTCTGCAGAACAGGAGTTTCGGTGTAAGAGGTTCGATAGGTTTATTAGCATGATTGGACTTTTTCACATCGCCCACTACCAGTGCGCACTTCCGTAGAGCCCGACGCAACTGTCCTGAATTTCACCTACTCTCAGGTGTTTGCTTTACATATTTTGAAGTTACTGAATAACTGATTGGAGATGGATGGCACTTAGTACATTGAGATGGTATATATTATTAATATTTGTTTTATCCCCAACTTGACATGTTCCCTTCTCTCACATCGATTTTACTTTCATCTTGTCAGCGGGGAATATTGAAGGATTAAATAAATATTTGATGGGAAACACTTTCAAAACTAATAACATATGAATTTAGGTTAACAGTAGTATCCATATTTATTTTTCTGTGAGAACGACCTCAGCCAGAGCTAAAACCTTTTTGTGCCTTCGTGAGAAATACGTATTTTTTGATTACAACTTTTAGTCCAGTCAACGGAGCGCTAAAATTACCAAAATCTCCGAATTGCCTGCTAATCAATGAATTTTAATTAAACCTTTTGCAACGTGTTCGTAAATAGTATTTCTAAAAAAAGATTAGAGTAGGAAATGATCGGAAGGGGTAGAAAACACCCCTTTTATCTGGGGTTCCGTAACTTGTAGAATTAGGTCAAAAATGAAAAAAAAAAAAAAATGAAATATTTACCTTTTTTGGCCCAAAATAAGATGTTTTTACTCTTTTGAATTTTTCTGAAAAATGCATATTTAGACTTAATTGCGATTAAATAAAACATAAAGAAAATATGGGGCCGGGAAGTTTTCAGTCTTTCCAACTGACAAATGAATAACTTAAATTCATAAATATAGATTAAAAGACTCCATAAATTAAGATGGGAACACGCTACCTTTGGCTGTTTTGAAGGTCCATAGGTTATATAGCCCGGTAGAGTTTTAGTCCATAACGTTTGAACTCTTCGGGACATAAGACGCTATATCTTTAGGCTTTCTGCTCAGCTAAATCAACTGTTTAAAGTGTTTTAAGTTTGCTACAAGTTCTTTCATAGCAGAGAAAATAGTAGGGTGGAGTATGCCGGACCGGATCGTACCTGGGACTGAACCCGCGGAAGCTGATGAGTGAGGCTGACTACCCAGGGTTCGGTCTATTCGTCGCCTCCTGGCGGAAGGTAAAGAAGACAGTTTAGCGTGGTTCCGGGGGTGACCATGGGTTGCTAGTAACTGTGACCATCCTCGGCGCAACGCAGCCAAGAGCATGGATGCCTGGTCCCGAGTTCTCTTGGGAAACACTGATAAGGTAGGTTAGGTTACGTTTAGGTTTTATGACTCATGCCCAGGCTTTGACTACGAGGTCATATCGCCTACTACCAGAGCGCTCTTTTGTCACTCTGGTGGACATGAGCCCGACTCTGCTGTGGGAGTCCTAAATTTTGCCTATCCTAAATTGTAAGGTAGGTTGGGGGACCCCTAAATAAATAAAATAAAAGAGAATTATATTGTGACCTTATTGCCCCCTACGCGGCGGACGGGTGCTGTTGAGCCTCCTTCAGAGGCCGGTACATCCGAAAAAAAAACAGAAAATAGAGTTAAACATTAGTATACAATAGTGTAGTGTTGTCATCCACTTACCTGACATGGATAACCACTTGGAAGATTACACGATTATACGCTCATCTCACTTCCAATTTCGGAGGAAAGAATGAAAACATAACCTGTTTAAGTAATTTAATTACCCCGAAGGTTACACAATTAAACTCCTCTCTGATGTCTTAATTATAATCCATATGACACCAATATCGACCATATACGACGAAAGAAACGTAACATAACCTGACTTGGATAACCACTCGGAAAATACCACAATAACACCCCCATCGAAGGTTTCTAATACTGTGTTAAGAAATTGAGAATCATGTTATGGTTTTGTATATTGTCATCTCTAGCTAGGCTCTTTTGATCGGAATTTGATAGAAGTTTGAAAAGGCAAATGATTATGTACATTGCTTACGCATTTGTTCTATAAAACGTTCGTTTACATCCATTAGAAGCCGAGATATACCGTTCAGATTAGTAGGATATACCTCTAAATACGATACATTGATTCTATCGGGATTTATCATGTTTACAGATACACATAATATATATTATATGAAATCATGGGATCGGAGAGCATACAATTACAGTGTAAACTAATCTTCGAATTTTTGACCGGTTACATAACTTCCCATATACTAGTGATGTAAAACTATCGATAGTTGACGTTAACGACAGTTTCGATACCTTCGGCGTTAAACTATCGATAGTTTAAGGACTTTGTATTTCTGAGATCCACTGAATCGAAGGAAGGTTACATTTACTGTTCTTGTAAAGTGTTTCGTTGCTTTGAACTGAAAATTTACTATTCTTGTAGCGTGCTTTGTTGTTTTGAACTGAAAAACTATCCATAACCACGATATCTTAAAACTATCGATATCGCCATAATAGTTTTACACCCCTACCATATACTTTGTATTCCTGGGGAAGTAAAAACAGGTAAAAGTGACAGACTGATCCATAATACACTTGCACAAAAATATTTGTGCGATTTTTGATTAATGTCAGTGTTGATTTTAAGGGAAAAACATTGACAAAGGATTGCCATCTTATTCTGGGTCCATAATGGGATGAGAAGACCTATAAGGACGTGAGGAGGCCTTACAAGAGATTGTCGATGAAGAATATAAGGAAACCTAATGGAATTTTATGCTTGGAAGGTTGATTTATATTGAAAGACGGATATAATATTATGCTATATTGCAAGTTTTATTTATGAAATTTTTCTGTGAAGAGGGATGATCACTCTATCTGTGGGATCATTGATAACGAGTTATTTGTCTTATGAAGGCGCCGGTAGCGCAATGGTATGCTCCTTGCTTACTGAGCTCAAGATCGTGGGTTCGAAATCCGGCCGAGGCCCTTAGGTGTTTTATCTTGGAGATAAAAAAAACATGAACAAGCCTTCATTCAGATGGGACGTTAAGCGATGGTCCCGAGCCCGTACGATGTCAGATACTCGTTTAAGACTTCTTAGATGAATAAAAATTTAGGACTCCTACAGTAGAGTCGGGCTCATTTCCAACTGGGTGGCGAAAGAGCGCTCTGGTAATAGGCGATAATATCGCCTATATTATGACCTCATAGTTAAAGCCATGAGTTACAATAACTAACTGGAACAATACGATCCCTCGGATTAGAACTTCAGTAATCAGCTGAGGCGAGATAATATTTGAGAAGAGATAAATGAGAAAATGGCTGTCTGGGACTAATGATTCCTTCATTTTTTTCTCTCTTGTTTTTTTTAGTTTAACTCCATTATAATGATCTCTCCGTCAGAGCTGAGGACTGTATTGCTAAACGATGTACCTTAAAAAAATAACGGTTAATAATTAATTAATCTCTTCAATTTATACTTGATTAATTGATGACAATAAATTCAGTTATGAACTGAATTATTTATGATAGAATAATAGAAGATTTCATGTATTGTTGTTGATCTAGATTGGCCCGGGACAAGCCCCATTTTTTACCTGCGAAGTGAGGCTATTGTTTTTCATAATTTTGTATGTAATATTCTTCATTTCCTCAGAGAGCATAAACGGCTGTACCGATTTTAATGATTTACACGGCATTTGATTCGTCGTAATCTCCCGAGTGACATCTATGTCTTCAAAAACGAACTCGAAAAATCATAGGTCACCAAAACCCAGCGAGGGCTGCCATTGTAATGTATTGACACGAAATGTCATATGTAAATTCAAAGCCCTATAAGTGCGACACCTATTAGTTTTCAGCGGAATCAGCCAAAAGTGAGAGGCTCTATTGTAGAATTTCTCACGTCCGGTATCGTACAGTTTGGTCGCGCGAACCTTAAAGACGTATTCACACTTGGTGGTCTGAATTTTTCTCTATATTCTCACTTGATAATCAACCTATGCTCACGGTTCCTTTTGTCGATGGACACTGTTGAAAATTACCTGAAATTCTAATGAACTCTCATGTACCCAGGATCTCTCCCGTGACTTGACTGTCAACTGTGAATCGGACTTTAAGCATGGTCGCACCGTTTCTCTTATCATAGACAAGAAGAACTTGCAGTAGTGTGGCTACCCAGTGTGGTTTAGTGGTTCGTCGGACCTTCTAACAGCCTTGACTCCAGTGTTTCCCAGTCTTCCACCGAGACTAATATACATTTCAGTCATGGTTCAACATTGACACAGTTCGTCCAACTCACACAACTCCTCGTCCTAAGAAAAGTAAACATACGTCCTATTCCAAAAGTCATCCTTTTACAAAACACATGTCCTAAAGGATTTAGGGTAAAGTTAGAAAGGGAAAATACTAAGTTTTTGCTCTCCCGTAAAACCAATTTATTGATTTGGTTTAAATGAATAGGTCGTCTTACTCAGACGCTTTTAAATCACCATACTAAATTTTATGTGTCCATACTAACATTCATTACATCGGCAATTATTTGAGTTGAGCCCACCTCTGATCCCCGTCTTCCCTTCGGACGATTTCGCTGAAAATTAATACATGTCGTCCTTATTAAATCCTAGATTCACATATAAAATTTCATGTCGATACATTCATTATATGGACAGTTATTGGTGTTTTGGTCATAGAATTTTTGAACGATTACATAACTTTTCCTGTAATATACAATTAATAAAAATTGAAATTAAAAGAGTTATATTGTTTGAGGGCGCCGCTAGCTCAATGGTATGCATGCTTGATTCTGAGCTCAAGAACGTGGGTTCGAAACCAGACCGAGGCCCTTAGTTTATTTTATCTGGGAGGTAAAATAAACTTAAGCACGCCGTCCTTCAGATGGGACGTTAAGCGATGGTCCCGAGCCTGTACGATGTTAGGTACTCGGTAATAAAAATTTAGGGTAGGCAAAATTTAGGACTCCCACAGAGTCCGGCTCATGTCCACCAAAGTGACGAAAGAGCGCTCTGGTAGTAGGCGATATGACCTCGTAGTTAAAGCCCGGGCATGAGTCATAAAACCTAACCTAATCTAAGTAATATTGTTCTATGTATTTATTCCTCCGTTATTCCGCCCCTTTTACGATAGATATTGTAGAATAGATAGATGAATAAAAATCTATCCTGAACAAGCTCACAAACATTTTGAATTCACTTCCTGAACCCTATCTAGCCGATCTAATGCTATGAGCTGTATCTATTTAACACTCTATCAACACATTTTATTTATTTATTCATTTATTGTTTCATTATTAACACACATTATTATAATTAATTCACATTCATATTTATAAAGCTTAGATTTCTCTGATGGCTTCAATATTCAATTTGTAGAGTGGATGATACATGTGTATTATGAGTGACTGGGCAGGTATAAGGAGTGAAATTTTGAGGTACATATATGGAATGAAATTTTGACTAGATGTATGGAGTGAAGTTTTGAGGGTGTTTATGACGTGAAGTTTTGATTAGTTATATGGAGTGATGTTTTGACTTGGTATATAGAGTGAAGTTTTTAACTAGGACGGATTGAACCAGATTTTTTGATCAATATCAAGGCCAGCCTCTTTTTCTCCCAGTTCACCTTTCATTCACTTAATTAAAATAGACGCATAGACAATAGTCAAGGCTCCATATTATAACAAAGTGAAGTTTTGACTAGGAATATGAAGTTTTGAGGAGGTATATTGGGGTGAAGTTTTGACGGAAGCTCGTTTCGGATTGACCTAGGTTTCTGATCAATATCAAGGTCGACCTCTCTCCCATTTCACCTTCCAGTCACTTCATTTAAATAAACATTTATACGATCTCCTCATAGGTAAGCAGTCAAGGCGCCATCCTATAGTGAAGTGAAGTTTTGAGGAGGTATATAGAGTGAAGTTTTGAGGAGGTATATTGGAGTGAAGTTTTGACGGAAGCTCGTTTCGGATTGACCTAGGTTTCTGATCAATATCAAGACCTACCTCTTTCTCTCTCTCTCTCTCTCTCTCTCTCTCTCTCTCTCTCTCTCTCTCTCTCTCTCCCACTTCACCTTCCATTCACTTAATTAAAATAGGCAGATGATCTGTTCGTGGCCCTGTGGTCAAGGCGCTATCTTAGTCGTGGTAAAGTTTTGAAGAGTGCCAGTTTCGAATCCTGATCAATATCCAAGACAAGGCTCATTCAGTCTAGCCTCTCCTTCCCACTTCACTTGATTAATGTAAACAGACAGTCTGCTAGTAGCTCAGTGGTCAAAGTGCTCCCTGTTTGTTTTCCGATACACCCATTTTTTATTGTTATAATTTAAATTGTGGGTATGTAACTTGTTGGAATAAGGGATGCTTATCAAAAATAAAATATCGATATTTTGTATTAAGAAAATATCGGGTGATTATATCAGGATGCAAAGTATCGATGTACTGTTTTTTTTTATATTTTAAAAATATATTATACTACCCCACATTGCCGATGCGTCACTTTACGCTTCCAATCTCAGACTGCATAATGATCTTAACATCCCATTTGTACCTTCTGTTATCAGGGACACGCTATCCAAATTTTCAAACAACAAACTCTATCATCATGCCAATCCACTTATTCAACAATTATCCTCAGACACTCCCCCCACAAATCCACCACCAGGCATTAAGCTGGCATGACAGAGAGATCTGCTCCAGGACTAGCCTGAACTCCTCTTTGGTCACGTACCTTAGCAGTACAGCCACGCACTTTGTCATTCCTCAATTCATCGCACTTGCTGATGACGAACTATAGGTTGTTGTAAATATGTAAATAAATAAATTTTGATTTTAACCCGATTGTTTTTACAATTTTGTACGTATGCTATATTCTTTGTTCCCTTCGTGATTCTAAACGGCTGGACCGACTTTAATTACTTGTTTGTACGTCATTTGATTCACCGTAATCTCCCAAATAAGTTAGGTTACGCAATATTCCCAAAAAATCAAAATGGCCTACGCTGATGCCATATTATCAAAAAGGAAACACTATTCCAAAAATATATATAGTTTATATATCCTCGAAAGCCGGCTAACACAAATTAATAAAACCTTTTGTAGATCAAAGTTTTTGTATATATACTGGTTTTTGTATATATATTTGTATATATGCATATTGTTTCTTAAACTTCTCTGGGATGTTCCACTGTTGGTTGTTTCCGGCATTTTTTCTTCCAGAGGTGTCTTCTTATTTTTTTGGACGATATTTCGGGACAATTACAGGTCCCTTCATGAAATTCGTTCATAGTGACCAGAAGAAGGGACCCGTAATTGTCCCGAAATATCGTCCAAAAAAATAAGAAGACACCTCTGGAAGAAAAAATGCCGGAAACAACCAACTATATGCATATTATTTTGTAAAAAGGTTTAAATAACCATTCTTAGGGCTAAATTAAATATTTAGAAAAGTAATAGAAAAAGTAATAATAAAAGTAAATTTTTATACCTTTTTACTAAATTATGCTTATTTTTTTTGTGATGATGAGGGCAACCTCGAAAGCCGGCGAGCATAAAATATGTGAATCTGTGAGAGGTCAACCTGCGTTTTTATTGTGCAATCTGTGAACGGTTGGAGTTGGTATAATCAGTTGAATGAAATCTCTGTCCTTTTAAGGGTCTCTTGAGTTTCGGAAACAGGAATAAGTCCGCAAAGGTAATTCTGGTGATTAGGTACGGGAGCTGGGGAATGGCGGCCATGGCGTTTTCTGTGCAGTAATCGCCTGAACTCGGTGTTGTTTTTGATCCTCGGTCAACAGTCTTAGGACAAACTTCGCCGTCACTCGGTGCATCTGCAGTAGTTCAGTTAAAGTTTCTTGACATGAGCCAAATGAAATGTTGCATTCCTCTGCCATTTCACGGATGGTTAGTTGATGAATTGATCGCAAGAGAATGTTCACTCTGGCAACATGATGGTCGTCAGTCGTAGTTGATGGGCGTCCTGAACGAGGATTGTCTTCTGACGATGTCCGACCTTCTTTGAACCTCTTGTACCACTCATCACCGTGATCGACTCAGATATTCATTCCTAAAAGCCTCTTGCAAAATCTATAACATTTCTGTAAACGTTTTACCCAACTTCACACAAAACTTGACACAAACACGTTGCTCTTCTTTTTGATTCATTTGACAAAATAGCCAAAAACGAAAAACTTGTTTCACAAAAACGTCCGTTACTTCACAACAAAGTAGATTGTAGATACTACAAACACAGACACTACAAAAACAGCTGAGCTCAGGAAGAGTCACAACAACTAATGCTGCTAACCGTACCGCTCTTCAAGTCCTAGAACTTTTTGATCACCCCTCGTATATATACATATATAAATTGGGTGGACTGGTACGTGCACCAGGGGACCTAAGTACCTAATGTTGTTATCCCTTCCCTGAAAGCATACTAAGGTATGAATTTTTCTCTTGGGTGTGCTGAAATCAGTTCTGATCCGCATACGTCTTCTCTAATTGTTTCTATTAGAAACATTCCTCATTCACTTGACTATTTATAGATAACCACCCTATTCTAAATAGGACACTGGTTGAGTACACTAACCGATCAGGAGTAGAGTGAATTCACGGTTAATAGCCTTGTCACACTCTCCGCATCAGGGCATCTTTTTAGCATGAGCGATCATCCGTCAGATTGCTAGCGAAGACGGTGTTCTAGGGCAATCCTTCAACCTTCGTATAAACCTTTCATGAGGAACCTGCATAAAATTATAGAATTTCCATGGCATACTAACCGAGAATTGAACTCGATCGTATAACGTGAATTAAGATTTTCCAAAAAAATTTCCCTTTCGTTGGTCCCATATTCCTGGTAAAAGAATTTGATCTTTGTATTTACATGTAAGATTTTTTACCTTTACAACTACTTATGTAACGAGTTGTATCAACACAAAATTGTATATGTTGGTCCGTGGTACCATAACGACGACAACAACAATAATAATAAATAATTATCATTATAATGAATGTGTCAATACGAAATTTTATATATAGATCCAGGACTCAGTAACAACGACACATTGATTTTCAGCCAGATCGGCCAAAGGGGAGGCGGGCTAAACTCAAAATGTATAATAACTGTCAATATAATGTTTCGATAAGAAATTTTGTATGAGGATTGAGAAGTTCCAAAGACTTGTCATGATTTTCAAAATTGATCACGACTGGAATGAAGTCATCATCATCACATCAGTTTCTGGGCGAACGAAAGCTGTATTGGCGAGGGCTTTACAGAAATGTGAACAGGAGTTCAGGAAACTAAGTCTTCAGGTCATCGAGGGCAAGACCCCGAGAACCACGAGAAAAAAAGTAAGAGATAGGGAACAAATAGGAGTTGCAGGAATTACAGAGAGGATAGTTTCATGTACCTGAGGGCCGTCATCACAGAGAGGAACGATTTTAAAGATGATCAACAGAAGAATAGAGACCTGGAATAGATGCTACCGGTCCTTGTAAATGGTGCTCGTATCGAGGACTGGGTCCTCAGACGCCAAAATAATAATAATAAAACAGTCCTGAGACCGTTCATCATTTATTTTCATTTCTATTTTTTGGGCAGAGTTCCTCCACATCTTAAAGGTCAGTCGAATGTACGTTATTGTTTTATTTATTCGTTTATAATTTTTTATTTATATATATTTATTTATTTAGAATTTTTTTTATTCATTTATAATTGATTAATATGTATAATGTATATAAAAAAATAAAAAATAATAATATATATATATATATTTTTTTTTTTTTTTTTTTTTAATATCAGTATCGTTACATTGTTTTTTTTCTATATCTCGAACATTAGGAGCTGGGATAAAGACACTTCCGAAAAGTTTTTTGAAAAATAGTAATCTTAATTTTTATTAAATTGAAATTATAAATGTTTTTTTTATATTTATATATTTTTAAGTATTTATTTGTTCAGTTTTTATTAATTTCATTTTACTTTTTTTAATTACTACTAATCATAGATGTGTTAGACTTAAGTATGTATAAATCTAATTTATAAACTATCTTAATGTATAAATTGTTTTGACTGTCTCATTACCATGTATTGGTTTAACGGAAATAAATTTATTATTATTATTATTATTATAGGCGAGTGAAAAGTGGGTCTTGACTCGAAAAGTCGAAATATTGCTCAATACTGGAGGAGAGGGAGTTGTTGAGGAAGATATACGGCCCTACTTCTGACAAAGAGTTGAGGGGCCTGTACAAGAGCCCGGACATGGTAACCTTTGTTAACCAGGAGCGGCTGCGATGACTGGAGAATTTGCTCCTCCTGAGGGAGGAGTAAATTAGAGGGGTAATTGGAAAGTCAAAGAAAAGAGAGGCCCCGTCTGCGTTGGGAGGACGACCTCAAAACGTTGTGAAGGCCCAGGTTCTACAAGGACCATAGCGCCAGGGAAAGTAGAGTAGTTTCAGAAGAATAGCGAAAACAAGAACACTGTCGTTGATTCACCAACAACTGTTACTGTTGTCGTTCTGGCCTGGTGTACTTCCTTACTAACCGAAAATACTCACTATTTTTGTCTATTTGCCTATGGGTCTCTCTAGTACCAATTTGGAGCCGTATACCTATCACAAGCGCTTGGTAACCTCGGCTTTGATGTTACTAAATGATAGTTACGCACCGTTGTTCTTTTTCTTGAATACTAATTCTTCAGAAACTCGGTCAAGGAATTTTGTTGGTGGACTAATGTAAGCAGAATCACTGGGGGTGACATTAGACATATATTTTGGTCTGGATTGTCAATCAAATGTTTCCCAGTCAATCCCATCGCAATCTCCGGCAATCTGAAACTTCTCTGCTCGGCTACCCCGGGCAGGCATCTCGCCTAGTGAATGGGGAATCTCCCAGCTATTCATGGCAATCACAGCGTACAATCCGATTGCCCCAATATTGTCTTCTTTAGGCATGGCCTCACTAGACCTGAAAGGCATTTATGCCGATAGAATGCTCTCCCAAGCAACCGGTGCGTATGACGCGACCCCCGTCGGCATTCTTACTATTAAGTAGGTAGCCTACCTTACGTGGGGATTCAATGGGATTTCTACGGTACACCCAAATTTGAGTTCAATCTGTAAACTTGCCTTTCCACTCCACTCGGCCAAGAAGTCTTACACAGACAGTAACACTAAGCCATCTAACATCAAGCGCATCCAGTCCTTCCAATCCAAAGTCCTAACAACAATTGTCGATGCTCCCTTCTATGTCTCCAAACTTATCCTCCATAATGACTTAAAAATTCCTTTTGTTATTGACCTCAATGGGTCCCACTTCTCCAAATTCCACAATAACCTTTCTTCTCATGTCAATCCAATTGCACGACTCTTGTCATCCCATTCCCATCCAGATAATCCCCTCCGAAGACTGTGGCGGCGCTAGCCGAGAGACCTACTACATAGTGACTGGCGGGGGATCACTCGAGCGGCCTCCCCTATCTCCATTAAGTTGGAGGGACGGGGATGACAGAGAACCGGGGGTGTTTTGAGGGGTCTAGAGCTGAAGGACTTCTTATGATTATTTTATTTCATTTTTATTATTGTTTATTATTATTTAAACTTGATATTTTCACTTTTTTGTGTATATTATATTGTTTTGTACATAGACCATTACTTTGTTATCGATGTATATAATTTTCTCATACTTCAGTTTTTTTTATTTTATTATGTATAATATATATACCTTTATATATTTTAATATTATTATTTTATGTTTTTTTAAACATTTTTATTATTTTTTTCAAATTTTAACTCCAAAGGAAGGATGCGAAAGAAGTTTATGAGGATTTTGAGTGCGTTAACCCAAAATTTCTCTGGATCGTTCCGTTAGCCAGAAAATATTGAGAACTTTGTACTCAGGTTCACAATAATAATTGTCAGGTATTTTGATGAAGCATAAATAAGCCCCTAAAGATGTTTCTGACGATGTTGAGAGCCTCTTATTAATTGCTGTTGGGAGTTCAACGTAGCGTTAAACTGAATTAAAGAGGAGCCATAGTATTAAAATCAATTTGAGGCCCTTCCAGTCAGATGCTGTTGGCACAATCTAACGCCAACAAGATCCTCTTCCTCAGCCAGCTTTATTTCAATTAACACTCTTTGTTTCAGTTGGGGTTTTGTTTTCTCTGTAGTACACGCAAGCCCAGCTGCCTTCCCACCCTAATTAAATACAGTTTTGTATCTTAAGAACTTCTGTGTCCCACTCACATATAGTAAGACGTCTCTGTAAATGTACGTAGATGACATTGTCTCTGAGGTAAGGAGACCGTCACGAATTTAATTTACGATGTAAATAAATAACTATAGAAGCGCACTTCTTTATTAATCAATTGAGTAATGAAATGTATAAAATGAATTGCAAATGGAGGACCATTTTTACTTCCCCAGCTATATGAAGTATAGGGGAAGTTATATAATCGGTCGATAATTCTTTTCGTTCTGGGGAAGTACATTGTCGAAGTTTCACCGACGACTTTCTTATGTCTGTGTTCAACTATGAAACGTTATTTGTTTACATTTTTCTATAAAATTTGTAATTGCTAGTTGTGCAGGGTCTGTAGAGTCCAGAAATATTGACAGAAATGTTTCTGACCAGCTCGTCCAAACATTGCCAAAAAATCCCTCCCCGACACCTCAAGAGGAAGTGGCCTCTTTGACTTCCTTTGCAAACCGTGAAGTTGTGGACTCTCTGGAAGCTGTAGGACACCAGACTTGGAGCAAGTAATGAGAAGGACGTAAAGTTGAAGTAACAATATGCCAGAAAGCTCGTTTTGTAATGACTAAAATTCATTTTCCGTAGGAACGGTTTCGAAAATGAATTTCCATATTTAATGTAGAAGGAATTCGAGGTTCTGTCGTGTAAAAGAAAATTCAAAATTTGGCCAACGTTTCGAAAACTATTTATTTTCTTCTTCAGGGCCTTATAATGACTTGAGTGGATGTATGTGGTGAAGGTGTTGTAAATACATACATCTTCATAACAACACCTTCACCACATACATCCACTCAAGTCATTATAAGGCCCTGAAGAAGAAAATAAATAGTTTTCGAAACATTGACCAAATTTTTATTTTTATTTTACTCGACAGAACCTCGAATTCCTTCTACATTGAAAAGATACTGTAGACTCTATTAATCATTAAGAATTTCCATATGGTGGGCCATATTGTGAAACACTTAATGAAAAGTAAGAAAGAAAAAACTTATGTTTTTTAAAAAGTTATTGTCTATTTCACAAAATAGGTATAGGTTAGGTTAGGTTTTATGACTCATGCCCGGGCTTTAACTACGAGGTCATATCGCCTACTACCAGAGCGCTCTTTCGTCACTCTGGTGGACATGAGCCCGACTCTACTGTGGGAGTCCTAAATTTTTATTCACCTAGGGCAGGGGTCTTTAACGAGTACCTGACATCGTACAGGCTCGGGACCATCGCTTAACGTCCCATCCGAAGGACGGTGTGCTTAAGTTTATTTTACCTCCCAGATAAAATAAACTAAGGGCCTCGGTCGGTTTTCGAACCCACGATCTTCAGCTCAGAAGACAAGCACGCATACCACTGAGCTACCGGCGCCCTCGAAAATAGGTATATAATATATTATAGTATGTGAGTACTTTCGGTATTGCTACCATCTTGAGCCACGACTTAACAAATACTAAAATTTATTAGCAATACCTACCTATATTATATATAGGTACCTATTTTGTGAAATAGACAATATTTTTTAAAAGACATACATATTTCCTTTACATTCTATCGGGGGTTATCGTGTTCACAGACATAATTAATCAACTAGGTATTCACGCTCATTAAATGGACAGATATTAAGGTTTTGAGTTGAGTACCGATTTTTCTGAAAATTGACAAGTGTCGTCCATATTGGCTTCTCCATCCACATATAACATTTCTTAACATTTCTTGTCTTCGTCATTACACCGGCATCTGTTACAATTTTTTTACTTTAACCCCTCTCCCCTTGAAAGTGTCGTCTAGATACGAGGTAAAATTTTATGTAATATATTTATTCTATCAGTTGTTATCTTTTTACACTGACAGGAAATATATAATTTTTTCATTTTTCCAATGTGAGGTTTAGAAAACATGAAATTCCTGTGAAAACTTAACATCGAATTTCTGACCGATTACATAACTTCCTCTATACTTCGTTTAGGTGAGGAAATAAAAATGTGTGAAATAAAACTTTTAATATTTAATGAGAAGTACTCGTTATTTTAATTGGTTAAGCTTGGTGAAACTAATTGTAAATTCAGAATTAACAAGATGGCCTACTTGAGTTAAGGGGCTGCCTCTCTCTTGGGTCTTGTAATAGAAAAGAAGTAAATTGCATTAAATTTTTTTGTAAATACTTGTTTTTTTTTCAGTTTTTTTAATATAAGAAAAAATCTTGGTGAATCACCGGCTATGTACTTCCCCAACACGACACTCAATTATGTTTTCACTCTCCCTCCAAAGCCAATCGACAGTTTGAGCTAAAACTTTATATTCGGCTTACATAAAGTGTAAAGTCGAACCCTTCTCTAGTCCCTCTCTTCCCTTCGACCTTTTTCGCGGAAAATTGATAGGTGTCATCCTAACAGGGTTTTGAATTTAAATATCAAATTTCATGTCGATACATTCATTATAATGGCGGTCATTTGGATTTTTGTGTTGAGCCCCCTCTGATCCCCTGAAAATTAATAAGTGTCTCCCTTATAAATTTCATGTCAATACATTTATCTCAACGGTTGTTTCCTTTGACCGATTTGGCTGAAAATCAGTAGGTGTCTTCCTTAGAGAGTTTTGAATACACGTATAAAATTTCGTTTTATGGTATGGGTTATGTGGTAAAAAAAAATATTAATCTTAAATAAATTGTAAATAAATAAAAATATAATCCATCTCCCCCCTTCCGTTCGTGCGATTTCACAAAACATTGATAGTTGTCATCCTCATAGGATTTAAAATTTACATATACAATTTTGTATCGATACATTCAGTTTATCGGGGTTATCGTGTTCACAAACAGAGAGAAATTTGAATCTTTATGTTTGGAATCAGGAGTCGGAGAACATGAAATTCCGGTCAAATCTCAACCTCGAATTTTAGACTGATTACCTAACTTCCCATCACAATTACTAGTGACAAATGTTCTGTCGTTGTGAATATGTAAATAAATAAAATATTTTTATTGTCCTTTATTAACCTAAAATTTACGTACTTTAATATATATTTATACATATTTTTTTTTAATGATGACTGCATTTTTGTAGTTAAATTAAGCTTTGTACATTTCTGTTAGTTTTCCATGCCGCTGCTTTTTAATGTTTGCCATGACTCCTACAGGACTGTGAACCTTCCTTCCCCATCTTCTTCTGTTATATTTTCTTTTCTTCTTTGCTGTCATGTCATAAATTTACCAGACATCAGAAGGTTATCATTAGTCAGTGAGCTCTCTGGCCAGAAACCCGAACCCTGGCTCTTGCATTAAGTGGTCTACTCTTGGTTCAGTACTCCCGTCGTCTTCAGTCTGCCGCTGTTGAGTTGGCGCCTTGAGTCCTTGAGTCTACACTTCATTTCACCGCGGAACTCTTCTCCCACCCCCTTTAGAATTAAGTGAATCAGCGGCATTGTACTTCCCCAACTCATATACACATATTAAAATACATACATGTATTAAAATAATAAGTTTCTGCTCGATCGATTTGTTTCAAAATAGGTGTCTTACTCAGGGACTTCTCAATCCTCATACTTAATTTCCCCTCCCCGATTCGGCTGAAAATTAATAGAGATCGTCCTCATAAGGTTTTATATTAGTATTTGTAGTTCCTAGGCTCAATAGCGTCGTAACTTTTTCCGATTTCTTCCAAAATCCCAACTTGTCATTTCTGATTTTTTTTTTTTTTTTTGTCTTTAATTTATAAAGAAGCAACTGTTGCTAGGGTGCAACAACCAGCATCTATGATGGTAGGTATTGACATGTTGCCGTGAATGGCATGTGAGAGGAAGGCCACGCAGTGGTAGGTCCTCGGGACGAAAATTTATATTAATTATTAGGACAAGGAAAAAAGAAGAAAGAAAAAAAAAGAATTAATAAATGAAAAGGAATTGAAAAACAATTTTGATGGATGGGTAAGAGAGATGATAAAACTAAAGGAAAATAATGTAAAAAATAAAAAAATATTAGGAACGAATAGGATTTAAGGTGGAAAGTGTTGTGAAGAAAAAGTACGTATTTCTGGGTTTGTATGTGTGCTGTTTCATGATTGGCTCCCGAAATTAGGGACTTTAAAATTATAAAATTCAAAATTAAAAATGTAAGCGAGTATAAGCACCGTTACAATATATCTATTATATATCTTACATGCAACAAATTCAATTATATGATTCTTTATTTTCAAGCCAACAGTAAAAAATAACAATAAATTGTTAATTTTTCTAACATTATTTACACTATAGTTACTTAAAGAATGCACAATTGGTTCTGAATCGTATTCTGGTTTATTGGGGAGATAATTTTAGAGAAATGTTTGCCTGGGGATACACAAAGAGGGACAATAGAACAAAAAGTCATGAGTCATGAATAACTAACTATATATATATATATACTTTTTTTTTCACTTAAGCCCTTCAATGTTTTCCATTTTTTTTACTTTCCCAGCTTTGCGAAGTATAGAGGAAGTTATGTAACCGGTAGATGTTGACTTTTCATTGAAGTTTCATGTTCGGAGTAATATTTTCCTGAATAATCCCGGTCAGACTACCCCACTCAAACTCCACTTGGGCAAACAGTTCTCTGTTATGTGTCTCCTGGGCCCATACCGAGTGTGAGGGGAGATTATGAAGACTCCACAAAATGGTAGGGGATGGATTGAAAGATTGTTTGCCGACCCGGAGGAAACGTGAGAGGGTTACTAAATCCGGGGATGGGAGATCACTATAAGGTTTTTATTGGATTCGTCGTAGACAGAGCTCATCTTACGACTGGTTTTGGATTGAAAATTGTATAGGATTCCCAAAAGCTTCTCGCTCCTCAATCCTCTGAAAGCCGTTGGATGGCCTTGTTTTTCCACAACAGAAGGGGATGCATTATGCATTTTTTCATACTAATGTTCTTGGAATTTTACACCCCCATCTTTATGAAATATACGGGAAGTTATGTAATCGGTCAGAAATTCGTATTTGCGTTTTCACCGGAATTTCATGTTGTTCAACCACAGATTCCAAAAAGGAGGCACCGGTAGCTTGGAGGTAGTATGCTTGCCTACTGAGCTCAAGATCGGAGGGTACGAAACCCGACCGAAGGAGGCTCTTAGGTTTTCTATCTGGGATGTGGAAAAACATTGAGCACGCCGTCCTTCGGATGGGATGATAAGCGATGGTCCCGAACCAATACGACGTCAGGTACTCGTTAAAGACACACCCACTTTTGTACAGATCCCTCTTTATCCCCCTCCCTCCTCTCAAAGTCATTTTATACTGGCATTACTGGGTAATAAGAAAGTATGAAGTAAGAAATTACCTTGTAGACTAAAACTTATAGACACGCGAGCAACGAGCCGAACATTAGTCAGTGCGCAGGCGCTCGACGAACAAGGAGGCTCGGGGTCTGCTCCACCTGTTGTCGATTTTTTGACGAACCATCAAAGGAATGTTCGGCTCGGGCTGCGGTGTGTGTGGACTGGTACCAAGCCGAACCGTCTCGACTTGACCCGAGCACTGTTGTTTATAACCAATATTATAAACTTCTTAAATATTTAGGTTTTTGGAAGTGCACGTTTTTTTTTTTTTTTAAATTAAATATATATTTAAATATTATTCAATAAATTGTATTTTATTATGGCTTCTGAAGACTGGTCTCAGGAGCTTCAAATTCAGTTTGCTCAGGCTATGAGACAGTACCCAGTCATATGGGATTTAAAACACAAATTACATTTTAATAAAATAAAGAGATTGGATGCTTGGGAGGAATTATTCAAACACTTTTCCTAAAAAGTGTTCATTTTAAACAATTTACATGTAAAAATAAATTACGTATCATAATAAATTCGTATCCGTATTAATTGTACTACAAATATGTAAATTAATTACGTAAGTAGCTACCTACCTTGAGCATTTTCTGATTGAAGATTTTGAATAGTAATAAAATGATATACAAATAAACGTAAATTTGTTATCTGCAGGTTAACTTGTGCAGGTTATGTTCGTTAGTATGGTTGTGGAGCATCCAAATGCTCGGCTCGTCTCTGTTCGGCTTGGAGTGTGTTCGTTGAAAACTGAAAACGAGCCGAACAGTGCTCGGTTCGTTGCTCGCATGTCTGTACTAGCCTTTACTTTCATATGAAATGAGGGAGGGAAAGTGATCTGTACAAAAGTGAGTGGTATAAGAAAGTCCTGTAATGGTCACATCACATATTTTTACTTGCTTATACTTTTAATCCGAGATTTCGCGACGATGTCTGTCTGTGCGTGTGTGTGTTTGTATGTGAGTGGGTGTGCCATTGGAATGTTGTGAGTGCTCTACCGCAAAAACGATTGTAGTTATGAACTTCAAATTTGGAATGAAAAGCTCTCTTGTGCTGACTTAGATCTGATTGAATTTTGGCCGAAATCGTTCAAAAATTGAGACCCCTATACTCCGAGGTCTATGTACATTTTACAAGTTAACGATTATGTTTATGACCTAATCAAAATGTTTTTCGTGTAATAGTTGTAGGGAGAAATGAAATACATATTTTATATGAAATACGATTTTTTGCAGGTCGTCCGGTTTTTGAGATCAATAGGTACCAAAAACCGTAGTGAAATGAAGTTTTGAAACACATATTTTTAGACGTTTCCTTGTTTTACCCGAAAACGGTTAGTCGTATCGAAACATTGTTCCTTACCAAAAATGTTCCCTATTAAATTCCCAATCGCCTACACAACTCAGATTTTACATAGCGTCAATACTACAAAATATATAGCGCCTCAAACAATGAAGAAGAAAAATACCGTAGAAACGAATTATAATAATAATAATAATTTATTTCCGTTAAACCAATACATGGTAATAGGATACGTGAAATGAATTTATACATTAAGATAGCTTATATGTTAGATATATAACTACTTGAGTCTAACACATCTATGATTAGTAGTAACATAAAAACCATTAAAAAAAGTAAAATGAAATTAATAAAAACTGTACAAATAAATACTTAAAAATATATGAGTATATATAAAATAATAATAATAATAATACAAGATACGTTCATAATAAGTAGACACATTTTTCAATTTAATACAAATTAAGATAACTATTTTTCAAAAAAAAACTCTTCGGATGTGTCTTTATCCCCCAACGATGTTACGGGACGT
Organism: Aradus depressus; assembly: GCA_963662175.1. Taxonomy (NCBI): domain Eukaryota; kingdom Metazoa; phylum Arthropoda; class Insecta; order Hemiptera; family Aradidae; genus Aradus; species Aradus depressus. The sequence continues at coordinate 19,462,204 of OY759215.1, forward strand.
TCTTACGTCCCATCATCAGGTCCCAATGTGGCGAGATATAGAAAAGAAAGAAAACAATGTAACTATAACAATATATGAAAAATAATATATATATATATATATATATATATACATATTAGTCAACTATAAATGAATGTATAAAAATGTCTAAATAAAAAAATATATGTATAAATGAATAAATAAAACAATAACGTACATTGGACTGACTTTTAAGGTGTGGAGGAACTCTGCCCAAAATATAAAAATGAAAGCTTTGTATCAAATAATGATTTTGGATATGAAAAACGATTCTTTATTGTGATTATATTATTCTTTTTGAACAGTGAGAATAAAATTCCGTTTCCGTGTAAAGGGTTTCCTCTAACATGAACATTTTTAGTTGAAATTTAAATTTTTTTGTTGTATCTATTGACTTCAAGAAGTGGGGGAGGGCATTAAATAAATTAATTCCTTTATGAGTTATACTTTTTTCAAAAAGAGTAGAGCAATGTTTTGTTATTCGAAAGTCTTCTTTCTTCCTGGTATCGTAATCATGACTAGTATTGTTGCGAGAGAAAATATTTATATATGTATATGTTTTTATTATTGGTAGTTAGTCATTATGACTCATGCCCCGGCTTTAACTACAAGGCTATATCGCCTACTACCAGAGCGCTCTTTGGATATGTAGATTTGTGGGAGTACGCCAGAGGGTGTACACGGTGTTAAGGAATGCAGTCGGTAGCCAAGAGGGGACATAACAAGAACATTGACTTAAGAATACTATATAAATAGATGACAGGTTAGGTGGCCCACTCCGCACTAGTTTGTATTTTTAAACCTATCCCCTCCTCGACATTGTTCATCACTGTTTTCCCTCAGGAACATATCCTATAGACACCTGTTTCTGTTTTCCCATCTCTTCTTCTATCTGGACGGACATATCCTGAAGAAGCAGTTGAACAAGGATAGAGGAGTAGAGGACCTTGTTAGCATTCAGGATTCTACAGATCTATTGAAATGAGAAAAAGTCGAATATACCGGCAATGTACTTCCCCAGAACAAATTAATCAATTAATTTTTCGCTCCCCCTCCAAAACCAGTCGACCGATAGCGCTTATTTTTAATTGATTTACACAGGGACTCCTAACTCCTCATCCTGAAATAAAAATATAATGGATGTGTCGATACATTCATTATATTGGCAGTTATTAATTTTTGAATTAGGTTTTTCCCCTAATCTCTCTCTTCCCTTTGGTTGATTTGGCTGAAAATCTATAGGTGTTGTCCTTATAGGGTTACACTTACTTATATACAACGCAATACTCAAACCTATGTGGACTTACGGACTTGAACTCTGGGGTTCTACCAAGGCTTCCAATCTCCAGCGCATCCAATCCCTTCAATCCAAAATCCTTCGTACAATAGCCAATGCTCCTTACTACGTCTCCAACAAAACCCTTCACACTGACCTTAACGTACCTTTCATCACTGAAGTCGCTAAATCCAAGTATAAAAAATTATTTTCCCTTCTTAGTTCCCACAATAATCCTCTAATCCGTGCCCTCCATTTTGCCATACTTCCCCAACAACGGCTTAAGCGTCAATGGCCTACAGACCTTCTGAGCAGAAGCAGTGACAGTGATTAGCTATAAACGAGAGAAAAACAGTGACTAGGGAGTGTCACCACTGGGTGATTTCTCCCCTCATGACATTTTGACATTGCCATTACCTCTTTATTAGCACATTTTCTTGTTGTATTTATTTGTATACAGTTGTAAATAGCTATTTGTAAAAAAATTAAAATAAAAACATATAAAATTGCGTGTTAATACAATCATTGTATCGGCAGTTATAACGGTTTTTGTGTTAAGGATTTAGCTACTTGGGTGACGTAGGGAATGCTGAGGTCATTGTGGAGGGTCTTGTTGCAAACATTAAAAGGAGCATTAGCTATTGTTCGAAGGATTTTGAATTGAAGGGATTGGATAATGTATTTAAAGTTACTAACCTGTCGGGCAAAGCCTACCTCGGTTACCTGCTAGTCATCAATACCCGTAAACATGGATCCAATATATATATATATCTTGCAGTGGCTACTTGTATGTCTTCTAAGTGCTGCTTCTTGCTAAGCTCATTATATACTTCTTACTACCACTCCATTTCCGCAGTTCAAAAGTAACGGATATTGCGCCGGCGTTTTGAGCTCCTTAAAAAAACGAATTTTTAAGAGGAAGGGGAGCGCGGTCATTTGATAAACAAGAAAAAAAATTAATAAAATAAATGTTATTCGCTACTCCAAATATCGCTCCTGAACCATAGGCGAGTTCTAGTTGGAGGACCACCTTTATCCTAATCAGGTAATAGAAAATAAATAAAAACAAAACAAATAAAGCAATAATAAATGAAGGAAGGAAAGAAAACTTGGATCAACTGCGCTTAGAAACAAAAAAAAAAAATATTTTATGTAATATATATATATAAAAAAAACATTCAAAGATAAATATAAATTTGAAAAGAACATAAAGAAACTACAAACTCCTATGAGTTGAAACCAAATGCTTATTTTATGAAAATTATATGATATCAATAAAGTCAATAAAACAAAAAATAAACTGTATGTTAAATAAAAATAAATGTCTCACGATTTTGGGGCCGGAAGGCGGCGGTGAGGACGGTGATGAGGAGATCGGAGTAGGCGGCGATGAGATGAGCGAAGAGGGTGTTGATGAGGTGACCGGAGAGAAGGGGATCAAACAGATGCCAGGAACCGGTCGGGCTTCATGATTGAGCGTCCAAAAGTTGGCCCGAACGGAGCGGGCAGAGATGTACCTCATGGTTTGGATCCAGGTGGACAACAACTGGCCGACAACTCCGGAATATAATCCCATTGCCAGCCGTAATCCTCTACCGCTTCTGGTTTGTTATTATTGTCTTTGTAAAGCTACTCACCCCCTCACCCCCCCCCCCCCCCCCTCCCCACACACACACATCTCACAATAGAAAATTTACATAGAATTCATATAATAATAATATAATGTACATATACATATATATACATTTGGGTGGTCCTTAAACATAAATTTTTTTTGTAAGGCTGAATTTCGGTTTTTTGAGATAAAAAAAACAAGAAAAACATGTTTTTCAAATTTTTTTGAAGTCATTTACTGTGCCTCTAGATTAATGAATTTTATATATTATATATATGGAAAATATAGTTTTTTTGAAAATTCATTTATCTAGAGGCACAATAAATGACTTAGGGATCTTCTGGCAAATGAACTCCATTTGTTTGCCAATTGTGACATTGGAATGACCCCTGCTGCCCCATCGGCAAAGATATGATTGCAGATGATATAGAAGCTTCAGTTTTAAGGAAATCCTGTCTTGGAAATGGTGTGGTTGAGGGTTCCATAATGAAATGAAAGCCTCCAAATTCTGTCTAATGCATGAAGGATGGAGCTAGCTTAGCGCTTCTCGCCCAGCATTAAGTTTAGTATTTGTAACTAAGCCCACTCCTTAAAACCTTATTTCCTTTACGTTCTTTTGAAAAAGGAATATTCTCATTTTTATTTTATTATTTTCCCAGTTCAACGAACTATAAGGGAAGTTAAGTATAAAAGGAAGTAACCAGTCATAAACTTTTATGTTTGTGAAGAATGAGAAAAATGAATGTATCAACATAAAAATTGATATGTAAGGAGATCATAGGAAGGAGCTCAACTAAAAAATCCCAATACTGCCGATGTAATGAATATTTAGACAGGTAACAATCAGTATGAGGATTTTGAAGTTTATACGTTAGTCATTGATTTTCAGTGAAATCGGCGGAAAGGGGGTAGCTTAAAACCTTAATAATTGCCGTTGAAATGTATGTATCGATATGAGATTCTGTATGAGGATTCAGAAGTTTCTATGTAATTGAACTATTGATTTTCAGCGAAATCGGTCGAAGGAAAGCGGAATTTGAGAAGGTGACTCAACTTAAAAACCCTAATAACTTCTAATGTAATGCTTTTATCGACACAAAATTTAGTATGAGGACTCAGAAGCCCCTAAGTCAACTATTGTTTTGTTAGCCCAAACGGTCGATTTTTGGAATGGAGAGTAAAACTTAGTTGATTAATACGTGCTGGAGAAGTTTTATTTTTTCAACCAGAGCCGTGTCGTGTCATCTTCGGTGGTACATCTGTACACATTTCTTAAATATAAGTAATAAATATTAATGAATAAGGGTACAAACGAAAATGGTATAGAATATTTCATAATTCGAAAAATGTCCAAAACTGAACTCGGAAGTTTTTGTGAGGGATCCGGGTGCATTAGTTTAATTTTATTATTCAAAATACAAGTACTTTGACATCTATAACTCGAATTGAAAGCATGTCAAAACCTCTCTCGCCTCGACCTTTTTATTGTTGAGGGCGCCGGTAGCTCAGTGGTATGCGTGCTTGTCTTCTGAGCTCAAGATAGGGTTCGAAACCCGACCGAAACCCTTAGTATATTTTATCTGGGAGGTTAAATAATCTTAAGCACGCCGTCCTTCGTATGGGACGTTGAGCGATGGTTCCGAGCCTGTACGATGTCAGGTACTCGTTAAAGACCCCTTCCCTAGGTGAATAAAACTTTAGGGTACGCAGAATTCAGGATTAACATAGTAGAGTCGGGCTCATGTCCACCAGAGTGACGAATGAGCGCTTCGGTAGTAGGCGATATGACCTCGTAGTTAAAGCCCAGGCATGAGTCATAAAGCCTAACCTAACCTTTTTATTGTTACTATCTAAGACTACCTCTATAAGTTGAATTTTTCTTTCTTTGAGCCTCTAAAACTCGGAAAATTTTCATAGTTTATTAATTTTGTACAAAACCTCTATCAGTCGAAATTTTATTTCATATCATTTATAGAACTTGAAAACTTCATATCATTTATAGAAGACGAAAACTCTACAGGAGAAACTCGAGTTTCTCAGTTAGTTTCGCAGTATATGGTCTCAATTTATGGAGTTGTTCTGTCATCCATCACGAAGCCTATCCAGTCCTACCAGAAGGTGTTGGAAACTCCTCCTCTCTATGGGGTGGCCTGGGGCTCCTCCCACCACTCGTTAACTGACCCCAGAGAAGAGGCGGGGAAGGGTGGGGTGAGATGATTGGTTGGGTGGGGAAAGGACAGTCGGGTTCTCCCCACCGTTCGTGGCCTTCACTATTGTCGAGGTGATCACAAATCTATTGCCTTTCCTTAGAAAGTGGGGATTTGACTGTCCAAGGTATCAGGGTAGACAATCGACTTTCAACCATCAGAGAGATGCGGGTTATCACAAAACTAGCCCTTTCGCTGTAAAGCTTAAACCGTCAAAAAACAGACGAATGTGTTAATGTGTTGTGTTATCGGTAACATGTTGGTGATTAATGGTTTAGCGCGTTAATCGGCGCGATTGTAGGCCTAAACACGATGGTTGTGTATGTTGAGGGGATGTAGGCTGGGTTGCCATGACGGCGGGGGTGGGTCGATAGCCAGGCTTCGTCCTAACCCACTGGCCTCACCCTGTCCCCCTCCCATTAGCTCCTCACCCACCCCCACCCCACCCCACAATAGTACTGTTGTCGAGAGTAAACGGTCATGCATGAGCAACATGGATTAAGTAGTTAGTTAGTTTTTGACTCGTGCCTGACCTTTAACTACGAGTAAATATCTCACATCGCCTACTACCAGAACGCTCCTAAATTTTGCCTACCCAGGTTTATTCATGTAGGGTCTTTAAAGAGTACCTGACATCATACAGGCTCAGGATCAACGTTTAACTTCCCATCCGAAGGTCGACGAGCTCAAGTTTTTTTTGTACCCCCCAAAAAAAATAAACTGACTCCGGCCGGGTTTCGAACCCGCGATTTTGAGCTCAGTAGGCTAACACGCTACCTCTGAGCTACCGGCGCCCTCAAATAGTCACCAATATCCTTCAAATCGACTCAATATGATTTTTAGCGCTTTCTCTGCCATTTTTCCGGTTTTCTGTAGAATGTATTAGGGAATAGAGGGAATAAAACTGCGCCAAAATCTACACACCCAGTCGATGATTTCCTCGGACCGGGTGTGCTAAGTCTTAAAAGGAGCAACCTCAGCTTATGGAACATGCTTTAGACACCTCATCATTAATGTCGAAGGACCGTTCGCATCTTGACAGTTGAAGAATTCATAAGCATGGATTATACAAGTCTGACTGCCGCTGGGGATGACACAATAGCGTAGAAAACCGTTTCTACCCCTCAAGCGCCAATGGCCGATAAACCTTCTTAATAGCAGCAGTGAGCGTGATTAGATGAGTGAAATTCGTTGCCTCGGGAGTGTCACCACTGGCTGATTTCTCCATTTGGACATTTTGATATTTTTCTCTTTATTAGTACATTAGCTTGTATATAATATATGTTTACATGTCTATAAAATAATTGTTAAATAAAAAAAATTGTTAAATAAAAAAATTGTTAGATAAGAAAAAATAAATTGTTAAATGAGATAAAATAAATTGTTAAATGAGATAAAATAAATTGTTAAATGAGATAAAATAAATTGTTAAATGAGATAAAATAAATTGTTAAATGAGATAAAATAAATTGTTAAATGAGATAAAATAAATTGTTAAATGAGATAAAATAAATTGTTAAATGAGATAAAATAAATTGTTAAATGAGATAAAATAAATTGTTAAATGAGATAAAATAAATTGTTAAATGAGATAAAATAAATTGTTAAATGAGATAAAATAAATTGTTAAATGAGATAAAATAAATTGTTAAATGAGATAAAATAAAATACAAAAACATTGTTATAACTACCTTTCCGTCTAGTATCCTTAATTATTTGATGATAATAGTTACCTACTTCATTGAATCAAGGCTTGGGACTAATTTATTTAATTTAGTTGAGGCCTATACAAAACTGAATTAAATAAATAGGTATCATTATGTAATTATGCACTTATGGTAGTTTGGGGACTTGCACTCATATCGATAATCAAGAAGCTGAACACCCCGTGGTTTGAACGAATGTAGAGAGTTCAAAGTAGTCCATCAAGAAGTCGAGAAGAGAAGCTTTGTCTCAATCCTCCATATCCACAGCACATTTCCTCATTGTAATTCCGTGTATTATTTTCTTTAAATATGTTTCCAGCTTAATGAAGTTTTTGAAAAATAAAATAAAACTGGTTTATTTAATATATTGTCTAATTTCACCAACTATATATACATGGGAGTACTTTCGGTATTTCTACCATCCTCAGCCAAAAGCATAAGAGATAAGACTGATGAGTCTTATCTCTTATGCTTTTGGCTGAGGATGGTAGAAATACCGAAAGTACTCCCATGTATATATAGTTAGTGAAATTAGACAATATATTAAATAAACCAGTTTTATTTTATTTTTCAAGTCCATTTGAATTATTTCACAATATCTCTGCAATTATGTCAGTTTTCATTAATGAAGTTTCTCCACCTATATGGAAGTTATATATTCCACTTATAAATTTCTCGGGAAATCATCTCTGGGGCGCAACTAAAAAAATCAATGCCTGTTAAATGAATGAGACGACATGAAATTTTACATAAGTAGTGAGTCATAAGATGTCTATTTATTAAATTGTCTTGGAGGGAGAGCGAAAACTTAATTGATTAATTCCTTTTGGTGAATTATATTGCCGGTGATTCACTTTTTTAAAATATAAATTTACTTATTTATATACATTGTATTATATTTTAAATAACATTTACTATTGAGTGAGGGTGGTGTGGGTACGTGCCTGTGCATGAGTGCATGCCGTTGTTATGGCATCAGGTCTGTGTGAGGTCACATTCAGTGCCATCCCAGAGGGTGAACACTAGGGGATGATCTTCCACTTTAGTAGCACCGCTTTATAGGCTCTCTTCTCATTCTAACTGGTCTAGCTAACTTTACCGTTTTGAGGTTACTTACCAAACTAACCACTCATAGTAAACCCATAGAAACAAAAGACATTGTCTTTCCACAGTTTTATTTGCGACCAGAAGAGGTTTCAAACGCAACAGTGTCATCATCAGTAACACATCCCACTCGTAGAAGAGCCTGTAGTCCTGTCTCCTGTACACCAATCGAGTGGGATGGGCCACTGATGATAAAGCTGTTGCGTTGAAAACCTCTTCTGGTCGTAAATAAAACAGTGGGTAGACTACGTCTTTTCTGAAGATGACGCAGTTGCATTGGAAAACCAGTCCCAATCGTCCCAAAATCTCTTCCCAAAGAAGCGAACCTGATTAATAAAATCTAATCGGTAATAAATTGGAAAAAAAAAATTATAAAAATTAAAAAAAAAAAAAAAAAAAATTTCCAGAGGTGTCTTCTTTTCTCTTTTTTGTCAATATTTCGGGTCACTTTCCATAAGGCGTTGAAGAGCGAGATTTCTCATAGAAATAAAAAAAAATTGCTTTCCCACTGTTTTATTTTTTTACTGGTTTTCCAATGCAACTGCGTCATCTTCAGTGGCACATCTATGATTACATATCAAATAAAAAATGTCGGTGAGTCACCGGCAATGTACTTCCTCAGCACGAATTAATCAATTACATGTTCTCAACCTCCAAAACCATTTAAACAAAAAATACTAATTGACTTACATAGAGTCTTCTTAATTCTCATACTGAATTTCGTGGCGATATATTCATTACATCGGTAGATATTGGAGTTTTTGGATCCCTTTCTCTTATCGCCACTTTTTTTTTTGGCCGAGTTGACTGAAAATCAATAGGTGTCGTCCTTATAGGGTTCTAAATACAAATATAAAATTTCAAATTCATACCATCGGTAGTTATCCTTTCCACAGACAGACATACAGTATTTTTTTTTTTTTTTTTAATTTTGATAATAGGGGTTCGGAAAACATGATATTACTGTGAAAATCTAATTTCGATTCCATAACCTTCCCTGTACTTCGCATATCTGCGGAAGTAATACATTTTCTGTGTGTGTGTGTGTGTATGAACGCGATAACTCCTAATAAAATACAAATTATAGAAAGAATTGTATATGTGTACCCAGAACCCCATAATAATGACATGATTAGGGATGAAACTCCCGATGTATTTGATGTATCGATACGAAATTTAGTTTGTCAGGATTCATAAGTTTCTGTATAAGTCAACTATTGATTTTCATCCAAAAAAGTCGATTAAAATGAAATGAAAAATAATCTTTATTCTGGGACATACGTCCCCTAAGAATAATAACATAAAGAATAAACAAGAGTATACAAGTATCAACCAGTTGAGAAGAATAAAAATAAAATAAAAGAGGTCTCTAGGAATAAATATTAAATGTTAAAAACAGGCAATGAGTGAAACAATATAATAAACTAGTGAAAAAATAATGAAGAGAAAAAAATAGAAAATAGAAAAACTAGTATGATTAATAATGTGAAACATGATAACAATAATGACTTATATATGAATTGTAAAAAACTGGACTGATGAAACAGAAGAGTAACAATCTGTCCAGTGGAGAGAGAGACTTATAGGAAGACGAGAACTATCTCATAGGAGCCAGCCTTAGGAATCAGAGGTTTGCTGAGTTAGGAGATAATGGAAAAGTAGGGACTTAAATGAAAGAAGAGTAGGAGCATGGCGAATCTGGAGAGGGAGAGAGTTCCAGAGGGAGTTAGCCTAGATAAGGAAGGAGTTGTGGTAGGTTGTTGTCCTGTGGGAAGGAAGGTAAAGATCAGGGGGACGGGATCTAGTGACTTTCTGGTGGATATCGGATTTAAATTGGAGCATTTGGAAGATGTAGGAGGCCTTTTGGGAAGATATGGTTTGATAGAGAAAGGAGTCTAGGAAATATTGTCAGTATTGATGTTGGAGGGAGAGCGGAAAAAGTATTGAATAATTCGTACTGGGGTAGTACATTGTCGGTGATTCACCTGATTCCTTCTATCATTGAATGTTATGACTTCAGAAGACTGGTTTCTAGCCTACTTTCCATTAGATCGATGAAAAGTAGGCAAACTAGTTTCCTCCTCAGCTTCTTATATAATTGTAAATTTCTCGGGAGATTGAGAGCGGTGAACACGTATCTATGCGAATATTTATAGAGAGAAAGTTTGTTTGTGGGTTCGAGGTAATTTCAAAAAGTACTTAGCCGAATTGGATAATTCTTTCACCGTTAGAAAGGACAAGAGCGATACATCTTCAATATTTATCAAATGAGAGCTCAGCACTGATGGTAAAAATGAAGCAAATTGGAGGAGAAACAGCCGTCCGGGCGCCATTTATAGCATACGCTGCCTTAACCGATGAAGATATATCAATATGATGAATGGAGGAATCGTGGGCAATAAAAAGTTCTACAAAAAATGCCGCGACAGCATATACCTCTCCATGACAGATAGTAGTAGTCTTCAATAAGAATTTTAATCTCTATATATTTGAAATCTGTAGTTTTGTTTGTCTATGTGTTTCTCACAAGTTGGCCCAAAAACTAATGAATCAATAATTGAAAATTTCAACTAATTTCTAAAATCATGTAACTAAATTTACTAATCGTGCAGATAACGTAACTAACCTGCTTTAAGTTACTCCAGGCGATGTGTTATATAACTCGTAAATTAATTCGAGCTGCTGTCCACTTCATGTCAAAAGGAAAATAATGTTTATCAAAGACTAGATAATATATATATATATATATTATATATATATATATATATATATATATATATATATATATATATATATATATATATATAAAAAGATATATATATATAAAAAGATATATATATATATATATATATATATATATATATATATATATTTTTTTTAAATGAAGTAATTATAATTATTTACGTTCTTAAAAACCTTGAATATGTTTATAAAACACCGTTTCGACGTGAATGTAATCTGTATTCCAAGATATAAGATGGCAAGAACTGCCATCCGGAATGCCGGCTTAAGCGTCAAAAAACTTAGTATAACCTCGAAAACCCCTCATTAATCTTGGAATGAATGACAGATTTGACTGAAAATCAATAGGTATCATCATTATAGGGTTCTGGATAAACATATAAAATTTCGTGTTGATACGTTTATTCTATCGAGGGTTCTCGTTTTCACACACAGATTTTTTTTTTTCATTTTTGGAATCAGGAGGTCGCAAAACATGAAATTCAATTGAAAACTCAACATCGAATTTCTGACCGATTACATAACTTCCCCTATACTTCGTTTAGCGGGGGAAGTAAAATATAATAATAAAATCTGTAAGTGTTTTTTTTTTATTTTCCAACCTGAGATCTTGATTTGATTCAGGAGCGGTGAAGTTGGGTTAATATTTTCAAAGGAAGGGAAAAATAAAAATTAATATAGGAAAATTGTATTGTGAATCAACATCGATACACAAATAAAAGAGAATGGGTTAAAAACAGAAATAATAACCAGCTTGATGACAATGGCAGGAGATTGGTTATAATAATTTTTGTAGCCCATCATTTACCTCTGCACAATTAGATCGGCAGAGAAAAGAGATGTGTCATTAGACCCCACATTTAAGGGTTACGTAGATGTACAACACTAGGCCGCCCTGCTGACAAAGAGGAGTGCATTGTGCTTCCATTTTTCATGGAGATATTTTTTTTATTATAAGATTCCTGTTCCAAATATAATGTCAGTAGGCGAAAAACCATGTGTTTCCGACCATTTTTACGAACGCACTAAGAACATACATACAGCCGAAATCGGACGAAAATGGAGACCACTTTACTACGACTTAAATACATTTTACAAGGTAAGTACTGCTTATATTAATGACCTCTTTGCGCTATTTGCCAGTGTTTCATTAGACTCCACACTGTACAGACTAGTTTAATTTAATTTTTTTTAATTTTATTTTTATTTTTAATACTCTTTTTCTAATTTATATTTTATATGTATTCATAAATGTGCCACTGATGATGACGCAGTTGAAAAGCGATTCTTCTTATAAATAAAACACGTCTTTTTCGTATATGATAGTAGGATGTTATAGAATGAGATTTTTCATGGAAATGAAAGACATTGTCTTTCCACTGTTCTATTTTGGACCAGAACCGGTTTACTTCGGGACCTAAATATATTTTACAAAATACTGCTTGTGTTTAGGAACCGATAAAAATTATTTTAAAATAAAACCTTTAGAAAAAACAGTTTTTCAGTTTGTTTTTTCGTAAATCACGGTTAGTCCTATCGAAAAAAGGTTTGTTATTTAAAATTTCTAACCGATAAAACCAATATATAAAGAAAGGTTTAGCGCTCAAAAAAAAAAAAATTTATCAAAATAATGTTCAAAGTGTAAAGCATCATCGACTGGCATTACTGGGCAAAATAAAATACTCTCATAATTACGCTGAACAATGAGACCAAACTAAACTACATAGTACATTCATATAATGTCAGTATGAAATGAATTTGAGGAGGGGAGGGTGAGTGATCTTTAAAAAAAATGTTTGGTATAAGAAAGTCCATTTTTCCACTATTTTTGATTAATTTCATGTACACATTTTCTCTTCTTTCTCTACCTGTTCCTGACAAGGTACAGAGCAGTAGGAGACCAATCAGAACATACTACGATTTGTACGTTACACTATGACTACCAAGGCCATTGATCATCGTTCGTCTCTAGTTATCAGATAGCTATGATGAGTTGTTATGACATTCTGTAGACTATTTATAAACTAAAAATAATAGAAATTCACAACTTTTCATGCTTATTTGATAATACCTATAATATACGGCGGTGAATCACCGGCTATGTACTTCCACATCATGAATTAATCAATTATGTATTCGCTCTCCCTCCAAAGTCAATAGACAGTTTTGACTAGAATTCAATATTTGACTTACATAGTGGCTTCTGAATCCTCATACTAAATTTCATGTCGATACATTCATTACATCGGCAGTTATTGGGATTTTTGAGTTGAGCTCTGATCTCCTCTGTCCTCGCCTGTTCGAAAATCTATAGTTGTCGTCCTTATTAGGCTTTTGATTTACATATGAAATTTCATGTAAATACATTTATTTAGCATTTATTAGAGTTTTTAGTGTTAAGCCCCCCTTAATCCCTTCTCTTTTGCCGATTTGACTGAAAATCAATATTTCTTAGAGAGTTCTGGATGCAGATATAAAATTTCGCATCGATACATTCATTCTATTGGGAGTTATCGTGTTGACAAACATACAGACAGATTTTTTTTAAAATTTTTTGAATCAGGAGGTCGGTAAACATGAAATTCCGTTGAAAACACCCCCCCCCCCCCCCCCCCCCAGATAAAAATTAAATAAACTAAAAAAAATAATTTTTATTAAAAATGTATTGCTTGCAAGTTACCAATAGGATCTTCAAATTTCCCGTGCCTCTGATTCCTAAATCAGCAATCAGCTGTTACATAAATATACATGTACAAAACAAGTCTTATTACATTTATTTAAATATATATGAATTCGTTCATTTTATTTCCACGCTCAAAATCGTCATTTATGTTATACTTTATACTCTTAAAGCTGATTTTACATGCGCAGTAAAAATGCAAAGCGCAGCAGCAGCAAATGCACGCTATGGGATGTGAATCATTTAATTCTAAAAGCACAGAAACCACAGCGTGCATTTGCTGCTGCTGCGCTTTGCATTATTGTTGCACATGTAAAGTCAAGAGGTCCGAGTCTCCCAAATTAATAACAAAAAGTCTGCAACGCTAACCACGGAAACTGCGGGCTGTGCCCCCGGGAGTCTGCACCCTCGTAGCCTGACTTTGCCCCCCCCTGCTCAAAATCCTGGCTACGCCCCTGAACACCGCATCGAATTTCTGACCGATTACATAACTTCGTATGACTGAGGAAGTAAAACTGGTTTAATGAGAATAATATTATGAGAAGTGAAGAAAAAAACTAATAACAACAAACCCGGAATAATATATTCCGTAAAGCTGGCAATGGAATTCTCTCCTAAGCAATCCTTTCGGACGCCGACCCTCGATTCCTACCGTAAAGCCACATTTGAACTCGTTCGATAACATTGCATTTCTGTTCTGTTCGGCTTCACTCGACTGACAAAAATCAGTTTCTAACAATGTTATTATTCTTGCTAAACGAAGTATAGAGCAAGTTTTGTAATCGGTCAAATATTCGATGTGGAGTTTTTTACGTAACTTTATGTTTTTCGACCTCTAGATTCCAAATATGAAGAAAAAATGTGTCTATCTGTCTGCCGGTCTCTGTGACTGTGAACACTATAACTCCTGATAGAATGAATGTATCGGCACATTTCATATGTAAATTAAAACCTCATAAGAACGACACTTATAAATCTTCAGCATAATCGGCAGAAGGGGGGCTCAACTCAGAAACCCCAATAACTGCCGATGTAATGAATGTATCGACACGAAATTTCATATTTGAACTCAAAACCTAATGAGAACTTAACCTGACAATTTTCAGCGATATCGGTCGAAGGGAAGGGGAGGTTCAGGAGAGGGGATCAATTTAAAAACCCCAAAAACTGCCGATGTAATGAATTAATCGACACAAAATTTAGTAGTCAACTATTGAATATTAGCGCAAACGGTCGACTAGTTTTGGAGGGGGAGCGAAAAGTTAATTAATTCGTTCTGGGGAAGTACCGACGTCTTTTATTTTTCATTTTTTTATCCCAAGAATACAGGTTTAGTAACTAGTTTAACCATTCAAGGTTTTATACGACATTTGTTTGTACACATGTTCTAACATAGGTGCATCTATTGCCTGGTAATATTTTGATTATTTTCTTAGTGATCACTTTATCTGGTAATGTATTTACAATCAACTTTGATTATTCTCGAAGTGACCTCTTTACCTAATAGTGTATTTACAATTAACTTTGATTATTCTGGAAGTGACCTCTTTACCTAATAGTGTATTTACAATCAACTTTGATTATTCTCGAAGTGACCACTTTACCTAATAGTTGTATTTACAATCAACTTTATTTTCTTATTGACCACTTTATCTAATAGTGTATTAACAATCAACTTCGATTATTCTGGAAGTGATCACTTTACCTAATAGTGTATTTACAATCAACTTTGATTATTCTGGAAGTGACCACTATACCTAATAGTGTATTTACAATCAACTTTATTTTCTTAGTGACCACTTTATCTAATAGTGTATTTACAATCAACTTTGATTATTCTCGAAGTGATCACTTTACCTAATAGTGTATTTACAATCAACTAGAAACTCTATTTTGGGTTTGGGTGTTAGACTTGTCTCTAGGGTACTAAAAAGGAACAATAACAGTTGGCAAGTGTCCAGCTCACGGGGAATAACAGTCCTCCTAAATGGCCGTGTGATTATACAGTCTAAAAACTTCGTCGGTGAATCACCGGCAATGTACCTACCCAGTAAGAATTAATTTTTCGCCCCCCCTCCAAAACCATGGACCGTTTGCGCTAATATACAAGAGGTGACTTACATGTTATAAGGGTTTTTGATTTGAGCCCCCTCTGGTCCCCCTTCTCTTCTGCCGATGTCGTGTTCACAGACATACAGCATTTTTTTTTTTCATATTTGGAATCTGGAGTTCGAAAAACGTGAAATTCCGTTGAAAACTCCGCATCGAATTTTTGACCGATTACATAACATCCCCTATACTCCCACTGGGGAATTAATAAAAAAAATTAATTTTAAAAAAGTTCTGGGTTGAAATTTAGACGAGTTGCTTATTGAGCACCATTCTTCCAGGTCCTCCCTTCTGCAGACCCTGTTCCCCTCATTGTCACATAAGGTCTGCCTCCTCGTTGCATGTCTTATGTAAGCCCGCACTCAAAAGTCCAAATAATCCTTTACCTGTCTCCCACTCAATACTGAAATGTCAGATGGATGTAGCTCTATCAGAGTACAATTACTGTTCGGTGGAACAAGCCCTACGAGCGGTGACCTATCGCTGATGACCCTATGTTCCACTCCCCATCAGATAGGACTATTGTCCCTGGGTAGGGCACAGCCCGCCCTTCCTGCTCCACTTCCACACTCATTTGTTCCTACCAGCTCTCCATCATTCCCAGTGACTCGTTTCTCAGTCCGGCATCAAATCTACCATCAACTAATGTACACCGGTTAATCAATATCTAATTACAAAAAAATTAGCTTGGATTTTTTAAGCATTTTTCCTACTTACACGAAGTATAAGGGACGTCATCTAATCGTTCAGAAATGCGAAGTTGATTTTCCATTGTAATTTCTGTTTTTCTAAAATGGAAAAAAAAGTATGTATGTGTGCCTATGAACACTAAAACTCCCGAATAAATCGACACGAAATTTCATATGTAAATCCAAAACCCCATAGGGATAGGAAACTGAAGCGATCCTGTTTACAAAAAGACCCCAGAAAGTAGAAAATTTGGACTAGAGCGATACAGTAAAATACCTTGGTGTTCTTCTAGACGGACAACTGATCAGCAGTTATTAGGGTTTTTGCTCTGAGCTCCCCCCCGTCTGATCCCTACCTTCCTTTTGGCCGTTCAGATAGGTTTTTTAATTTAATCATAAAATTTCGTGATGATACATTCGATACATCGACAGTTATTAAGGTTTTTGTGTTAGGCCTCCCCCCTAATTCCCCTCGTCCCTTTGGCCGATTCGGCTAAAATTTATATGTGTTGTGCCTACGGAAGAAGAAGATGAATTTATTATAACAGTCGCATTTACAGAGGTAAAATCATACAATAAGGTTCCTTAACCATTACCCTTATACACTAAATACAAATCAAAAATAATCAGTTAAATTAAAAACTGCTTAAGAGTAAATAAAAAAAAATAATAATAATAAATTAAAAAAAAAATACAAAGTAACTGAAATGAATAGAAAATAAATTAATAAGCATTCAAAAACAGAAATTATAAATTAAAACCGTGAACGGATATTTTTGTGTTTAAAAAACTTGAATTTTCGGTGAAAACACGATATTATTATACAGGACAAATAAGCATAACTTTGATGTCTGATTACATAACTTGCCCTATACTTTGTTTAGCTGGAGAACTAATAAAACAGAAAAGGCCATGTAAAAGGCCATTGTGATATCCAGTTAGATTTAATGGTTGAGATTGCTGCTCATCTGACAGTTGGAACTCTTCCAATATCGTCAGAGAAAGAAAGCCTAGACAGATCAATTAGTAAAATGGACCGTTTTATCATTGGCTGCCTATTTGTATACAATATTTTCAAAATTTGGTCCAAAATTATGAAAAACGTCTCAGTAGGTTTTGATTTTAAGCGTTCCAATTTAAATATTACTTGAAAATATATCTGAAATTTGAGACACTTTAATTTTTCGATAGGTTTAAAAAAACATTACAGGATAGTTTTCGGCATGTATCTCGCAAACCGGGCAACCTGCGAAAAATCTTATATGTTATAAAATGGGCCTTTCAGTTTTCTCTAAAACTTTTATTTAAAGAGATTTTTGAATAAGTGGTAAAAATAATCGGTATCTTATAAAATGTACTTGGGGCCCTGAAGTAAAGTTTCAACATTTCAAGTTCATGGTCACAAATTTCTGAGTTAAAGCTCTCAAGTTCCAATCACACGCATACATCATTGCGAAAGTAGTCAAAACGTTTTCAGGGGACTTTGATATGTGAAATTTCATTGAAATCTCGTTCTCAGATTTTCGGATTAGTTAATAAGATCAGTATTTTGATTAATCCCTCTTGAGAATGTTTATATTGCAATAATAAATGGAAAAGGCATGGGTTGGCACGCGAGCTGCTTGAATTTATTGATACTGGCCATCAGATAGGGTTCCCTCTCGAAGAGGTTCGTGTTTAAAGCCTGCTATAGAGAAATCTCACTGTTCATAAAGTAATGGGGCAAACTCATGAGATTTATAATTATAATTCAGTGGAAATTTAAGTTAAGGTCTCGACTTATCAAAGACAAATGAAACTCAGATTGCTGGCTGGGTTCTAGGATTTGTTCGATTGCTTATTACTTCGTAATAGGTATGTGATGTATTCCAAGAGTATACTTATACATCTTTACCTAGCTCTATTATCAGCTCTGATTTTTGTCATCCTTACTCTTTACTAGCAGTTGAGCTCGTGATTCTTGTCATCTCTACTATTTAACTAGCTCTTCTATCAGCTCTTATTCTTGTTCTTCTTATTCTTTACTAGCCATTGAGCTGGTGATTCTTGTCCTCGCTTCTCTTTACCTAGCTCTTTTATCAGCTCGTGATTCTCCTCATCTCTACTCTTTAACTAGCCCGTCCTTCGGATGGGACGTTAAGCGATGGTCCCGAGCCTGTACGATGTCAGGTACTCGTTAAAGACCCCTGCCCTAGGTGAATAAAAATTTAGAGTAGGCAACATTCAGGACTCCCACAGTAGAGTCGGGCTCATGTCTACCAGAGTGACGATAGAGCGCTCTGGTAGTAGGCGATATGACCTCGTAGTTAAAGCCCGGGCATGAGTCATAAAACCTAACCTAACCTTTAACTAGCTCTTTTATCAGGTCTGATTCTTGTCATCCCTACTCCTTACGAGCTGTTGTGCTCGTGATTCTTGTCATCTCTTTTCTTTACCTAGCTTTTTTATCAGCTCGTGATTTTTATCATCCCTACTCTTTACCTAGCGCTTCTATCAGTTCGTGATTCTTATCTCTTCTGGTTACTAGCGCTTCTATCACTTCGTGATTCTTATCTTTATCGTTAGCTGTTGTATCAACTCCGATTCTTGCCATTATTACTCTTTACTAGCCGTTGAGCTAGAGATTCTTGTCATCTCTTTTCTTTACCCAGCCCTTTTATCAGCTCGTCATTCTTATCTCTTCTCTACTAGCCAGTATATATCAGTTCTAATCCTTGCCATCTTTACTCGTTATTAGCTAGCCCTTCAATGTTTGTAGCCAAAAGTGTTAAAATTGAATCGGTCTGCTGTAATTTACGTTATCTCTGTCATCTTTAAAATTAAAAGCTAGATAAGCAATATTTCTCTTCAAAATGAAATCCTATCTGAGTTTAACAAATGGAAGTTTTATGTTAAAGGGGCTTTATAAAAGGTTTTTTACCTCTTTCCCACTAGGTCTCATTTTTAATAAAATGTATTATTTAGCTTCCACTTTTATTTTTTATAGGCATTATATATTATAATTTTTTAGTTATTGTACTAGATATAGGGGGAGTTGGGAAACGGAGTAATGCAGTCATATTTGTATGAGGGATGATTGTAAGAGATGCAATACAATGTAAGAGATGCAATACAATCCGTCAGACAATAACCTTAACATTCATTATTGAGAACAGACAGTGAAATTTGGTGTTTTCATGGTGTCCAGCAGGTTTACTTACTGAGATCAAGATAGGGGGTTCAAAACCCGGCCGAGGTTCTTAGGTTTCTTTCTATCTTAGAGAAAACTTTGAGCATGCCTTCCTTCGGACGGGACGTTAAGCGGTGGTCCCGAGCCTGTGCGGTGGCAGGTACTCGTTAAAGACCCCCTACCCTAGGTGAATAAAAATTTAGAGTAGGCACAATTTAGAATTCCCATAGTAGAGTCAGGCTCATGTTCACTTGACCACGAACGAGCGCTCTGGTAGCAGGCGATGTGAACTGGAAGTTAAAGCGCGGACAAGTCACAAAAACTAACTATAAGAGATTAATAGATATATAATATTATATTGTATATTTTTATATATGTATATATACGAACGTTCAGAAATTGGGAACTGGAATTTATGACTCATTGTTTACTAACAATAGAGAAGTTAAGTCTCACAATAATTGTGAGCGCCGATTTTGGGTGCCATTGTAACGTTCATTTCCTGGTGTAAATGCATAAATGAAATTTTATAAAGTAATTTGTGATATTTGAAGCATATTTTACATATTTAGGTTACCCCAACTAACGAATTTTTTTTTTAATGCTCGTAAAGTCAAAAATGACAACAAGAAACTTTTTTTTAAAAGTTGTTATGATAAAGCTCAGGTTGTTACTAATTTATTTTACTTCATGAACAACAAGGAATTAAAATTATTTGCAGTGAACCCGACTCTACTATGGGAGTCCTAAATTTTGCCTACCCTAAATTTTTATTCACCTGAAGGACAGCGTGCTCAAGGTTTTTTCACCTCCCAGATAAAAAACTTAAGGGCCTCGGTCGAGTTTTGAAACTTCGATCTTGAGCTTAGAAGACAAGCACGCTTACCACTGAGGTACCGACGCTGTTGTATATTTATATAAATAGTTTGTATAGGCATCATGGTAAAAATTGTATTGACGTTTCTTTTATTTACCCGAAAACTGTTAGTTCTATAGAAAAATTGTTTCCTACTAAGAGCCTTACAGGACTTTCTTATACCAAATCACTCTCTCTCCCCCTCCTCAAAACGTTTCATACTGGCATGATTCGGTCACTCGTCACTCTCTGAATTACGCTGTACGATTAAACAAAAAAATACCGCTGATGCCAACTCATTACTTTGTCAGTATGAAATGATTTAGAAAAGGATGGGGAGAGAGTGATCTGTAAGTGTGGTTGGTATAAGAACGAAGAAGTTAATAATAATAAATGAAGTTAATCATCTCTGTTTGTATATATAATTTAGAAGTTATCTTAATGTATATACATTCTTGTGATGTATCCTGTTACATTTTATGGTTCAACAGTTAATATAATAAATATTATTATGATTACAGGTTTGTGGTGCTGGTGACGGTGCTACTGGTGGGGGAGTTCACTCCGGAGGAGCCATGTGCAACCCTCTTCTGGGAGTACTGCGCCTGCTACGCCGGGATCCTCCTTGGCTCCATCTTTCTGGATCTGGTTCTGTCTGTGGCAGCCCTCAGAGGGAGCATCTTGGACACAGAGCCCAGGAGACATGTCAAGTACATCATCTACCTCAGACTTGGTAACAACAACTTCCTACAATAGTCAAAACAAGACTTCTCCATAATGCCTGATGGCTGATATAGTGAGAAGTGAATATTTCACAGGTTTCCAAAACAAAAATATAGTCTGACCTCTCACAGTTTTGTTTACAATTTGTTAACCTGGTTTTGAGCTAGACCCATCATAAAACTGTACAACAAATAAAATACTGAAAAATTTTAAATTTCATGGATAAGAACAGATACATTATTTATATTCCTCATCTGATTCACAACTGGCAGAACGAAGTTCTTGAGGGCGGGCAAGCTTATCCCCTCTTTAGAAGTGAGGTTTTTTTTTTTTGCAGACTGCCTGATGATGAGGGGAACCTCGAAAGCCAGCTAGCATATTATAATAAAAACTTTGACACGTCAATTGGCTTGAGGTTAGAGACACGCATATCAAGGAAATGAAGGGAAACCATCAAAAAATCAGTTGTCGACACCATTTTTCTATGATGACGAATTTCCCCGTCGAACGTGAAACAGTGAAAGTGAAATATGACAATAAAACATGAAAGTGTGAATTAAAACGAGTTCGATTTTTTCTGTCCCTGAACAATATGAATCCCATAGTTTCTATAAGTTTTTCTTAACTTATGGGTCAAAACCTATCCAGGACTATGATGGTGTTCTAACCCTAGCGTAGGAAAAATGAAGAGTGGACTGGATACGGTGGTGAATGATAGAAGGGGTTAAATATATAATGTATGAACAAAAAATATAAAATATTTACCTTGATAATCCAGGGAGGCGATCCGCGATACCCTTCACTTCTCCCATACTGGTAGGAAAGCCGTTTATTGGCTTCAAGTCGTAGGTTGTCATGGAGTGTAAATTCACATCAGTCATGAATCTGGGTCTAGAATCAAATTCACACTGCTACACTTGTCCGGTATCGGCGCTCTTATCTACCGCACATGCATCATAAACATCAGTGTAGAATATGGTTGTCGGCTAACACTGTATTTATGTTTGGAAAATTAAAATATAGTGTCTTTGCATGAAACAAATGCGTTTCCTTTTGCTGCCTTCAACCTACAAATCTCTTTAGGTGTCCTAGCTACATCTTTAGTAATGGCGCTATCTGAAAATTAAACCCATTAAAATTCTAAAGGATTTATGATAGGCTAAGTCATTTTAGAGAGAATATTTGGAATAAATGAATACATCAAGAGATTATTTCATCTAAGAAATGAAAAGAAATAAAAAAATTAGAATATGAACAGCAAAAGTATGAAGAAATAAACGAATATAAATGTATCTATATAAATAGGAAAATGTATATAATATAGAGTCTTTATAAATAAGAAGAAAATAAAAAATATATATTAAAAATCGACAGAGCATAATACATTAAATATTATTATAAAAGTGAAGGAAGGATGCCCAGACAGGGTTTGAAATAAAATTAATTTTAGACAGTAGGGGCTAGATAGAAATGAATGAGAATAGAAAGATGAAAAAATAAATAAAATGTTTGAATAGTGAAAATATATAAAATGAGAAAAATAGGTTAGTTAGTTTTTGTGCCTCATGCCCAGGCTTTAACTACAAGGTCATATCGCCTACTACCACAGTTCTCTTTCGTCACTGTGGGGCCCGACTCTACTATGGGAGTCCTAAGTTTTGCCTATCCTAAATTTTTATTCACTTAGGATAGGGGTCTTTAACGAGGACTTAATATTGTACAGGCTTGGGACCATTCCTTAACCCATCCGAAGGACGCTCAAGGTTTATTCACCTCCCATATTGAAAACCAAGGATCTCGACCGGGTTTTGAACCCGCGATCCTGAACTTAGTAAGCAAGTATGCATGCCACTGAGCTACCGGCGCCCTCTGAACAAAATATATGTATATTATTTATGATATAATAAATTACAAAATAAAAAATTTAAGAAAAAAAAAGAATAAAAATGAAATAAGTAAATAACTAAAATAATTAGAGATAAATATAGGATGTTGACGAAAGGGAAAATCCGGGGGAGAAGGGATGAAGAACTAATCAGAGGGAGTGGATTGTGTAGCGAAGAGGAATGGAATAGTGAGGATTGGAAGGAAGCGAGAGTGACGGATTGGGGGAGGCAGGGAGTTGGAGAGGAGGCTTTGATAAGGGTCGAATTGTGGATAAGAATAAGTTATGGATAATGTATTTCTGTTGTTGTGTTAGTTATTGTTGTGTTACCAAGGTTACAATACCTGACATTGTACAGGCTCGGGACCATCGTTTAACGCCCCACTCGAAAGATGGCATCTTCAAGATTTTTTTCACCTCCCAGATAAAAAGCTTAAAGGCCTCAGCCGTGTTTCGAATCCCCGATCTTGAGCCCAATAGGAACGCTTTCTCTGGTGTTGTGTGACTCCACCCAGCATACCTTATACATTTCAGGCGTAATTGAGCCATTCAAAGGAAAAGTATTAATTTTCTATGACTTGAGAGGAAGAAATCAAAAATAAATTAATTATGAGAAGTGAAAACTGACATTATTGCAGAGATATTGTGAAATAATTCAAATGGACTTGAAAAATAAAATAAAACTTCTTTATTTAATATATTGTCTAATTTCACTAACTATATATACATGGGAGTACTTTCGGTATTTCTACCATCCTCAGCCAAAAGCATAAGAGATAAGACAGTCTTATCTCTTATGCTTTTGGCTGAGGATGGTAGAAATACCGAAAGTACTCCCATGTATATATAGTTAGTGAAATTAGACAATATATTAAATAAAGAAGTTTTATTTTATTTTTCAAGTCCAATTATGAGAAGGTCGGATTTGCACAGAACTTTCTCTTAGGGCTGTCAGTTTATTTTAGAAAGTTTTTTCTGTGTTCCCACTAATTTGAATAAATAAAGTAAATTATAAGATATTAGTTAGATAATCCCGTTGATCGATCTACTTTCCAAGCTTACTGATCTACAGCCATTACTCAGCTCTTACCTTCTCAACCAGCTTTCATCAAATTGCTCTCTTCTATGCCCACTCTAGGGTGGCCGTTATTTCTAAAAAGTTCGAGTTTTATTGCTCTCAACCCAAAATCCGGTTTAGAATATCGAAAAAACAATCTCTGAATTTTTTCAGATTTTTAAAATTGAATTTACCCGAATCTAATAGAGGTTAAGTTTAACATGCGTTTTAATTGAGGTTTTGGAGCAGTCGCCGACTTTCGAGCGTAATGTTCAGTATTTTAGTTCTAAAAATTTGATAATTGGTATATTTAGGTTTTAGGGGTCGCGGAACTCGAATCTACCCCAAAAACATAAATATACCAATTACCAAATGTTTAGAACTAAAATATTGAACATTACGCTAGAAAGTCCGCGACTGCTCCAAAACCCCATTTAAAACGTATGTTAAACTTTAAACTCCATTAGATTCGGGTAAATTCAATTTAAAAAATCTGAAAAAATTCAGGGATTGTTTTTTCGATATTCTAAACCGGATTTTTGGTTGAGAGCAATAAAACTCGAACTTTTTAGAAATAACGGCCACCCTAGCCCACTCGTGTCCAACACCTAATTGTGAATAACTAATTAAATAGTTTTAAATAAACTATATAAGTTTACTATTATTTGTATTTCTTCTTCAGCCATATTTAACTGATCCGTATTTGCCGTATATTTCCTCCTGCCTCCTGATGCTGGCCGGTGTGCCTCAGGGCTCAATATACTTATACACTTTCGACTTACCCACTGAACATATTGAGAACCATTTTAGCCTCACACACATATCCTCACGGTACAACGTCTTGAATAGGGGACCATGATGGCCTTGCGGGTTCGAATCCCGTCCGGGAGTAAGTTTTATTTCGTAGATATAACTCCCTCCTGGGGCCATGGATGTCGTGAATATAACTAGATAACACATTGACATGACTAATATGCACCGTACATAAAGGCAAAAAAAAAAAAAATCTTGAATACATAAATGGTTTTAAATAAATAAATACATTTTTGTTTCAGTTTAATGTAACAATGAAACAAAGCAGTTGTTTTATATATTGTAATTGTCGTATTGTAATTTATCGGTATTTCAAAGCTATGAACCCTTCAGTGTGCTACCTGTTTGCACTTCTCTGAAATATTTTTAGGTCTTAGAAAACCTCATACAGTTAATGTTTAATAGTTTTTTTTCAAAGATGTATTCTTGTGTTGAGGTGTGATGCTGGTCGAAGTGGGCTGGCTGTCTTTTGCCGCAGTCTGGCTTGTCATGAACTACTGGACCTGTCCTCTGGAAGGAGTCAAGGACGCCATTCTCGGTGAGTCTCCCTCAGTCTGTAGACAATCTCTATTAGAAAATCTATATGGGTTTATAGACAGCCTCTGTGGATCATTAAAAAATCTATATGGGCTCATAGACAGTCTCTATGGGTGTGCCGGAAATCTATATGGATTTATAGACAGCTCCTATGGGCCTCTAGAAAATGTATATGGGTCTATAGAGTCTCTATGGGTGTGCCGGAAATCTATATGAATTTATAGACAGCTTCTATGGGCCTGTAGAAAATTTATATGGGTCTATAGAGTCTCTATGGGTGTGCCTATTCGATCGCTCTATACAAAGTGTTTTTTTAAACTCAGTCAATCCCCCTTCCCCAATTTATAAAACCATTTTCATGCTGAAGAACAAGTAAGTAAAAAAGAAAAAGGTCGATCTGGCCTTTTATAAATCCTTCAGTAGGTGTGAACGAACGTTAAAGAGCTAAATATTCAACTTTTTTTTTTCCAAATGAAGCTTTTGAAGTTAACTAGATTATTTACTAATTAAGTTACTTTCGGATCTTTTGATTTTTTCTGAGCCCTAATAATTTAAAAGGTACAGTTAACTTTTTTTTGTTTTAATAAATAAATAAAAAAAGATAAATGAATATCAAATTCCTAATATAATGAATAGGTAATATTTTTAAAATTATATTTCTTTAAGATAAATTTTCTTGCAGGACGATATTTAGGTGCTATCACGGCCTCCTTCATTAGCTCATAAAGAGCGAAATATAGAGAAAAAAAAGAGCGCGTGAAATACTCATATATATAAATTAATAAAGATCACTAAAGTAGTATGAATAAATATTAAACAAAAACAGAGGGCGCCGGTAGCTCAGTGGTATGCGTGCTTGACTTCTGAGCTCAAGGTTGTGGGTTCGTAGCCCGTCCGAGGCCCTTCGTTTATTTTATCTGGGAGGTAAAATAAACTTAAGCACGCCGTCCTTCGGATGGGACGTTAAGCGATGGTCCCGAGCCTGTACGATGTCAGGTACTCGTTAAAGACCCCTACCCTAGATGAATAAAAATTTAGGGTAGGCAAAATTTAGGACTCCCACAGTAGAGTCGGGCTCATGTCCACCAGAGTGACGAAAGAGAGCTCTGGTAGTAGGCGATATGACCTCGTAGTTAAAGCCCGGGCATGAGTCATAAAACCTAACCTAACCTTAAACAAAAACGTAATTGCAATACAAATTATTGGATATTGTTAGAAAATAAAAATAAAGTAAAAATTAAAGCTTTTATGTACGCCTTTTAAATTGTTTTTTTTTTTTTTTTTTAATTTTGAACAATGAGAAAAAACTTTTGTTTCCGAATATTCCCCTAACATAAACATTTTAAGCTAAATTTTAAATGTTTTTACTTTCCCGTTAAGTTATGTAATCGGTCAAAAATTCTATCCGGAGTTTTCAACGGAATTTCATGATTCCAAAAATGGGAAAACAATTTCTCTGTGACTGTGCATATGTGAATTCCCGATGAATGAATGTATCGACACAAAATGTTATGTGTGTTTCCAGAACCCTCTATGGACGACACCTATTGATTTTCAGTCAAATCGGCAAAAGGGAAGGGGGGTTAGGGTTGAGTCTTAACACGAAAATCCCAATAACTGCCTATGTAATGAAAGTGTCGACATGAAATTTTTTATTTAATTTCAAAACCTCATAAGGATGGTACCTAATATTTTCCGAGAAATGGGTCGAAGGAAAGGGAGACCAGAGAATTAATGAATATATCATCACAAAATTTAATATGAGGCTTCAGAAGACACTATGTAAGTCAAATATTACGTTTTAGCTCAAACGGTCTTATTGGGTTTGAAGGTAAAGCGAAAACATAATTGATTAATTTTTGCTGGCGAAGTACAAAGCCGGTGATTCACTGATGACTTTTTTATTGTATATATAGCTTTTAAGAAATGCGAATTTAAAGATGTTTAAGAGCTATACTTTTTTCAAAGAGAAGAGGAGGAAGGAACTGAGACAAACAGGATGTACACTCAAGTAACCTAATGTTCAAACATAATGTACATTAACATCTCAGGAAAGGAAAGTAATGAGGAAAATGTTTTATTGCACCTCCAAGTAAATTATAAGTAAGTTAATAATAATTCAAGCAAACGAAGGACTGCTCCGGTCATTAACTGACTTTTTAGGTACTATTTCTTTCTGGAGCTCCTTTTAGTTGGACAATGTAAATTTATTCTATCGCTCTTTTTGTTTACTGCTTCAGAGTACCAATTTGTATACATAATGTAAGTGTAAATTTTTATAACTGACATTCAAGTGAATATTTTTTCATAATCATTGGTGAAGAATATCATCTGTTTACTGTTGAGGGAAGACGAGTTTCTGTCATGTAAATAAAAAAAAAATCGGTATTTGGCCAACGTTTTGGGAACATTTATTTATTTTAGTTATGGTTGGTAGCTACTCGAGGGACACCTCCATCCTCCGAATCCATGAAGACCTAAATGTTGAGTTCCTACAGGGCACATAATAAATTTCAGTAAAAACGTTTTACTTAAGTGTGATACGAATCAAAACATAAATCAATTTGAATTTATGATACCTTACTTTTTTGATCTTTCAATATGGTAATTTGAGGCAAATGAGGTATATTTATTTTAAAACAATAATTCTTTATTTCATAAGACGTTTCGATTGTCATTTTCAATTCTAAAAATACAAATTATTTCAAATAATAACACCATTATAATTGTAATTCTCATAACTATTTTTTTAAATAGTTATGAGAATTATAATTATAATGGTGTTATTATTTAAAATAATTTGTATTTTTAGAATTGAAAATGACAAGAAGTCGAAACGTCTTATGAAATAAATAATTATTGTTTTAAAATAAATATACCTCAATTGCCTCAAATTACCATACTGAACGAATCAAAACGTTTTGGTAAAGAAAATAGGGAAAACTCAGAGTTGGAAACACAAAAATATCCGTTCACGATTTTAAATTATAATCTCTAATTTGGAATGTTTATTAATTCATTTTCTAATCATTTCTGTTACTTTATATTTGTTTTTTTGTTTTCTTTTTTTTATTAGAGTTTGTTAAAATTTACTCTTAAGCAGTATCATTGTTTTTAATTTAACTGATTTTTTTTTATTTGTATTAAGTGTATAAGGGACCTTATTGTATAACTGTACCTCTGTAAGTACGACTTATAATAAATTCTTCTTCTACTTCTTATTTCCTTCTTCAGACCTTATAAAATGACTCGAGTGGATGTTTCTGCTGGAACACAAGCACTCACCAACTTCACCATCCTCATCCACTTAAGTCATTATAAGGCCCTGAAGAAGGAAATACAGTAGAACCTCTTTAAGTCTAACCTCCATAAGTCGAAAATCTCCAAAACTCGAAAAAAAAGTTTTGTTACTTTCCCTTCAAGCCCCAAAACCTCCATTACTCGAAATCTCAACCCTCTATTAGTCGAAATAATCAGTGAGTCCCTACAAGCCATTTTGGTACATATTTTCCCTCTATAACTCGAAAAAATAAATTGGCCTCTGTATCTTGAACATAGCAATGTTTTATTTTACAACCTTTACAACTCGATTATTTGAAACTTATTACCTCTATAGCTCGAAGAAAAATAAGTTACCGACTTTAAGAATTTGCCGTCAATATACACCAATGTTTCTTAGAAAACAATTTAGGAGTATACAATAAATAGGATTACCAATAATTGGTAGATAGATAATTATTATCTAAAGCAAAAAAAAATTACTGACTTTTTTAATACCTACATATACTTACTACGTATTTTTTTATTTTAAGGATGTTTTGAAATAATGTTGATTTATAATAAATATAAAACTTGAATTTTTATTTATTTCACCTTTCTAACTCAAAATTAGGTAGAATGAATCTTAACCTCTACAAGTCTAATCAAAATCTATCTAAGTCGAAATCCTCCATAAATCGAAAACTCTATAACTCGAATTTTTTGGCGTCTCTCTTGATGTTCGACTTATAGAGGTTCTACTGTAAATAGTTGGACAAATACTGAGTTTTTTGTTTACCCGACAGAATCTTGACTTTCCCACAACATTGAAAAGATACTGTCGACTCCTTCAGTCATCTGTTCAGTTAAATGTCACATTGGCTCTTTCAATATATTTTATTTTAATGTACAAAATTTAGTTTGGGAGATACATGACTTTGTTGTCTTCTCTTCTACTTATCTCAGAAGGAAGTTATAAAATCCGTTATATATTCGATGTTGTGTTTTCACCGAAATTTCATAATTTCCGACTCTTCTGAATCCAAAAATGAAAAAAAAAATGTTCTGTCTATATGTGTCTGTGGACATGGTAATACATGTTGTGTATCCAGAACCATATAAGTACAACGCCTATTTTCAATCAAATCAGCCCAAGGGAAGGGGGTTAACACAAAAACCAAAATAACTGCAGAAGTAAGGAGTGTATCGACACGAAGTTTTAAATGTAAATCCATAATGCCATAGGGACAACTCATATGAATTTTCAGCCGAATCGGCCAAAGGGAAAAGTTGTACTCATAAACTCTAAAAATTCCTTTCGAATGCATCGAAACGAAATTTAGTATGATGATTTAGATGTCTCTGAGTAGACATTAATTGATTTTCAACCGAATCGGTAAGTTGGTTTCTGAGAGAGAGCAAATATTTAGTTATTTCGCGCTGGGGAAGTACATTGGCTGGCTGTTATTCAAAAAAGGAACAGAAAACGATTAAAAGGAATGTAGAAAGATTTTGATTAATAAACTGGGAAAACTCTGGACACATTTGATTGGAACTAAACTGTTTTGGAATAATCACGTTTTGAGTCTGGGCGTACGGTGGCCGGAATGACTGAGAATATGAGCTGGAATGAAAGCGGTTTTTGGCAAATGGTACCCTACGCTATATAATTCGAGTCTGTGTTTCAAAATTCACTCAGTTGTGAGTAGAGACCAAAGCGCATTAGGTACTCGTATAAGAGATGGCCTTTTGCTTTTTACAAGATGAACTTTGAGAAAAATTGAAGAGCCACGCGATAAAGATACGACAAGATGAGGGGGAGAGCGTAGTGTGATGAGGCATGAGTCAGAGAGAGGGGATGAACAACCCCTCCTGGCCAGCTACAGGGATTTTCCCCTCTGTGCAGGGATTTTTGAAGGGGGAAGGGACAAAATTGATTTTGTGTAAATGAAATAGGAAATCGAAACGAAAGAGCGCTATGGTAGTTGCGATATGATCTGGTAGTTAAAGGCCCGGGCATGAACCACAATAACTAACAGTAGAGAAACACAATCGATTATTACTCACGGTCGAAAGTTGACAGATAACTTCATGGGTCTCCTACAGGGGTTCCCCCACTTCCTAGTCTTCACAAATTCGTAAATTAATATAAAATAAAATGTACCTCATTCGAGACTGTAATAATCTAGACTAATATGAAATAGCCTTCTGGGATATGCTTAGACTATTTGCCTAACAAAATATATCTAACATAT
The DNA here is from genome assembly GCA_963662175.1 of Aradus depressus. NCBI lineage: Eukaryota > Metazoa > Arthropoda > Insecta > Hemiptera > Aradidae > Aradus > Aradus depressus. The sequence continues at coordinate 19,492,903 of OY759215.1, forward strand.
TTTTAGAGTTCCATAGATCGAAGACCGTATGCATCTAACTCAAAGAAGGACGATGGAACTAAGTTATACCTCAAGGTTTCTTGGTGTGAGGGTGGTTCTATCGCTCAGGAGTCGATATCTATTTCCTGAATTCGTTAACAGAAAAAAATACCGTTATGTGAACATGATACGGTCTTACAACCAGATGTAGCTATAATGAGATGTATACAAGAGGGTCAGGTTAATAATTCCACCAGTAATGGAATCTGTATTTACTCAGATAGCCAGGCAGCCTCACATACATTAACATCATTTGAAATAAACTCAGGGCTGATCGAGGAGTGAGCCGACTAACTCAATGAAAGGGAGTATAAAAAAGAAATCGGACTCTTCTGGATCCGAGGACATAGGAGTAAGGAGTGTAAGGAAATGAGCGACAAGCGGACAAACTGGAATGCAACAATGGAAGAGAAAGAAAAACTTGAGCATGCCGTCCTTTGGATGGTTTGCTAAGCCATGGTCCCGACCCTTTGCGTTGTCAAGTACTCGAGACCCCCTGCCCCAGGTGAATAAACCTAGGCGAAATATAGGACTCCCACAGTAGAGTCGGGCTCATGTCTACCAGAGCGACGAAAGAGCGCTCTGATAGCAGGCGATATGACCTCGTAGTTAAAGCCAGTGTGTATAGAATTTCACAACGTTCTAGAACTAACCAAGAGGTCTAAAAGTGATAGCTTGATCTAAACCATTTTTATAAAGTTTATAAGTAAATCTGACGATGGTGTAGTGCCGAAATCAATAGATTGTGTGTTTTTGTGTAGACAATATTTAAGAAAATATGTTTTTTTATTTATTACAAGTTTCCACTATATTTTCCGCGTTTCTCAAGAAAAGTAAATATTGTAATATTGAGGGATTGATATTTTCTTTCATGCCCATGGATACACATGTTAGCATTTTCTTATCTTTCTGCCCATGTTTTTAGTTGATGTGTCTAATCCAAGACATTCTGTTTACAGGGATGGTGGTGTGCAACTGGATTGTGGTGCTCACTGTGATGCTGACCGTCTGGTGTGTTTTCGACGCTGCAGGTCGATCTTGGGTCAAAATGAAGAAGTACCAACGCTCAATGAGAGAATCAGAGTCGAGGTTCCAGTACAAAAGATCTGGGAACCGAGCTAGGAACTGGAGACAAAGGTTGAACACTTGTCTTAAATTACAGCGTCCCTTCTACTTAATTGTCCCTACACAGTACAGTGGGCAGAGAGAGCCACCATTCACGTTCCACTGTAAAGTCCCAATAATTTGTCCAGTCCTAGAATTGGGTCGTTACAATTTTTCCTTCGAAAATGCCCAACGTTCAACGTTAAACCATAACATGGTGATAGGATGTGTACATTAAGAAAGCATATATATTAGATACATAAACAGTTATTAACTCTCAGAGTCTGACACAGATGGATTAGAATTAACAATACTATTAAAAATTAATTAATAAATACTTGGAGATATGATTTAAAAATAATAATACTATTAAAGAGAGCTGAACAAACACAAGAAAACAGATGCATGGGCACAATACTTCATACAGAAACACAATGACATAATATTATGCAGGAGACACATGGACTACACCAGGATCTACACAGATGCATCCAAGATGGAGGAGGGTATGGGATGTGCAGTAGTCACCGCAGAATCTAACTAGATATTCAAAATCAATGGAGAATGCAGCATTTTTACAGGAGAACTTTTCACATTACTGCAAGCCTTTATATTCACATCCCATTCACAAAATTCTAAATGTCATATTTTCACGGATTATCTTAGACACAATTCAGGCGATTCAAAATTTATTAGTTGAAAAAAGCATTCAAGAAATTCACTTGCTCAGTTTTTTATTTGTAATTTCTTCTTTATAATCTCAGCCCTTATGATCTCCAGAATACATTAATATAAATAAATAGATAGTACATATACATGTGTTATTACAATTAAACATTAAATATATTTTATTTTTCAGGAAAGTTCTTCGAGCTTACCAGGACAGCTGGGACCATAGGTGTCGTCTCCTGTTCTGCTGTATTAGGAATAGTGACAGAAGCAAGGTAATTATCGAGTCACTTAACACTTCTCCAGTTATACGGAGTGTAGAGCAAGTTATGGAATTGGTCAAAAATTCGATTTTACCGGAATTTCAAGATTTCCAACCTCTGTTTCCAAGTATCAAAAAAAAAATTTACCTCTCTGTCTGAGGGTTTCTGTGGACATGATAACTCCCAGTAGAATGAATATATCGGTAAGATATTTTATATGTATATCCAGAATCCCCATAACTACGACATATATTTAATTTCAGCTAAGTCGGTCAAAGGGAAGCCGGAGTGAGGAGGGCTTAACACAAAAACCCCAATGACTGCCGGAGTAATGAATGTATCTACACGATATTTTATATGTAAATCCAAAACCCTATAAGGACGACCCCCTGTTAAGAAAATAATTGTTTACTTGGCGTGAATATATCCGTAATTATATTCGCTATAATATAATGCTATTAATTAGGCCTAAATTTGGTTCTTCTAGTCATTGTTGTGATGTATTAGGAATAATTTTACCGTCAATTAATACTTTTTTGAGATTTCCCAAAATGGAATAAGCCCAGTGTTGGTCAGTCCGGCGATAACAAAATTCAGCTTTCAAACACTTGAACTAAAAGTATAACCGAAAATACAATTACTGTATTAAAAAATAACATAAAACTTTAATAATAATGTATTTAGTAATATGATAAAAAAAAATTAACAAGTATTCAATAAATAAAATTAATTAAGAAATAAACACTCAAAAGTGAAACAACTGAAGAAGGTTATATAAACGGATTGTTTATATAGTTGATACAGATTGGAACCATTGATCTGTAATAAAAACTATCTATACTAAACAATTGTCTATTTTTTTCATTGAACACATATAATTTAAATTATTCCTTTAAACAAAATAATTATTTTTAAGTATGTGAGGATCCAGGAAAATTCTATCGGTAAGTTTTTTTTAACGCGATAGAAATACATTCTTGACACTTGGAAATAAAATATAACACTAAAAAGAGTAAGAAATTTATTGAATCACGCCATTTTAAGTAGTAAATTAATAAAATAGGGATACATCTGTATCACTGTTGTGGTGGGAGCCAATTTCAAAATTCCATTTATGAAATGCTCTGTGATAACTAATGAACGAGTGAAATTTGGGTCGCGTAAGGCGTCACAATTGTCTTGACAAGCCGTTACATCATTATTTTTTTTAAAGAAAGGGATTTTTTTTAGGACGAACCTAAAAATCACAGCAAAAAATATACATACGAATTTGATATCTCTCATGTTAACTTTAAAAAGTCGTCGGTGCATCACTATCGCAACGAACAAATCAATTACGTTATCGCTCTCCCTACAAAGCCAATGTTTGAGCTAAAACTCAATATTATTGCCAATACTTTGGAGTACTATTATGATACATAAACGAATGAATGTATCGACGCAAAATTTTGTATGTGTGATCTAAACTTTATAAGAACCTTTATTGAGTTTCAGCCAAATCGGCCAGAGGGAAGGGGAATTAGGAGGGCTTATCTTAGAAACTCTAATAACTGCCGTTGTAATGAATGTATCGACACAAAATTTGATATGTGAATTCAAAACCTTATAAAGACGTCACTTATCAATTTTTAGCTGAATCGATTATACGAATGGAGATCAGAGGAGGCACAATTCAAAAACCCTGCTGATGTAATGAATGTATCAATGCAAAATTTAGTATGAGGATTTGGAAGCCACTATGAATCAAATATTGAGTTTCAGCCCAAACGATCGATTGGGTTTGTAGGGAGAGCGAAAACGTAATTTATTTATTCGTTATGGGTAAGTACATTGTCACAGTGATTCAACGACGACTCTTTAAAGTTGACATGAGAAGTGCTGATATCAGGTTTCAAATTGGATCGTTAGAACAGGATATTTGACATATGAAACCGGGTAATTTTACTGGTTTGTGACTTTTTTTTTATTTTTACATTTCTGTACGTATTAATTACAATAATTACATACATTAATTATTATATTATTTTATAAAGACATTTCCTGTAACTCATTTACTCTTAGAGCTTTTCCATAGAAATCAGCATATGCTTACATATGTTACGACTTATGTAAATTACTACCATATATTAATCAAACATGTCCCCATGAACGTACAAATTTATATAATATATATTGTTTATATATGTATTACACGTATTACTATATATATAATATATATATATATATATAATCCGATATATATATAAATATCCGAACTAATTGGGACCAGAGGTGGTTCGGATAATCCAGGTTGCATTTAAAAAAAATCGAAATAGTCAATATTAAAAACTGATGAATTTTAGAGAGATTATGTTAGTTACCTTAATTTTAATATTGACTACCATATGAAATATAATGGTTTATTTTCTCACAAAAGTTTTGATAATGCCTGAATAATGGCGAAACGTTAATAAAAATATAATTATATTTTGGGAAGACCCAAGTCCAATCTGTTGTTCGTTTCAAACCAACTTCATCAAGTGAACATTGTACTGGTCTCAAATCAAGGATATTTTTCCTAAAATTTAAATTATTTATACCATTAAACTCTCCCTGGTCGAATCTGCGTCTTGTCTCCATAACTTTCAAATCTGTTGATTTTCTGATTATAGCAGTCTAGTTTAAAAAATAAATAGCACATTGTAGAAATGTTGTTGTCCAATTAAAGGAGACATGATTGATGTAACTAAGAAGAAATTAAGTATTAAATCTATTTAAAAATACTCCATAAAAAGTGTGACAAGTGAGTGACGTGTAACAATGATTTTCCCATCTACAGTGTGTTAAATTGACTAAATTTGGAACTGTGAGTTGAGAACTGTCAGTTCTGATGTGGTGATCTCTAGGGGAATGATGAAGAAAAATTTCTTCCCATCTTGTTCCCCAGAGATATCTCTGGTTGAGGTAATTTATCTTCCAAGATAGAAATGGAAGAGGGCATAATGTAATAATCCTTATCTCTCTCACTCTCTCTCTCTTTCTCTTCGTTTAATTTTTATATTACAGAGTTGCTGAGTCTTCAACGGAATTTCATATTTTCCGACTTTCTGATTTCAAAAATTATACAAAAAAATGTCTTAATGTGTCTGTGAACAGGTAACTCCCACACGAAATTGTATACGTGTGTGTAGGACGACACCTATTGATTTTTAGCCAACGGGGAAGGGGAGGCATAACAGAAAAACTCTAATAACTGGAGAAATAATGAATATTTATAATAATTATAACGTAATTGATTAATTTATGCTGGTTGACTCATTGATGACTTTTTCATTTATTTATCAGAATTATCCTTTTTTTTTTAAATTGTCAGCTTCTTTCGTTTGTAACATTGTAAATTTTACCTTAAACGAGATGTATGTGTTAATCTCGCTAATCATTGCTTCAAAATGACCATAACGGATTCTGAACATTGTGGTAATGCCACAACCCGAAAACTAGATTGTGTTATCTAAAGAATCAGCGGGTCCAGTGCGTTATGTTAATTACGCAAGGTTCTTACCTTTAATTATGTGTGTTTTTACTTTTTTGATGTCTGCTCATAAGTATATATGTATATATGGGCCGCACCTAAAAAAAATTGCCCTAATCTAGTCTAGGCCATTAGCGACGGCAATAAATCAGTTAACTATTAAATATCATTCGACGGTAAAATAAAAATGAAAAATATATATATTTTTGGAAATAAATATCATAGACAGGAAAATATTACTCTTTAGTAAAAACATCGTTAAAATTTAATGTCTCTTTATAAATTTCACAATAATAAACATTTAATGATTTTTTCTCTTCCTTGGTAGAAGTTGAAGAGTGTGAGGTTAGGGTGTCTCTTCAGGAACCTGGAGCATAGGTTTACGATGTGCTGAACGGTGCGGAGTAGAATTTCCGCAATTTCTCGTTATTCCATACAGTTGTTGATACTTCCCAATAATTGTTCAACATAATCCATTACATTATTTCTAAATCTGCCTCATAACATAATATTTACATTTTCCTCAGAATTCGTTCACAGACATCGCTCGCCTCCTGTCTGACTTCTTCCGAGATCTGGATGTAGTACCTTCCGATGTGGTGGCAGGTCTTGTACTTTTGAGAAAATTTCAAAAGATAGAAAGGGAATCCAATGTGAAACAGGTAAATTGACTTATTTTTGCATATCACTCTTAAAATGTACAGAATATGAATAATAATTAAAGTATTTAATTTCAATTGTTTATAGTTGATGAACTTTTTCTACTGGAAGTTTTCTCTTTCTAATAAAATAATATTATAAATTAATGAACTATGAAAATAAAGAAACAAGAAGTTCATAACTTGACCTTTTCTTGACCCATTGTTTTAGAAAAAGATGATTTTGACCTTCAAGTTTAACCAACCAAATACACTTACTCAAAATGAACCCTTGGATAATCCTATATTAAGATTTTCCAAGAACAAATAATTAAGCCGTTGGCGGAAAATCCAAATAATTAATCTAATGAACAGGGAAAATAATGTTGATTTAAACCCACGTAAATTGTTAATCCAATTAAATAGGTGTTGGGAAAAATAATTTAACAAAAACAAAAATGTACTTAAAACTGAAACTCGAATATTAAGTTCGAGATATATATTAAGTGATATATTTATTTCTATTAATACATTGCGATATGTATTTAGTTGGGAGACGTTTATTTTGTAGAATAGTGCACTCTTTTAGACAATGTTGGAACTTACGTCTCACCGGAAATCCTATCATTTCCTCCATTAGAGCATCTTATTTTCGAAATAACTCCATAGGTCCTCTAAAACACTCCGAGCCTGTGAAAGCATTTCCGATTTGTGGTTGGGTTACAGAAGAGCCACAAGCGAATATTCACAGCTTTATGCTAGGCTGGGTCGTTGTTTTGATTAAAGAAGAAATTCTTATATGGCGGTGTCTGCGATAACATAAGTAAAATGATGTTGCCCACTTGCGCAGCAGACTTGCAGTTATATTCCACTTATTATTACTTTAGAAATGGCAGCTTGTGAGACATTAGGACTTTTACTTTTGGGGAAATGTCTTTCTTTATGAGGAATCCAACCTTAAAAAGAAACACTATACTTATGAATAAATGTTGAATTAATTAGATGAATAAATAAAAACAAAGAATTACTTTTATAATGTCTAATTCCACAAAAATACATATAATAAGTGTACCTACCGGTTTCTATTCTACTATCAGAGTACTCTTTCGTCGCTCTGGTAGACATGAGCCAGACTCTACTAAGTTTATTCACCTAGGAATATTTATCGAGTATCTGTCATTGTACAGGCTCGGGACCATCGCTTATCGTTTTTTTTTTCACCTTCTTGAACTCAGTAGGCCACCTTTGACCTCCCGGCGCCCTCAAGTGAACTTTGTGCAAGCGAAACCGGTACATATGAATGTATTTTTGTGGAATATAAGTTAAACAAGTTCTTTATTTCTATTTATTTTATTAGCTTTTGCCACTGTATATACTAGTAATGTGTAAGTAATAAAATTGTTTATATAAAAAAAAATATATATATAATTAAAATGAATTAAATATCGATATAAAAAATAAGTTATTAGAGTAGGTTATATCAGGGTTATATGTGTTATTTATAATATTGGATTTTTAAAAAATGTAAGGGTGAAATATGACAATGAATTGGTAGAAAATTTGACGACAATCAATGTTGCATAATATATGATTGGAAGAGTAATTTATATATCATTCTGTAGTAGGTGAGTCCTTATATGTCTTTTTAATAATATGTGAAAAAATAGTTATGATAATTATATGTTGTTGTTATTTTAAAAAATGTGTATTTTTAGAATTGAAAATGACAAGAAGTCGAAACGTCTAATGAAATAAATAAAATATTGTTTCAAAATAAAAATACCTCAATTGCCTCAAATTACCATATTGAAAGATTATGTAAGATTCCTTGTTTTAAATTATTTTGTTTTTGTTTATTATTCGATGCTAACAGAGGAGTAGAAGTGTACATAACGGTCTTCTGAGAAAGTCATATCTCAGTCGTTCATTTCAACTTGTTCTGATTGTAGAGAAAAAATGACACTTATGAATATCTGTCGGGTGTTCCGGTGACACCAAGGACAAAGTTTCTTCCCCTGGGTGACAACCAGCACTATCAACACTTCCAGGCTGTCATCCATTTCATGCACTACGCACTGGCTGCATACGGTTGGCCCATGTTTCTCATGACAACACCTATCACCAGCTTTTGTCAACTCTGTCAAAATTTAGGGTATGTTTCTGTTTTAGATAATTTTTTTTTCAGTAATGTAGAGAAATGCCATTTCAAAGTTAAAGAAAATGTTTATAAGCTATTAAGTTGAAAGCTTTGAAATCAAAGTTATCTTAATATAACTACGAAATAAATGGTGGGTATTCAATAAACTAAATGTCTGCGCCAGACAAGATGAAAATTTGTTGATCTTGTTCTGGGCACCGAGCCCTGAATTTTCTTCCAAAATACATTGTGACGTTTGTTTATTTTTTCTTGGTTTTGTTCTGCAGATCATATTTGTTCATTATTTCCTGGGCTAAACTGCATGTATGCATTATACAATAACCGTGTAATTTACTTCGAAATACAAGAATAGATAGCGAGTTGAAGGACTCTGGAATGTAAAGTGCGTCATGGTATTTTGGTGAATTTCTAGACACACGGCTCTTATGAAAACTTCACACATACATTTCTTTCTCATCACACTATTCAAACACTCTTCCACACTTCTTTACAAAACATCACGTGCCTAGCATGACTGTGTGACAGTCCTTTGACAACAGATTTTTTCAGAACAAAACTCATGCTGTGTCTCTGAATGTTTGTACAGAACAGCGAAATTAGGAGTAGATAAATAATATTTATTAAATACCATAGCAGACTTGGCTCTGTAGCGGCTTACATTATCTTGGTCAGACTAAACGTCATAGAAGTAGAACATATTTTAAGGAATTTTGACTCCGTGAATACTCGACCAATGATTTTCACACAGAGACTAATGGATCGTATTGGGACCTTGGAATTTTTTTTTTTTGTATTTGAATGAACTTAAATTGCAATTTATTTAGAATGAGTACGTGCAAAACGATAATTCAGAGTGGAACTGAATCTTCTCAGTCATAACATTGACGCCTTGAGCCGACCGGTTGCCGCCACACGTATGTACAAATAAGTCATCCTACGATGAAAAAGACAGAAATAGCGACCGTTCTGTTTTGACTGATCCACAAAACATATTTCATATTCTACATAGATGACTTAAACCTAAAAAATAATAATATTTATTTCCGTTAAACCAAAACAGGGTAATAAGATATGTCATAAGAATGTATGCTTTAAGATAGCTAATTAGATACATAAAGAGATATTAACTCTTTGAGTCTGACACACATGGATTAGAATTAACAATACTACTAACTAATGAAAATAAATGAATTAATAAATACTTGATAGTGTGAGTACAAAAATAATAATATTGTACAGTAGATAAATAAAGTTATATATAAATACAGTAGATATGTTTTTAATTAAATTAAAATTTATCTAATAATTGTTGACAACTTTTCCGGAAGGGACTTTTTCAAGACATTTCGGAACGTTCCTCAGCTCACAATGTGAGAAATATAGAAAAGAGAAGGAAAACAAAATAACTATAACAAATGGAGTGAAAAAATAAATGAAAATAATATAAAAAATACATTAAAAAAACAAAAGAAATAAATGAGTATATACTTGTATATAAATAATAATAAATGATTATTAAAACGTAGATTCGACAGACCTTAAAGAGAATATCTTGGAGGAACTCTGCCAAAGAAATAAAAATGAAAGTTTTGTATCAGATATAAATTTTTTATAATGGTTATTTGATTATTTTTTAACGATGAGAAAAAAATTCGTTTCCGAATAGAGGATTTCCTCTCACATAAACATTTTTAGTTGGTTTAAATTTTGTTATTGTTTCTATTGTCTTCAAGAAGTGGGGAAGGGCATTAAAGAAATTAATCCCTTTATGAATTATACATTTTTCAAAGAGGGAGGAGCAATGTTTAGTTATTTGAAAATTTTCTTTCTTTCTGGTATCGTTATTATAACTAGGAATTGTTAAAAAAGAAAATATTTTTATTTTTCCTAATAACCATTATGTTTCAATTATATAATAAGACATTTCATGTTGTATAAAGAAACCATGTTGTCTGTACTTGCTAACATTCGTTGTGATTATTTTTATATTTTCCAGATGCCTTTTCTGTAGACCCAATCCTCGTATTAATGGTGACAACTGTTGCAACTGCAACTATGCAGCTCTGAAGGGGATGCTGAGTCAGAGTCAGGTCTCTATAGTGTACGTAACATACCATGTGGATGTCAATGAAACTCCCTTCTTCGTTGCTGTTGACCATTCAAGAAATAAAATTGTTGTCAGCATTCGTGGCACTCTGTCTATGAAGGTATCTACTATCCTACATTCTATATTGCTCTCCTCGTCTTTATTAGGCAATTATTTATCATTATAATAATTGTAATATAAATTATCCGAAACTGTAAGTGATTTATTGCAATAATTTTCAAATTCAGTTTTTCCTATAATTTTCACTTTTCATTGCTGCATGCTACTCACTCTGCTTAGATATTTCAAATACTATAAAAACTGTAAATAAGTTTTATTACTTTAATAAAACTGAACTGGGAATGTCACAACCTGAAGACAAGTGTCAGGTAAACTAAACACTCGTACGCTCACCCCCTATTTTTTTTATTTTTCTATTGGCTTTTTGTACGACGCATATTAGCCATGACTCTTATAAAGGTGTTAACTAGTTATTTACGACATCCATGACCCCGGGAGGAAGGTCTATTTACGAAATTAAACTCAATAAAACAAAACAAAACTTGAATTTATTTAATTTTCAGAAAATACAAAAAAAAAAAATAGAAATTGTGTGAAAACATTTTTGTTAGGGTGCTCCCCTCTCTCAACCTTGTATACTTTGGTGCGCTATGTAGCCTATTTATTTACTTCCCATTTTTTAAAGATATCTTGGGAATTCCCATTAATGATATCATTAAAACAACTACTTCAATTTCAACAATTAATAGGTTGATTGATTGAGGCTAATCAATGTGTCAACAAGAAACTTTTTTCAGGATAGGTAGTGTAAATTGAGAAATTTACAGTGAAAAAATATGAAATTTGCAATTATAATAATAAAATACGTTGTTTATTTTCACATGGAGTATTTTTTTCTTTATGACTTATAATAATCCATTAATACCTAAAATTTTTTTAAATGTCAACTGATTAGTCACTGAACAACCCATATTATTAGTTCAGTAGTTTTTGAGTTATTGGGTAACGATCAGGCATACAGAGAGTGTATTTTTGTGCAGTATTACAATTAATGACTTTTCATTACATAATTATATTCAGATCAATCAAGCTAGAGAAATATTGTCGGTATTTTGTTTTGTACACATTTTCAAAATTCTTCTGTTTTTCCGCGGTGTATCGTTGTGTTTATTAATAGGCCTATTGTTGGTTTCAGGATGTTATCACAGATCTGAACGCTGAGAGCGAAACACTTCCATTAACTCCTCCTAAAGAAGATTGGCTTGGACACAAAGTAAAATTTATTTCAGTTGATTAATATTTCACACTATTTCTAGTATGATGGTATCTAATTTCTTCAATTTAAGGCTTAAATTAAAGCTACATTTGTCTATTCACTCTTTACTAAGGAGTGCAAAGTTTGACATTAGTTTCTACTGAAGAAAAACTAAAAAAAAATATTTTAAAACATTTATTAATTTCAAATAATTTCTATGTATGGAATAATGTAAGCGCCAAATAACCAAGAAAATATGCATATAGTGCTGCCATCTATGATATTACATGAAACCTTTCTCTTTAACGTAGCAGCCACTAGAGTGCACTAGAGCCTAGCATAACCTTACACGAGTGTTCAAAACCTCAATGTTTGATTTCACTTATCTGCAAATCAAAATAATAAATAAAGCTTTAAATTTCAAACAGGTTTAGAATCATTATCAATCAATCAGGTTATACTCGCTCTGGTCATTGGGTGAGAATAAGGATAATAGACATTCAAAAATAAATTCCGACACCTTATATTTGTTTTTTAAATATCTATTATTCATATTCCCACGTTAAACCGATCGCCTGCGGAACGAATTCTTTCCAGTGTACTGTAATTGAAATGTATATTCTTTTACAGGTATATTTTTGGAAAACATGTTTTTTTATATTCAAGAATAAATGTGATGAATATTACCCCTTGTTTAATCATCCAAGAGATAAGATTTTTTTAATTTCCAAAACCTCTTTTAAAAAACTGTAAAGTAGACAAGATCAAAATATCTTGTAAAGTAAATAAGGTGGATCATTGTTGATTTCAGGGTATGGTACATGCAGCAGTGTACATCCGAGACAAACTACTGAATGAGAACATCCTGGGTGAGGCATTCACGATGGCTGCCCAGGAGAAGCCTAACGAAACCTTTGGTCTGGTTCTGGTTGGCCACTCTCTGGGGGCTGGCACTGCCTCCATACTCGCCATACTCCTCAAACAGATCTATCCTGACTTACAGTGTTTCGCCTACTCACCTCCTGGAGGTCTTCTTAGGTAACATATCTATACAAATGAATTCAACAACTTGTTTAAAACTTCTAACTTAAGAATTCCAAACTTCTTTTTTCAAATATTGTCTATTCTACAAAAAAATGTATACATTAACTATCTGTTTCGAGATTACACCATAAACTAAGATGTTAGTTTATAATACATATAATTATTTTTATAGTTATTATGACTCTCTTTAACTGTGAGGTTGTATCACCTACTACCAAAGCGCTCTTTTGTCGCTCTGGTGTACATGAGCAAGACCCTACTATGGAAGTCCTAAATTTTAATTCACCAAGGGTAAGGGGTCTTGATCGAGTACCTGACATCGTACAGACATGGGACCATCGCTTAACGTCCCATTAGAAGGTCGGCGTGGTTAAATTTTGTTTACCTCTCAGATAAAATAAACTAAGAGCCTCGGCCGGGTTTTGAGCCAGCTATCATGAGCTCAGTAAGCCACTAGTAAACCACTGAGCTACCGGCGCCCTCTAACCCAAATTGTGAAAGGTTCCTTTACCATCAAGTGTACTACACATTATACATGCATTATACTATCAATAGGTAGTGGAAATTATATTATTATATTAGCAATAGTAGAAAGTAACATTGTATTATATGTATTACTTTACCTGAAGTTGACTACGTGCTATACTTGGACAATGAATACAATTTTTCTTCTCCTTCGAGATATATTTTCTCAGTATCTGTGTTATGTGACTTGGTCTCCTTGTATTTCCACCCCTCCCCATCTGATATCAGTAACAATGTTATATAATATTTGCCATTATTTATTTCAGCATGCCTGCTGTCCAATATACGAAGAGTTTTATCACTTCGGTTGTCCTCGGAAAAGATGTGGTTCCCAGGATAGGACTCTTTCAAATGGAATCTCTCAGAGCTGATCTCATTAATGCAATTAAAAGAAGTAAGGATCCAAAAGTAAGTTAACATTCCACTTTATTACTTTGTTATTAACTTTTGCCATGTTGAAAGATGTTTGAGTTTGTTGCGCAATGAGAAATGACCGATATGGCAGCAATAATGTTACTTTATTCTCCTTCATGTTTCTTCCATAGAAGAATTAAAAGGTAATTTTTAGCTTTTATTAATATCAATTAATAAAATATAAATCCTAAGAAAGTGCGGACATATTGTGGAAACTTCTAATATATAAATAAAACAAACTTTCGTTGATGCATTTAGTTAGTGTTCGGTTGGACGCCACACGAACTAAACGTGGACATCCTCCAAATCCATGAAGACCTAAATGTTGAGCTCCTACTGGACTACATAATAAATTTCAGTAAAAACGTTTTGCTTAAATGTGACCCGAATCAAAACGTTATGGTAAAGAAAATAGGGAAAACTCAGGGAAGGAAACACAAAAATATCCGTTCACGATTTTAAATTATAATCTCTGTTTTTGAATGTTTATTAATTTTTTTTGTTTTTCTTTATGAGTTTTTTAAAATTTGAGGGGTCGGTGGGAAAAACAACCTTTGTCAAAAAAACTAATTTTTCAGGGGAACGAAAAAACTGCGCCCCATCTTAATTTTTTGGTTTTTCGTTACCAATTTTGTTTTGTATAATGACAAACTATTCTAAAAGCTAGTAGTGTATATAAAATTAATTAAAACATTTCATAGTGACGTCAGCATCCGCCCAAAGTGACTCATCTCCTGACAAAGGTCGTTTTTCCCTGAAAAATCCGAATTTTTCCCTTAACAAATGCAGGTAAAAAATGAAGCAAGTTAAAATGTTAGCATTTTTAATTAAAATGAAATAAAATTATCAGTATAAAAAACTATAAGTAAAATAAAATAAAATTATTCATAAATCATCTCATCTCCACTGCTATTATCAGATTCACTCATATCAGGATCATGGTCCCCGTTATCAACTATTAATGAATCGTAAAAAGCTCGACTCTGTGGAGTGATGTAGTCGTATAAAGATTTCAAGTCATCAGCTTTGGCTTTTTTTAAAGGTATACGTCCATTATACATTGCTTGAAACTCCATTTCACGAGGCAACTGTGTATTGTTTCTTAATAAAGTTGAACGCCAGGGACCTTTATAGGTGTCCCGCAGAAAAATCAAGTTACTCGACTGTTTTATTTGGTACATTTTTAGTCCTTTTAACTTCACTACTGCTCTCGACTTTTTGAAATATTTTTCTACAGTTGTTTTTACATCAAATACATTCGTTTGGTCTACTTCAATGACATCGAAAGGTGTCGGATTATTGCGTGCTGACCTAATGATTGTGTTCCACTCGTTTGGTACCTCGACAGTTAATTTTTTTTTTTTATTTGCTATAAGTGCAAAATCTGTGTCATTAGGAAGAAATGAGTGTCCGCGAGTGGGAAATAAGTAAGTGATGGTTCTGAACATTTTTAAGGTGTGTACTAACATATACAAAAAAAACATCATAACGAAGTTTTTGTTTTGGCCAGCAGCACCATCTGATATTAATATCAGATCCTTTTTCAAGTTTTGATGGTTTTTTAAAAAATTAAATAAAAATGATGTTACCTCGTTTTGTCCCTTTTTGGCCACAGTTTCGTTGTAACAGAACATACTTGCTGCTTTATTACTGAGGTCATGAATACCAAAAACGTATTGCCACATCTGCCTTGCATAAAAAATCGCATTTGTTTCAAGTTTTGGGCAAGGAAGGTTTTGCATGTAATCGAACGTTATTACTGTAACTTTTCCTTTTCTTGCCAAGCGTTTGTATGCTCGTTTTTTAACGTGGAATGAGTCAGCTTTCCTCAAGTGTAATTCCAACTCAGTTTTTAATACATTATGCTGTTCAAGAGGGCAAACTTGCATAGCTATCTTGAGTCTATCACAGTTTGAACAGGTATCGGATTTTGGATAGCCAAAGGATATGTTGAAAGTGTTGAAAATATCAGTATATGCCCTGTAGGGTACATTTATCTGGTAGTCACTTAAAAACATTTCATGTAAAAGCTTTATATTTAGTTGTTCTGGCAAATATCTTTTATTTGGATTATTTCGAAATGAGTAATGAGAAACTCTGGGCTTAAAGGTTTGTATATGGTGTTCGACAAGCTTCTTCACAGGTTCTGGAAGCTTAGTAGGCCTGTTGTCATGAAATCCTCGCCCATCTTTTGGTGAATTGATATTTTGTAGAAGACATTTTTGTGTGTTTCTTAGACGGCCTCTTGTAATCCCATGGATTGACATAAACGCCTTTTGACAGATTTGAATGTCACCAACCACTCCTTCTTTTGTAATCCGAATTTTATAATAAAAAGCAGCTTCGTGAACAAACATATTATTATGAATGTCCTGTTCGTTTTGCTGTTTTCTTGATCTCCTTTGTTTAGTAGCCTCAACTGTTAGTAACCCAACTAAATAAGTATCCTGAACGTTTTTAGATTCCATGTTATAAAACTCTTCGAATATTTTTTGTCTTTCAGCTTGGGTTGTTATATCAAAGCAGTTGAATCTTTTGCACCTAAAAAAAAGTAATAACGGATTGAAATGATTTATTTCATTAAATTATTGCCTGCCTAATATATATGTAGGCAGGCAAACCAATATTATGACTTATTATAATAATATTACTGATGTAAATCGTATAAGTATAACAAGTTCATTTTTATTTTGAATAATCTTTTGTAAGTACCTACTTAATAATATTTTTATGATATAGGTAGGTATAATAATATGTAGGTATGTACCTAATAAACATTATAATATATTTAAGCATTAGGTACTAAATGTTTTTAATTTAGGTACCTATGTTGATTAGTTTTGAAGATTTTAACTATTTATATGTTTCATGTTGACTGATTTCAACACAACTGTAATGGTTTTATTATTTGCAATAAATTGATTTGATATGTAATAGGTAGGTGTGTACTATTACTTATTTAAATATTTAAGTTGTTATTACCTGCAATTAGGTCCAAGCTGTTTGGCTATAATTTCCTTCCCAACATGGTTGATATGATGCAATCCTTTTAATTTTTTCGCTTTAATAACTTCTTTTTTATGTTGTTGTTTTTTACGTTTTTTGGGCCAAGTAAAGTTATTATCATTTTGAACATTGTTATCCATGATTTACAACAAAAATTTTATTATATTTGTTCAAACAAAATAAAATTATTAAAAACCGCACGTGAAAAACTTGGGAAATAACCTAACTACTGATAATAACTGATCACGTGATGACGTTATCAGATAAGGTTTCAATGCCTGTTTCAGGGAAGAACAACCAATGTCACATGACATTGGTTGTTTTTCCACCAGTGGCTAAACTTTGAGCAGCTAAAATCATAGGACAGAGTCATCTTTTGATAGATCTGATTAGGGGTGCCAATGAGTACCCTAAAACTCCGCTAGATGGCAGTGATATCTCAATTTCGAATTTTTTTGACAAAGGTTGTTTTTCCCACCGACCCCTCATTTACTCTTAAGCAGTAGCATTGTCTTTAATTTAACTGATTATTTTTTTGATTTGTATTTAGTGTATAAGGGTAATGGTTAAGGAACCTAATTGTAAAATTGTACCTCTGTAAATGCGACTGTTATAATAAACTCTTCTTCTTCTTCTTCTTCTTCTACACTAACTAAGGTGGTGATGTACTACTGATGATGACGCTGTTAATGGTTCAGCTAAAACATGAAAAGAATTCAGGCGTTTCAATGAAAAATTCTCAAACACTTAACGCAATAATCACCATTCGTAAGCAACAAAACACTTCATAACGATCTTATGCTTCACAGTACACGAAACAATACTGAATATTTACACACAGTTTTTTTAGCAAACTTTCACACACATACACACCCAGAAATACTTTTACTATCTTCATATCACTTACCACATAACTCCCCAGGACTGTTGAAGAGGAACTGGAGCCGCGACTTATTGCCTCCCTGAATTATCTTAATTATTAATATCGTCCAACTATATTTTTGTTTGTCTTTATTTCTTACTTTATTACCTTTCACAGCCATACATCGAAATTGTCTTTCAATTCTCTTTTTTTTTCACTGTGACATGCTAACACTTCAAGTCTCCAATAACTAAGGTAACATTTCGCCCCTAGAACCTACCACTGGGTGGTCTTCCACACACCATTGGCGCTACTGTATCTACATGTATCATCACAGATGCTGGGGATTGCACATTAACTCTGTGATTTTTTCTTAGGGAATATTCATTAGTAATGGTATGTATTGTGTTGTGTGTCTGTCCTAGTGGAAGACGATTACATGCAGCGTGTTCTGCTGCGGGTGCGCTCCGATGCCCACCTCAGCGGTGGAATTAAAGGCAGACTCGGCCACGATGCGTGCCTACCAAATGGAGAAGAACTCAGCCCGTGAGGCGGCCGTCCATCCTAGTGACAATACGATAGCACTCACACTTCACCAGCCACTCTACCCCCCAGGAAGTATTATACACGTGGTCAGGCATCATCCCTCCAAAACTGAGTAAGTTCCCTCATGTATTTGATAATGAGGCCAATTGATCTCTTTTATCTAACTCAGAAGTGGAGTCCGATGTGGTTGAAGCCTTCTTCAGGTACCTCATAGGCCACCGTGATTTCAGAATTGAGTTTGCGATTTAGGACAATTTTTTTTCAATTTTAGCATTTTGGAATTGGAAATTCTTAGTATCTCGTATATAAGTTAAGATCAGGCTTGTGGTAGATAAAAACAAACTCGAAGAGTTACTGCCAACCTTTCGGCACTGAGTGTGCCTTCTTCAGGGCCTGTATATTGCTATTATGTATTACATTAGTAATAAGCTTATATGAGTCATCCAGAATCAAAACTCACAATATCCGAAATTAACAAAATTGAGATGGCTAATGGTTATTTTTGCAATTTTTTGAGCTGAATTCAAATATGGCGTTGGTTAGAATCAAAAGTCACCATATCCTAGGTTTAATGGGCCTAGAAGTGTAGGGTTGGAGTCAGAACTAATATTATCCTAGCGGACTAAGCGTCTTTTAACCAATCAGAAACCAGTATTTGCAAGCACAACCTGCTCAAAAAGGTTATCGTTTATTTTTTTATTTTGCAGTTTTTATTTTAAATAAAATTTTATTATTACTTGCATTATGTAAAATTATAATTATGTGTCAATTTTAATCATTTTTCTTTTTTTTTTAAATTATTTAAAGTTGTAATAATTGTAACAATAAATTTACATTGCATTTGAAAATGTTGAATGGTTTTGATTTATTTATACATGTTTAAGAAAGTTGGTAACAAAACTAACATTATCCTATGTGGTGGGAATCAAAACTCACATTATCCAAACATTGGTTTCAAAACTAACATTATCCAAAATTTTACTGCTTTTATTTTTATAATGCTTTATAAAAATCCGTTTTTTATATGTATTTCATTTTAAAGTGCTAACAGGATGTAAAAAAAAACCATTTGCAAGAACCGGCGAAGCAAATTGTAGTCGAGAGCGGTTTTTGGCAAATTCCCAAAATTTTTATTTTTGATCTTGTGAGTTTTGATTCTGGTGGACTCATATAAAGTATAAATAAAACAATAAAAACTAAATTTTAACTAAACAAAATCTTCATCATAACCGAATATAAATTTTAAAATAAAACAAAATATCATAATATTATTATTGTGTTTTTTTGTATTGTTTTTCTTAAATATTATGTTATGATGTAGGTTCTGTTTAGTTGAAATTTAGTTTTTATTGTTTTATTTTCAGTTACTTTCAGCTTATATATGCGTATTTCTATCTCATATATGTTAATACATGCCCTGATGAAGACACACTCAATGCCGAAAGCTTGTCAGAAATTCATCGAGTTTTTATCGATTACAAGCCACCTCATCTCTCCATTCTTGATTACATCGTTGGTCAATCCAGCTACATATTTATGATTTTAATTGCAAATGATTTATTTTGTTTGTATTTAAGTATAATTCATTTCGTTGCATCATACTTAATTTATTTATTCATAATGAAGCATATTTTGCGATTTCTATATTTCCATTATAGACCAAACAATATCTGAACAACCATTATCTATTTGTATATTAAGGTTAATTGAAAGAGCGCTCTGGTAGTAGGCGATATGACCTCGTTGTTAAAGCCCGGGCATGAGTCATAAAACCTAACCTAACCTTAAGGTTAATTTTAATATGTTTTTGAATGCATAAAAGACTTTTTAGGTTCAAGGATATCGAAAAGAATAAAATGTCCATTCGAAATTGGTATATCTGAACAGATAGATTATCATAAACATCGTTCTTCGGAAGAAATAATTTTCTTGAAATCGAGACAGATATCTTGAATCAATCTTGTTCAATTTGACAGCGAACCTTTTCATGTTATTTCATATATATTTGACTTCGATTATCATGTTCAATCCCCAATTCATTATTATTGTCCATATAATTATTTTCCATAAAAAAATATAGAATCCTTAAATCCGGTTGATAATTTTTTAACATAATATTTAGTTGGCAGGTTTGAGACCATGGCTTAACTAACGTCCTTTCCGCAGGACGTTCTTTGTCTGTGTTATTATAATTGAATTCGTAGTTTATGTATTAGCAGTTTCGAGAACGTCAGAAAAAGAATAACTTTTCACTTTCATTTAACCTTCTTTAGTTGAAAGAAATGTATGTAAATTTCGTGTTTCTAGGATCCAAAGTATATTCATTTAGGAAAGTGTTGATTTAACTAACATAAAGCAGGCTACATCCAGTGACATAATATCAACACACATATATGTCATGAGTATATCTATAAAAGTTGGGAAGGATTTGTGGAACAGAAAGCCCACGGTTCTCTCTGATTGAGCTGAGTTTACGAAGCTCTTTCTTAGGCGACTCATGTATTTCGTTGTACTCGTACTCCTCCTAAACCCCTTTACATTGAAATTTGCCACGGTGGTAGTGGACACGGTGACGATGGTTACTAAAAAAATCTGAAATCGAACATACCACGGAGGAATAATCACCGAAAAACGAAATCCGCATTGAAATCAATTGAGAGACAAAATTCTCGCGTAAAATAGAATTTTTCAATTTCAAATGTAAAAATCCGGGCAAAAAAAAAAAAAAAAAAAAAAAAAAAAAAAAAAAAAAAAAAAAAAAAACTTAAGGTTCCATCTAGTGATCACAAACTAGTTCATATGCCCCATTTCAAATGCACTACTTGCATGTTAACCGACCACATTAACGTATGATTCAATAAATTTAGACTGACTCAGCTCAGTTTTTGCAAACAGCAGAATAACATATGCTAGGAAAATATGAGGATTCGCGAAAATTCGCAGGAGTTTCCGCAGTGTTTACCAGGTGTTAGAATATTATATCGGGTGTTGTTTAATGAAAGAGAGACTCTGACAAGGTTTCAGGCTTCAAGGACACAAATAAAGACCAGAACGATTTGTCGTTCCTAAGAAGGATGGACCAATGTATCATGGTGACTCCTGAAACACATCACATTAAAAAGCGTCCGATTTAGCATAAAATGGATACATACATAATTGTATTTCATTTATTCAGTAAATTGTCTAATATCTTCTTAATTTCATTTCATGACTTTCCAGGCAAAAATATGAGAAGAAGTGGAGGTAATGATAAATTAGTTTTTATTATTTATTTGAATATTTTTTTTATAAACAATTTAACGTATATTACTTTAGTGAAAATGGTTTCTGATCTTGGGGTATACCACATATCTTAACTTTTTAAAAATTGTTCATTCAGGAATAATTTTCTCTTTCGTTACCTAACAATTTAATAAACATTTCCCCCATATACAATGTATCAATGGCTTCCCAAAAGAACGACTTAAGACTCTTTTTTATGAGATATCATCAGATAATGGGTGTCCACGAAGTCCTCTTCTTTTGTTACAATATCAATGATTAAATTACTTTCTCTGACTTATTCGGGCAGTGGAAAACTTTTAAATAACTCAAAATTACAATTTCTGTACTTGAATTGTTTTTCTGGGAACCCACAGAATAAATAAATAAATAAAGGTTTCCTCTTGTTTTTTTTTAAATATTCCACAACCGGTTTCGTTACGTCTTAGTTTATAACTAAACCTGACGATGATGTAATGAGTAAAGTGCTACTGAATGTTTATATGTACATTTCTTGTGGAATATGTCAGCGTTTATTAACTTAGAAACAGTATTAATAATATTCGTCTTTTTATTCAGGTACTGTTTTTATAAAAAAAAAGAAAGAATGATGTTACATATAACAGTATTTAATAAAAGAACATGGAGTTGTCCTCCTACCAGAGCCAGCTTTCAGACACAATTGACCATCTTCACAGCTAATTGATTCAATATAAGTGTCCTCTGTCCCCGACTACGGACTGTTACAATTCTCCGTAGTAAAGACGCTGTTACAGCTCTCTGCTGTTACTTCCCCAGCTATTCGAAGTATAGGAGAAGTTATGTAATCGATCAGAAATTCGATGCATTCTTTTCAACGGAATCGCATGTTTCTTGATCCCCTAATTCCAAAAATTTAAAAAAAAAAATGTTTGTCTGTATGTCTCTGAACACGATAACTCCCGATTGAATGAATGCTATCAACACGAAATTTGATAAGTGATTCCAGAACCCTCTAAGGACGATCTATTGATTTTCAGTCAAATCGGTCAAGAGAAGAAGGGAGGTTTAACACAAAATCTCTAATAACTGTCGTTCTAATGAATGTATTGACACGGTGTCTCATAAAAATTCAAATGGGGGATTAATTTTCAGCCGAAGAAGAGAGGGTGATCTCTCAAAAATCTCAATAACTGCCAATGTAATTTTCGACATGAAATTTTATATTTAAATTCAAAACTCAATAAGGATGGCACCGATGAATTTTCAGCGAAATCGGTCGTAGAAAAGGGGGGATCAGAGACATAAATACCCTAATAACTGCCAATGTAATGAATGTATCGACACAAAATTTACTATGAGGATTTAGAAGTCACTATATAAGTCGTATATTGACTTTCAGGCCAAACAGTCGATTGACTTTCGAGGAAGAGCGAAAAAGTAACGGATTACTTCTTGCTGGGTATGTACGTAGTCGATGATTCACCGACGACTTTCTACTAAATCTGTTAGTACTGAAGAAGTGTGTGGACAACAACTTTTTTGTTCTTTTGTTAAATACTGAACGCTTCCATAATTGTAAGAAAGTGTAGAAACATCCATACTTCTGCCAAGTTGAATTTCTTAATTAAACATTTTCTTTATATTTATGAATAAATGTATATTTCCAAAGATTATTAATTTGTTTTAAGTATATAACTTAATTTTTCCATTGTATATTTTTATTTTAAAGGCAAGTTCTAAAGAAGCATGACCCTGTGTACCAGGCTATTTGGGCCAACAATACGGACTTCGACGAGGTCCTCATTTCGCCCGTTATGATTCAGGACCATATGCCTGACAAGGTGCTGGAAGCTCTCAATAAGGTATCCCACGTTATTCTAATGACATGATGATGTTAAAATAAGTGCCTCTCTCTATAAGTCTGCTTTTAGAATCATATTTAAAATGTTTATTTTATCATTTCTGATCTATCTCTAGTTGAATAGTCTAGTTTGTATGGATTCTACAAAAAAAAAGAAGCATGATATTTTTCTTCTTAAAATTAGATTTCACATTTATTGTTATTTCGCGAGACTTTTTTTTTAACAATAAAAGGAAATTAATTTGAACCTTGATAATTTATGTTTTCCAGATTTACTTTGTGAAACTCCATTCTAGGAATAGATAATTAAATACACAATTTCTTTGTCAAACCACTATATTCTCAAATATGTACTCAACTAGTTTCGCCCTGTTGACATTATCAAGAGCAAGAGTCACTTATAAACTGACAGAATTGGTTGACAGGGTAGAAGGTACAGTTATGGAGGGGGGTTTTTAAGTAATGACGGGGAATCCCTTGTTTACAACATCCCTTGTAAACAATTGGAAAGGATTCCCCGTCACTACCTAAAAAAAAAACCTCCATAACTGTACCTTCTACCCTGTCAACCAATTCTGTCAGTTTATAAGTGACTCTTGATAATGCCTTAACACGGCGAAACTAGTTGAGTATTTGAGAATATATAGTGAAGTTTGACAAAGAAATTGTGTATTTAATTATCTATTCCTTGAACCTTGATTTCTAAATTCCATAAACTGCTAATGAAAATGGGAAATGAGGTTTAATCCTTTTTCTCATAAAAATTAATATATTTTTCTTTGCATAAATATTTATTTGCACGAAGATTTCGATAAAAAATATTCTGATTCTTCGCATGGTATGACCACGACTAAAAATACAATTTTTAAAAATAATCTAATATATATTTAACAAATATTACACCGCTTTTTTATATTTTTAATTTTTATTTTTAGCCTGTGTTATTTAACTTTATAATTTGTTTTTTTAGCTTACTATACACTTGAGGTCATTCTCAATTTTGCCACCTTCACCAAATCTAGCAGCTATTGTCAACTTCAAGTGAAAGGGAAAACTTAAATATATATGTGTTAATAACTTCAAAGTATGAAAGGTCGTGTTAGTAAATTGGTGGTGATTGAGCGACGACTTTTCTTACGAAGTTTTAAGTTAGTGATAGAAAATAAATAAAGATTGAAAGTGGCAAAACTGTTAAATATGACTGTTTCATATGATTTCCACTCGCTTTAGATAATAGCAACAACATTTGATTGATAGTTTGTTATTTGTAGTAGTGAGCTACGGTTAGTTAGGAACTACAAGTGACGAAACAAATTATTATAACTAGAGCTTTTTATTATTATCTATCTTTCTCATTTAAATTTTTTATATGTTTAATTTTAAATTTTATTGTGTATATTTGCACTTTGCTTGTCTTTTTTTTTTTTTTTTTTGAGATTTTGGGTGCACCTGTTCATTTTATTTTTGTTATTTATTTATTGCTTTTTATTTGTGTCCTTTTCTTTTCTTTTTTTATTATTATTATTTTTTTTTACTATTATTTGCAAATATTTGTCTTAATCAGGTTTTGCAACATCATAACAAATACAAGCATAGAGAAGCAGTACGAACTCTATCGGATATAGCACAAGCGCCTCTAGAGAATGGCCTCACTGACATAAGGTATAAAATAAAAAATAAATCATTATCAATTCCTTATGTAGAGTCCATTAAATATTAATCTAATTCCGCAATCATTACCAATTCCAAATTTAATGACCTTTAAACATTAGACCTATCCCTCAAACATTATCAGTTCCAAATTTAATGACCTTTAACATTAACCTTTTCCCTAAAGCATTATCAGCTCCAAAATTGTCCTTCATTGACCTATCCCTTAATCAATAACTATTCACAATTTAATGGTCTTTGAACCTTAACCTACACTGCAGGCATCATCATCCCAAATTCAAGACCATTAAATATTAACCTAACCCAACTTCTTTTTAGAGACATTTCAAAAACGTAACAAAAACCGAATGTCCATTAAATGAAAAAAACCTTAATGTAAATGTTTATTATTTACTTTGTGTTGCATGATCTGTCGCTTGCTTTTTCTTTCCTATATTTTTCTCCAAATATATATGTTTACTTTTGCACAGGGAAAATTATGTAATCATAAACAAATTTGAAGTTGGGTTTTTGTGTTTTTTTTTTTAAATGTTTTAGGGCCTCAGGATCTAAGTGTCATTATATTTTTGTAACTATGGATAGCTTTCAGTCAAATTAAGATGTTGTGTATTGGAAACCTTTACAGGGCCAGTAAATTTCAAGCAAAACTGCTATATTATAAAATAAAATGTAGTAAATAGTGCTCCTACTTAGATTTATTCAGAATGTAACCTCTTTTATCCAATCGCCAGATTTTAATGAATATAAATTCTAAATTAGTTGTTCCCATGGAAATCCCAGACAGATTCGCCCGATTTAAAGCTCACTATTGTAAGCTACTTGTAAGTTATTCCGAGAAAGCTATTCCAAAGAAAGTAAATATAAATATGCTTCGACGATGATGCTTGCATTTATGTCGGCCACCCTGACTTGGATTTATGCAGGCGAGAGCTACATCACACGGTTTGTGTTATCAAATGTTGGTTTTTTGACAGTGGATTATTTATTTCAAAAGAAAAATCATTGTCGAAATTTACAATCTTAGGGAGAGGTTATATGCATGCAAGAATATGGATAAATTTCTAGAAGTATATGTACAGTATAGCTTAAACATATAAATTCCGGGATATTTGAAAGATAGTGATCCACCCGAGGTGGGGAGCGAAATTCGTTCTGTATGGCGGTGCTCTTCTACAGAGCTGAGGTGGACTACGGGACGAACAGGCCAGCCACACCAAGCTACATCCACTGGACCTGATGCAGAACTCCTGGATAAGGTTCTGTACAGACTGTCTCTTACCAGTGGACCTGCTCTTGGCAGAGTCATGGGAACTCCCGAATAGGCATCGCAGAGAGCTACAGATAGCTTCTGTTGAAGTTCATTGCGCGGAACAATGATTTGTATGAAACAATAATGGACGTGAAAATACAAGTTGAAACATATAATATGTACATATAATGATAATTGATTGGTAATATATGTGACTATCTATATTATGATATATACATATTATGTGATATTATAATAATATACATTTTGGAAGTACTGGGAAATGTGGTGCAAGCCGGTGTTCATGTTTGCGCGGTAGCTTAGTGCTTGCTGAGCTCAAGATCGCGGGTTTGAAACCCGACCGAGGCCCTTAGTTTATTTTATCTGGGAAGTAAAATAAACTGAAGCACGCCGTCCTTCGGATGGGACGTTAAGCGATGGTCCCGAACCTGTAAGATGTCAGGTACTCGTTAAAGAACCCTATTCTAACTGAATAAAAATTTAGATTTGTCAAAATTTAGGACTTCCATAGTAAAGTCGGGCTCATGTTCACCAGAGTAATGAAAGAATGCTTTGGTGGTAGGCGATGTGACCTTGTAGTTGAAGCCCGGGCATGAATCATAATAACTGAAACTAACTAAACTATTAAAAAACATTGCAACTACGTCTTTTATAAATTGTATTTTATGAAATTAGTTGAATTGCCCTCTGGGGAAGTTCCGTGCAGTTGTTTATAGTTTTCAGTTAACAAATTATGGTTAGGCCTTTCAATTCATTGCTTCTAATGTCGTCATAATCGCCACGGTTTGGTAGTCTCCGGCCCGCCATAGTCTCACTTAAATACTACTCTGATCCCGAGCTCCCTCTAGAAAGATGGACGGATGATGTTGCACTCGTGCAAGATGTACCCGAAAACAATAAAGATGGATAACCTACAGACACTCTTTCATTACTAAGTTTTCATTTTACTCGCGATGCAGCTTGCACTATGCCTCCATAGCAGCAGTATGCTTCCACTTCGCTATATTTCGATACACCTTGCTAACCTTTACTCTCTTTCTCTTTCGAAGCAGCTTATAACCAATATGCATCTATGTTACTCTTCTTCGGATCAGTTTGATAACCAATGTGTTTCCATTTCGAAGCAGATTGGTCATCAATATGCTTCAATTTTGTTACGTCTTGCAATATGTTTTCACTTTGCTTTCTATCGAAGGAGCTTGGTAAGCAATGCATTTTATTTTGAGCATCCTTATATATTAATAAATACCGTTTCTGTACATTTGTAAAATTTAATTTTGTAGAGTGCCTACAATGGTGCATAAAGTGTTATCAAACCTTAAGCACAGCAACATTTTGTCTGTTCACGTTTTTGTTTGCTTTTATTATACAATTATGTTTATATTTGTTCTTCTCGTGGACACCAGTTCTTTGCTGTTTTCTTAGGATAATGTTTTAGCAATCTGATGTTCGAACTTTTGTTCAGCTCTTGAAATGTTTTAATTAACCACATGTGTCCCTATTTTTTATTAACATGGATTTTATTGTTTGAAATGTTACTAAAATTATGAAACTTTCAGGTTATAACAAGCCTGGGACCTGCGAAGCCTCAAAGAACCACAAACAAGAACAACAATGCTTCTTGGGGGCCCTCTGACGTGGAGCACACATCTCTATTGGCGGGTTCGACCCTCATCCCGACTCCGCCCCCACACAAACTCTACCTGGAGACGAGCTTCACGAACTGTCAGCCCCTACAACAGCAGCCTCCAGCCCAGGACGACACCGAGTCTTCCCATCTCCCTTGGGAGTTCGTCTCACTAGTGTCCCCAGCGATGGAGCGAAGACCAGAACTATTGCATGACGAATGGTTCGGATTGGCTCCACTTGCCACCCCAGAGTCCATGTCAGAAGTATGCAGCATTAGTTCACGAGCCAATAGCATGATCCTGTGCCAGAAACAACGTCCGCACACCCTCCTCAAGGAAAGTCTTAGTGTCCGATTTGATGAGACTCTGAACGATTTCAATGATGTCAGCTCGGACATCTCAGAGGGCCTCATAGGGAGTAATCCTGAGTCTAAAAATAACATCCTATCTAGATTCTTCAAGAGGAAAAAGAAAGATTCAATGAAAAAGGTGGAAAAAGAGTCGAGTCCAGTTCAAGAAACCATCCCTGAACTTCCTAAGCCTGAAGATCCGGTAACGTCCAACGAATCTTCACCTCTTTTGAGCAGTCTTCACCTTTTGACTGATCAAAGGTTTGCAGAGATATTGGGTCGACCTCTTTTAAACGATAACACTAGTGGATCTTCAAGTTTCAAATCAGATAATTCCGCTCAAGATATTGCAGGAACTATGTCCTCAGATTCTGTCACGGTCAATGCTGAAATTCATCACAGTCCCGAAGTTCTTTCTGCACTCCGGTCCGATTCATCTGTAGGAGGTGACAGTCTCTTAGAAGACATTGAACGCTCTTTAAATATTAGTCTCTCGAGAACGGGTTCGAGTGCGAAATTGAGTCTTTCGCGAACAGGTTCAACTGCAAAACTTACCGAAGTTGAAATAGACATTGGTGAATCTGAGAGTAATAACCGGACAGAAGCTCACCCTGGCGGTAGCAATGCTAAATATATGTATCCTATATTACTAGTCGGTCATGGAGAAAGCAGTGTATGAAGTGTTTACATATGTGTAATATGTATTGTTAGTTCTTATTATATACTATTTATGAGGATAGTAATCTCTCAAGTACTGCCAAAAGAGTAAACTTCTTGTCATAACTTCTATCTTCGTCAGTTGGAATTAATCGAAACATCTCGATCGGTCGGTCCAATTTCTGTATATTTTTACATTTTTTTTTACCTCACAATAGAGAGAACAAACGATAATTCTTTCGCTACTTATATAATTTTTTATTAAGTCAATCCGGAAGAATATTACATTCTTAATTACAAAAAGTTCAAATTGCTTGCGACACCTCAAAGAATGTTTTGTCAAATTTAATGTTGGGTTCAAGGGCAACTTTCTGTTACTACTAGAAAACAAAAATGTTGGGTTCAAGTGCAACTTTCTGTTACTACTAGAAAAACCAATTTTTCATTTCAAATTTTCCGCTACGTGACAGTTCACTGAAAGTGTTTGGGATTATTCGATAAACTCCAACGGAGGCAATCTGACGTCCACATTGTACTATATGTTTAGTGTAACTAATGAAGATAATGTATCTACTAAAAACGTTACAACTTAGTTCAACATTTATTTTTTTATTTTGTTAAAAATAGAGAAGCAGAACTTTTGTTAAAGACAGACAGGTTCGTGCTGTGGGTACCTCTCATTATCTTCCATGTCCTTTATTTTCTGATTATTATAACAATTAATACTTAGTTTTGTATCGTCCTCATTAGTCTCAATTTACTTTTTTAGAGGATTTTTACTTATACTTGTTTATTTTATGTATAAACACGACTGAGGTAGTTTTCATGAAAAAATATCGATACTACATCTCCAAAAATAATGTTATAGCCAATTATCCAAAAGTGTCATTGGATTTCTTATTTGAGTTTTTTTCTGGGTATATTATTTAGTAGAACTCACCAGAATCTGTGTCATCAGTAAGATATAGCTAATTATGTGCTAAAATTTAGTAGTTTTATCTGTTTTTCATAAATGTCACATTATCTATTTTAGTGGTCTTACGGAAAATCAAAATAATAAAAAAAATAATTAGCATGATATTCCATGAAAAAAAAAAAAAAAAAAAAAATCACTTTTATTTAGGGAAAGCAGGAGTTTTGGAGGAAATGCAACATGAAAATGACAATCCGAGCTATTGGGATGCCCCAGGATTGAGTGGTTTGCAAATTGCTACATGTGCAATAATGATCTTAATTGTAGTGCCTAAAAGTTCCTAACTATTGAGACTTTATTCTATTTTCTACGACTCACGAATCGTAAACTATAAAAGATAGAAAGTATGCGTAGTAGAAATTTTGGAAAAACGGCTTCATTTTGTCAAAAATGAAATATACAGAATTAAAGAGCGTAAATTCTCATATAAAGTCAAAGTTGATAGTGTTTTGTACAAATTATCTAATTCAAGATATTGACGACGTTATAGTTATAGAGGTGGAAAGTATAAAAACACTTTTCATTTTTTTTCACTTTTTCGCCTAAATGGATAAATTTGAAGGCCGGGCATGAGTCACAATAACCAACTAACGTAAGCAACACTTTTTCAGGTTTCACCTTTAAAACGTCGTCAGTATCTTCAATTAAAAAAGTCAAATAAAACACTGTCAGCTTTGACTTTATAGGGAATTTTACAATATATAATTCTGTGTATTTCATTTTTGCCAGAATGTAGCCCTTCCAAAATTACTTCATCGCACATATTTCACAATTTGTGATTCGTAGAAAATTGAATTATAAGTCATATAACATTTTGTCTTAGCAGTAGTCATTTCAGAGCATATTACAGAAAAAAAAGAAGGAAAAATACCCCAATTCTGGGCCATCCCAGTGGGAACACTTTTCAAATACCATTTTTGTGATG
This sequence comes from Aradus depressus, assembly GCA_963662175.1. Lineage (NCBI taxonomy): Eukaryota > Metazoa > Arthropoda > Insecta > Hemiptera > Aradidae > Aradus > Aradus depressus. Next base: position 19,523,622 of record OY759215.1, read on the forward strand.
TACTCCAAAATGGTTGCTTTCTTCAAAAAGTGAGTGTGAACGTTTTTATTTACATAATTTCATGCTCTTTTAATTTATTTAACATTTTTTTTCTTACGAGCAATAAAGAATTGACGAAAACTTGAGAAAAAAAATAGGTACCTATATATAATTATTATATATTTTTTAATTTTAGCATAAAATTAGCAAATATCGAGTTGCTTTGGGTACTTAACATGCCCTTAAAATATCCAGAAAAAAAAACTTTAAATGACAATTTTTACTTTGCCAAAAAACCCTCGTTCATACGGACGTCCTTATATAGACGAAGGTTCTATTGATTTATTTTATACAATATTTTGAAGATTAATAAATATTTTGGAATAGTTTCTCTATTTCGTATTGGATTTCCAGCAGTTAGACAGAACAAGTGTTTTCATACCAAGTGTCATGCTTGGATTTTTTATAAGGTTACTGTGAAAAGCGTTATATTCCATTTGTCCAAAATGTGCCAAGAGGTGACTCCAAAATAAAAAAATTACTTTTTTTAAAAGCTCCGCTTTAAATCGGTTTTTCAACTTTTAATATGGCCCCCCAAAAATGATATGAAAAACAATAGATATTTTTGAATGGAACTAAAAATTGCTAACTACTAATAATGAAATAGAATCTTATAGGAGTTTTGAAAAAAACTTCACATATAAAATTTCGATACATTCAGTCTATCGGGAGTTATCTTGTTAAGACACACAGACCGTTTTTTTTTTTTGTTTTTTTCATTGGAATCTAGAGGCCGAAAAACATAAATTCCTTTGAAAACTCCGCATCGAAAATACGTTGTCATAATAAAAATATCCTTCGGTTTGAGAACATATTCTATTAAATGTAGATGTTGATTAGCGACTGTGGATTCTAATTGTAGGAGTATTGAGGGTCAGTCAAAGATGGAAAAAAAAAACACTATTCAGATGCCAACGTTTCGATATATTTTATATCATCATCAGGGCCTACAAACATTTTTATTTCTCCCCCATGTTTGTAGGCCCTGATGATGATATAAAATATATCGAAACGTTGGCATCTGAATAGTGTTTTTTTTTTCCATCTTTGACTGACCCTCAATACTCCTACAATATTCTATTATCATAACTGCTGGTAAACCAATGATTTATTTGAGTCTGGGATAATAACAGACAGACCTCTGATTTTCTATTTATAATACAATATATTATTTTATATAATACTTTACATCCAAATACATATTATGTCTGCATTATTACCTCAGACGAATGAAATTAAATTATTTTCTGTAAATATTTCCATGTTAACCTCTACAACATGAATTTATTCATATAATTAAAAATGTGTACCATTGATATTTATTGTCTTAAAAATGTATTTGTATATATTATAAATATATAAACTGTGTAATGAAAACTATAATATAATATTATGTGAAAATATTTAAGTTTAGAAGCTGTGATAGCTGGAACATTGACTTTTTAATTGTGCAATTAAATGAAAAATGCCAAATATTTATTATAAGAAAAAAGGTAATGCCATTATTTCAATTTTATAGATACCATTAAAACATTTAAGTAACAGTTTAAAACTATAGCTTATATCAAAACACCAAAAGATTAAATTATGGGCCAGTACTTTTTTTTTTTCTCTCAAAAACAGGAAACTACTTAAAATGAGTTTGTGACTAATAATGATAAAAAAATATTTTTTGTGGTTTTTTTGTGAGTACAAATATTTTATATTTTTTACTTTATTTTGTTTTTAAATAGTTTTGATTAAAAAAAAAATATTTCACAAATTTAGATCATTACAATTTTTTTTACCACTTTGATAATCAAATAATTTTTTTTATTTTTCAACTTTCGGTTAGTCGTTAGATTATAATTTGGGAAAGTGAATTAGGATACACGAGGAATAGAAAATATGAATATTTCATGGAAAGGATTTTTTAATTCTACAGGCATTTATTTATTGAATATATATATAATTTTTTTTATATAAAAAGGGTTTTCATAAATTTTTATTCTACAAGACGACTTTGCACTTGTATATTTGTGTACCCAATGTGGTCCACCCTAGGCGCTAAATAAAACAAATTTCTGATAAGTTGGAAACCTCTCATCCTAAAATATTTTTCTAAATATGTTCAAGATCTGATACTTAATTTTAATTATTTAATAATAACTTAATTATTATTTTTAATTTTTTCTGCAGAGATGTCTTCATTTTTTTTTGACAATATTTCAGTCAATACTTCCACGTCCTTTCTACTGGTCACTATGAACCTCACGGTGGACAATAAATTTGAGGTGAATAAGTCCCGTTCTGTGAGATTTGTGCAGAAAAGTCTTGAAGGGACGTGGGAACTGTCCCGAACATTGCCAAAAAAAATACACCTCTGAAAAAAAAATGTCAGAAAAAATCAACATCGTTTTTTGAATTGACATGGAACTTATCCTTTAGGTAGACTTTATCTAAATTGTATAGACTATGTAATTATTAAATGCGTTATTTTAGTAGAACTTTATTGAAAGTTTTTGGTTCTTTTAGTTTTTTTATTTTATTTTATTTTGATTTTTGCTTGAATTTAAAAGAAACATTATATAGGATAGATCTCAAAAAAAGAAAAATAGATTAATTTTCTAATTTTATATGGACCAAACTTTATATTACACAACATGTTGTTTATTTTTAATTATTATTATGAATTTTACTTATTTTCTGTTATTAAATTATACAAATGTAAAGATTATATGAAATAGTTAAATACTTTCTGTGATATATTTTTTATGTTCTTTTATTATTTTTTATCCCTTTGTCCTTCCATTTTGGCCTCCTGATGGTCTCCTGAACCTGATTTGAACATTTTGATGATGTTTGGGTGTGCGTGTATGTGACTGCAACGTACATTTATGTACGGTTTGTGAGATTTGTGCCGAAGTCTTGAAGTGACAACTCGAAACCCATTTTACTTGGCCAGCTATTGAAAGTGTAGGGGAAGTTGTTTGATCGGTCAGAAATTCGCTGCTTTGTTTTCAACGGAATTTCATGTTTTCCGATCTGATTCCAAAAATGTTAACATTATAACTTCCGATAGAATGAATGTATCGAGACGAAATTGTATATGTGTATTCAGGATACTCGGACAACACCGATTGATTTTCAGTCAAATCGGTTATAGTCATCAATTTTCAAAGGAATCACCCGAAATGCAAGAGGCTCAACTCTGAAGCCTTTACTATGTAAGTAAAATATTGAGTTTTAGCCCAATTGGCTTTGGAGGGAGAGCGAAAACGTAATTGATTAATCCGTGCTGGAGAAATACTTTTTTCCAATTGATTTTCAGGAAAACAGTTAATCCTATTGTAAAAATATGGATTTAAGTTAGGACCAGTATGAACAGAGCTATAGTCTCAATTAGTTGAATTAAAAATATTGAGATCCTTGATGCTCTTTTCAATTTTATTTATGCAGATGCTATTATAGTTTTATAGTTATTGCAATTTTAATCTTAATGATATTTTAGTTTCACCTGTAAAATTATTCATTCCACAGTCTTGTAAAGTTCTTATCTTATTTAGTCCCCTCTTGTCATAGTGGTCTTTCTGTTTTCAATGGAAAAAGGGCCTATGTCATTTTTAGCTGTTTTTTATTATATTGCAATTGTTTCAGTCTCCTGTAAAATTTGAAAAACCTGACATAGGCCCTTCTTCCCCCCAGATACCCATTCAATTCAAAATCTAGCTATAAAATGATTTGAACATTTCTAGGTTACTTCATGTTTATAGCTGTTTAGATTGTTCAATTCATTTTTTCTTCCTTTGCTTTTACTTTTCAACGTCAAGGTAAATTTATTTATTTCATTATTTATATACCTATTAGTAAACACTTATAAGATTAATAACTTCATAAAAATTGCTTCATAGGTTATTCTTATTGGCTTCAGCATCTAGCCACAGTCAACAAAATCTGTAAGTGTTTACTTAAGAAAAAATCCCTGGCTGTCGTGAAGAAGTCGATAAGTCAAAACTGTCCACTTTTCAGTAGAGCACTGTAAAGATTTGATCATTCTTCAAAATCCTGTAATTAACCTAAAGATACCATTTGGGCCAAAATATATACATACATTTCGGTGTCATAAAGAGGTAGTTAAAATTTTAAATGTGCAGTGTCATGTTTTGTTTGGTTTATGTCGTTTTTAGTTAAATAATTATGACTTAACTTAGCTTGTTTTGACTTGTCTCTTAAATAACACTTTACGATGCAAATACGAATTCCGGAAGAAACTGTTAAGTGCACTTAACTTATAAAAATAATAAAGAACTTCCAGTCAACTCCTCTTACCGGTTTCTTCTAGTGCGAATAAATTCGGACATAACAAGATAAATCAACTTGCCTATTTGTTAAAGAAAATACTTCGCGTGAACAACCTGTAAACTTGACATACAATAATTTCAGGATATTCTCGTATAAGGAGGAATAATAAGATATAACGAGTTACTATAATTAAACCAAAAATACTATAATTAAACCAAGTAGTTAACTGAAAATTCACAATCTGAGTATCACGCCTTTTAGGTAGGAGCACAACTTAACCAATTTTTCACAACGTAGATATTAATGTAGATGTTGATTAGCGACTGTGGATTCTAATTGTAGGAGTATTGAGAGTCAGTCAAAGATGGAAAAAAAAACACTATTCAGATGCCAACGTTTCGATATATTTTATATCATCATCAGGGCCTACAAACATGGGGGAGAAATCAAGATTAGAATCAAAAATAAAAAAACACAAAAAAAAAAATTTTTTTTTTTTTTTTGATAAACATTACTGAACGTTAAAAATACACTATAAGAAGTTGAAAATTGAAACTGACTTACTATGAATAATTATTAAACATTAAAATATGATTACATTACTAAACATAAACATTAATAATGGAAATAGACAAATAGGTGGAACATAATAAAGAGTAAACATTAAAATGACTTACTATGAATAAGCAAGGTTGGGGAGAAGGCATGTACATTGGATGGAGTCTTACATTGCAATGAAATGGTACAAAATAATACTAGGGTGCTAAAGGAAACAGGTACAGGGAGCTCGGGAAACCCCGTCATAACTGTCACATTACAGCAGAAATGTTGAAAGTAATATAAATATGTATTAATATGGTTGTTTGTGTCTGCATACTCTAACACATATCTATAGATAATTAATAAATAATTTTAAAAAAATATATATATAAACTAAAATAAAAAATATAGATAATTTAGATATTGGAGACAGAACTATGGTGTCAGCTCTTGCTAAGTAAATTGGCATAACAATTACTTAGGTTATTAGTGTCAGTGCGGAAGTTGACTGTATCAAGTGTTTTAGCTATGTACACCATTTCCAATGTCAGTCTCTTATGATAATTGTGTTCTCTATGGAGTATTTTAGTGTTTATGTAGTCAAAATTATGTTTGTTCTGACTATGGTGTCGGACTAGAGCGCTGCAGTTATCAGCATCAGTTTTAGTTTTGCAATCATACTCGTGTTGGTATATTCTCTTTTTTAAGTATTGGGATGTCATACCTATATAAGATGCTGGACAATCTGAGCATGGAATCTGATAGATAAGATCTGATTGGTCACTTTTAGGGGTAGGATCTTTAATTTGGGAGAATAGGGATTTAACGGTTTTATAGTTTCTTGGTGAAATTATAAGGTTTTCAGCTTTTAGTATTTTTGTTAACCTTTCAGTCAATTGTGAAATGTACGGAATGGAATAGTATTTAACAGTGGAAGAAGGATTTTCAATGGGTAGTTGGTTATTAAAGAGTGTGGTGAGATTATTTGTCAGAATTTTTTGAATTATTTTGCGTGGGTATCCATTTTTTTCCAAAATGTTTTTAATTTGATCTAAATTCTCACTATGAAAAGTTGTGGAGCTAAGTCTTATCATTCTACTAATTAGCGCTTTGGCAAAGTTTATTTTTTGGGAGAATGGGTGATGTGAAAAAAAGTGAAAATACCTATCTGATTTAATGGTTTTGATAAACCAATTGGTAGACAATGAGTGCTCAGTATTTCTAATAACTAGGGTGTCAAGGAAAGGAAGGCAATTATTATTTTCAAGTTCGTAGGTGAATTGTAATCTGGGGTGAAAAGAATTAAATATGTCAAGGGTTTGGGTCAAGTAATTAGGTGGAATGCAAGTAATAATATCATCCACGTATTTAAACAAAAAGGGAATTTGGGTATAGTGGAGTCTAATAGTTGGTTCATGATGAGATCGGCTAAAATCGGTCCAAGACTACTACCCATGGCTGTGCCAAATACTTGTTTGAAAAAAGTGTTCTTATATACAAAGTACCCATTAGAACAGCAGTGTTCGACTAATTCGATAAAACTGGATTTGGGTAGGGGGGTGAAAGGTTCTAGTTTTGTCCAGTTATCTCGTATTATGTTAATGACATCGGAAATTGGCACGTTGGTGAACAATGAGGCAACATCAAGTGAAATTAGTTGAAAACCAGCTGGGACGCGTCGTCGGTACTCAGTGGTATGTGTGCTTGCTTACTGAAGTCAAGGTAGCGGGTTTGACCGATGTCCTTAAGTTTGTTTTATTTGGGAGGTAAAATAAACTTGAAGCACGCCCTCCTTCGGATGAGACGTTAAGCGATGATCCCAGCCTGTACGATGTCAGGTACTGTTAAAATTTAGGGTAGGCAAAATCAAGAACTCCTATAGCAGTGTGGGGCTTAGGTCCACCAGTGTCTGTTAGTAGGCGATATGACCTTGTCAAGTTACTCTATTCATATTATTTAGGGTGGGCCAGTCCTGGCGGTACTGCAATGCCAGGTCAACCCGTGATGGGGAGTGAGCAAGCTCACATGAACCCCATCGGATTTCCAAAAAGAAGTTTAATCACGGAAGAGGGATCCATATAGGATCCGTACCAGAGATTAAGCTGATAAGAACAGATACTACACTTTGATCTTAGCCAAAAGGCCGAGAAGCGATAATAGAATAGATCTCACTTGAGTGAGTATACTTGAGTGTGCAAAAAATGAAGTCGGGAAGTACCGCTTTCATCGTGTCATTATACAGACAGTAAAACTCTTTAAACTAGTGCGACCTCCATCAGCTGGGGAGCCATCGCCTCCACTATAGTAAAACTATATATTAACAATTATATTTACATATTTACAGGTATTTTTTATGAATAACTTGAAATTCGTTCGATAGTTGGGATGTGAGTTGCCACAGTTGTCACCCAGGCAGCAGCATCATCGTCGTCTCATATCTTATTTGACTTGCCTATCTAACTATTTAATTTTAATGAAACATTTGTTTTGATTGCAGATGAAATATGTATATTGAAAATAAATATTTTCTCGTTGAAATCGAGGTTGGAAAAGTCATAATTATAATAAACTACATAATTTCAAGACGAGTCTAATTATTTTGTAATTCAATCTAACGAAAACTTCCATTTATGACGAACTATTTTTTTTTTTATTGTACTTTTTGAACATTTTTTATTTTACTATCCGACGTTCAAATTTTAGTTAGTAGTAAAACAGTAGTGGGCGTCTTGGAGCCTGTGAACATTGATTCTAGCGCTGCCTACCACCATTTCTCGCAACTAAATGGGTTAATCACATTTTGACTTTTCCTTTCTCTCTTCCCTATTCTATTTTAAGAGAACCGATTGAGTAGTATTGTATGTAAAGCGTAAAATATTATTCCCCCCGTAATCAATCAGTTGTTTAGCATTTTAAACTTATTATAAAAGTAATGAGGTGAATTATATTGCTTGACCTCTCGGTATTTTCCAGAGCATTCAATGAGTGACCCGATGAAAGCTGAGAAAGGAACTCATACTTACCTGGCGTGGGGTTACCTTGATCATTAAGGCGGTTCCCCCAGGGTGAGGCCTAACCATTGCACTTCGGTTGGGTTGACCCCTGCGAATACCTCAAATGTGGGTATCTCGGGCGCGTAATTTTTGGTAGTCGGGACTGCGTTCGCGCTGTCCCGGATAAATCGTGATAAAGTAGTTGTAGTTTCCTTGAGCCAAGAAAGACCGCCGATTTGGCCACATATACGCACTATAAATGTTAGTTTTCACCGGCTTTCATTTATTATTTCAGTGCTGTGAGTGAGTTAGGGTTGTGCCGGTCCGGGAAAATTCTGTCACAGGTTCAACTGCTCCAGTGACGCTGTTGGAGCAGTGACAGTCACAGAGGAGAGACCGGAGCAATTATTTTGCCCCTGCGCGTATGCATTGTAGCTATTTCTGTCCCCTGCGAACAGCTATTTTCCAAAGCAGGCCAGATAATATCAGAAAGACGGACCCAATTATCACAAATGAAGGGAAGAATGCTGTTATTTTTAAATCATAGGTAACTTTAATAAAAAATGATATTATGTTTATTTTATTTTCTTTGGTTATTTTATTTTATGTTGTTTGTTCCATTGTAATAAATGTCTATATTACAACTGAGTGTATATTACTAATTATTGACCTTCCTCTTATAATTTAATTATAGTTATTGCTACATAATTATAATAATAACACATTTATTTCTAGATATTATTCTAATAATTTATATTATGCCCTCCCTTCTACCTGCAGTACCAGTACCGGTACTGATATAGGAATAACCGCATGAGGATTGAATTTTTATGTCATAGCATGTCCAATGTTCAACATAAAACTCAGTTAAAGGAAAATAAAATAATGAAGGAAGGAGGGATTTTGAAATCGGCGCACTTTTCCCGCCAAGCAGCATTTTGTTTCGGATTGTCCAGTCACAGATTCTAAAAAAAATAGGAGGGGAAACTAGAAAGGGACGGCGATCTCGATCCGAGTACCGGTACAGCGGAACAGGAGCAGAGATCGTTGAGAAAATCCTCCCTCCCAAGGTCTGTGTCCACTGCTTCTGCTCCAAACTGTACCGGTAATTTTAAACCAATGGAGCAGGTGACTATTGCTCCGGCCCGAGGTGACACTTCACTGCTTCAGCTGTACCGTCCCACCCCTAGAGTGAGTGTCTGTGTGCAGATAACTCCCAACAGAAAGAATATAATATTAAGTGTTTTCATACCAAGTGTCATGCTTGGATTTTTTATAAGGTTACTGTGAAAAGCGTTATATTCCATTTGTCCAAAATGTGCCAAGAGGTGACTCCAAAATAAAAAAATTACTTTTTTTAAAAGCTCCGCTTTAAATCGGTTTTTCAACTTTTAATATGGCCCCCCAAAAATGATATGAAAAACAATAGATATTTTTGAATGGAACTAAAAATTGCTAACTACTAATAATGAAATAGAATCTTATAGGAGTTTTGAAAAAAACTTCACATATAAAATTTCGATACATTCAGTCTATCGGGAGTTATCTTGTTAAGACACACAGACCGTTTTTTTTTTTTGTTTTTTTCATTGGAATCTAGAGGCCGAAAAACATAAATTCCTTTGAAAACTCCGCATCGAAAATACGTTGTCATAATAAAAATATCCTTCGGTTTGAGAACATATTCTATTATCATAACTGCTGGTAAACCAATGATTTATTTGAGTCTGGGATAATAACAGACAGACCTCTGATTTTCTATTTATAATACAATATATTATTTTATATAATACTTTACATCCAAATACATATTATGTCTGCATTATTACCTCAGACGAATGAAATTAAATTATTTTCTGTAAATATTTCCATGTTAACCTCTACAACATGAATTTATTCATATAATTAAAAATGTGTACCATTGATATTTATTGTCTTAAAAATGTATTTGTATATATTATAAATATATAAACTGTGTAATGAAAACTATAATATAATATTATGTGAAAATATTTAAGTTTAGAAGCTGTGATAGCTGGAACATTGACTTTTTAATTGTGCAATTAAATGAAAAATGCCAAATATTTATTATAAGAAAAAAGGTAATGCCATTATTTCAATTTTATAGATACCATTAAAACATTTAAGTAACAGTTGAAAACTATAGCTTATATCAAAACACCAAAAGATTAAATTATGGGCCAGTACTTTTTTTTTTTCTCTCAAAAACAGGAAACTACTTAAAATGAGTTTGTGACTAATAATGATAAAAAAATATTTTTTGTGGTTTTTTTGTGAGTACAAATATTTTATATTTTTTACTTTATTTTGTTTTTAAATAGTTTTGATTAAAAAAAAAATATTTCACAAATTTAGATCATTACAATTTTTTTTACCACTTTGATAATCAAATAATTTTTTTTATTTTTCAACTTTCGGTTAGTCGTTAGATTATAATTTGGGAAAGTGAATTAGGATACACGAGGAATAGAAAATATGAATATTTCATGGAAAGGATTTTTTAATTCTACAGGCATTTATTTATTGAATATATATATAATTTTTTTTATATAAAAAGGGTTTTCATAAATTTTTATTCTACAAGACGACTTTGCACTTGTATATTTGTGTACCCAATGTGGTCCACCCTAGGCGCTAAATAAAACAAATTTCTGATAAGTTGGAAACCTCTCATCCTAAAATATTTTTCTAAATATGTTCAAGATCTGATACTTAATTTTAATTATTTAATAATAACTTAATTATTATTTTTAATTTTTTCTGCAGAGATGTCTTCATTTTTTTTTGACAATATTTCAGTCAATACTTCCACGTCCTTTCTACTGGTCACTATGAACCTCACGGTGGACAATAAATTTGAGGTGAATAAGTCCCGTTCTGTGAGATTTGTGCAGAAAAGTCTTGAAGGGACGTGGGAACTGTCCCGAACATTGCCAAAAAAAATACACCTCTGAAAAAAAAATGTCAGAAAAAATCAACATCGTTTTTTGAATTGACATGGAACTTATCCTTTAGGTAGACTTTATCTAAATTGTATAGACTATGTAATTATTAAATGCGTTATTTTAGTAGAACTTTATTGAAAGTTTTTGGTTCTTTTAGTTTTTTTATTTTATTTTATTTTGATTTTTGCTTGAATTTAAAAGAAACATTATATAGGATAGATCTCAAAAAAAGAAAAATAGATTAATTTTCTAATTTTATATGGACCAAACTTTATATTACACAACATGTTGTTTATTTTTAATTATTATTATGAATTTTACTTATTTTCTGTTATTAAATTATACAAATGTAAAGATTATATGAAATAGTTAAATACTTTCTGTGATATATTTTTTATGTTCTTTTATTATTTTTTATCCCTTTGTCCTTCCATTTTGGCCTCCTGATGGTCTCCTGAACCTGATTTGAACATTTTGATGATGTTTGGGTGTGCGTGTATGTGACTGCAACGTACATTTATGTACGGTTTGTGAGATTTGTGCCGAAGTCTTGAAGTGACAACTCGAAACCCATTTTACTTGGCCAGCTATTGAAAGTGTAGGGGAAGTTGTTTGATCGGTCAGAAATTCGCTGCTTTGTTTTCAACGGAATTTCATGTTTTCCGATCTGATTCCAAAAATGTTAACATTATAACTTCCGATAGAATGAATGTATCGACACGAAATTGTATAAGTGTATTCAGAATACTCGGACAACACCGATTGATTTTCAGTCAAATCGGTTATAGTCATCAATTTTCAAAGGAATCACCCGAAATGCAAGGGGCTCAACTCTGAAGCCTTTACTATGTAAGTAAAATATTGAGTTTTAGCCCAATTGGCTTTGGAGGGAGAGCGAAAACGTAATTGATTAATCCGTGCTGGAGAAATACTTTTTTCCAATTGATTTTCAGGAAAACAGTTAATCCTATTGTAAAAATATGGATTTAAGTTAGGACCAGTATGAACAGAGCTATAGTCTCAATTAGTTGAATTAAAAATATTGAGATCCTTGATGCTCTTTTCAATTTTATTTATGCAGATGCTATTATAGTTTTATAGTTATTGCAATTTTAATCTTAATGATATTTTAGTTTCACCTGTAAAATTATTCATTCCACAGTCTTGTAAAGTTCTTATCTTATTTAGTCCCCTCTTGTCATAGTGGTCTTTCTGTTTTCAATGGGAAAAGGGCCTATGCCATTTTTAGCTGGTTTTTATTATATTGTAATTGTTTCAGTTGAAAATTGCGCTCCTGTAAAATTTGATAAACCTGACATAGGCCCTTCTTCCCCCCAGATACCCATTCAATTCAAAATCTAGCTATAAAATGATTTGAACATTTCTAGGTTACTTCATGTTTATAGCTGTTTAGATTGTTCAATTCATTTTTTCTTCCTTTGCTTTTACTTTTCAACGTCAAGGTAAATTTATTTATTTTATTATTTATATACCTATTAGTAAACACTTATAAGATTAATAACTTCATAAAAATTGCTACAAAGGTTATTCTTATTGGCTTCAGCATCTAGCCACAGTCAACAAAATCTGTAAGTGTTTACTTAAGAAAAAATCCCTGGCTGTCGTGACGAAGTCGATAAGTCAAAACTGTCCACTTTTCAGTAGAGCACTGTAAAGATTTGATCATTCTCCAAAAGCCTGTAATTAACCTAAAGATACCATTTGGGCCAAAATACATTTCGGTGTCATAAAGAGGTTAAAATTTTAAAGGTGCAGTGTCATTGTTTGGTTTATGTCGTTTTTAGTTAAATAATTATGACTTAACTTAGCTTGTTATGACTTATCTTGACTTGTCTCTTAAATAACACTTTACGATGCAAATACGAATTCCGGAAGAAACTGTTAAGTGCACTTAACTTATAAAAATAATAAAGAACTTCCAGTCAACTCCTCTTACCGGTTTCTTCTAGTGCGAATAAATTCGGACATAACAAGATAAATCAACTTGCCTATTTGTTAAAGAAAATACTTCGCGTGAACAACCTGTAAACTTGACATACAATAATTTCAGGATATTCTCGTATAAGGAATAAGAAGATATAACGAGTTACTATAATTAAACCAAAAATACTATAATTAAACCAAGTAGTCAACTGAAAATTCACAATCTGAGTATCACGCCTTTTAGGTAGGAGCACAACTTAACCAATTTTTCACAACGTAGATATTAATAATTGAGTATTGAAGGCACTGTTAACTCGTTTTCAAGGTAAATGGACTTATCGACTTCTTCACGACAACCATCGAAATAACGATAGAGGGCGCAAGGTACTCAGTGGTATGTGTGCTTGCTTACTGAAGTCAAGGTAGCGGGTTTGACCGATGTCCTTAAGTTTGTTTTATTTGGGAGGTAAAATAAACTTGAAGCACGCCGTCCTTCGGATGAGACGTTAAGCGATGATCCCAGCCTGTACGATGTCAGGTACTGTTAAAATTTAGGGTAGGCAAAATCAAGAACTCCTATAGCAGTGTGGGGCTTAGGTCCACCAGTGTCTGTTAGTAGGCGATATGACCTTGTCAAGATAACATTTATACTTCGTATATGTGGCCATATCTTCGGTAATAAAACCCGGTGAAAACTAACATTTATGTTCGTATATGTGGCCAAATCTTGTCTTATTGTTGTGCGGTCTTCCTTGGCCCAAGGAAACAACAACTACTTTATCACGATTTATCCGGGACAGCGCGAACGCAGTCCCGACTACCAAAAATTACGCGCCCGAGATACCCACATTTGAGGTATTCGCAGGGGTCAACCCAACCGAAGTGCAAAGGTTAGGCCTCACCCTGGGGGAACCACCTTAATGATCAAGGTAACCCCCACGCCAGGTAAGTATGAGTTCCTTTACTCAGCTTTCATCGGGTCACTTATTGAATGCTCTGAAAAATACCGAGAGGTCAAGCAATATAATTCACCTCATTACTTTTATGATAACTTTAAAATGCTAAACAATTGATTGATTACGGGGGGAATAATATTTCACGCTTTACATACAATACTACTCAATCGGTTCTGTTAAAACAGCGTAGGAAACAGAAAAAGGAAAGGTGGAAATATGATTAACCCATTTAGTAGCGAGAAATGGTGGTAGGCAGCGCTAGAATCAATGTTCACAGTAATGTGATGGATAACAAATAAATCACGTATGTACGAAACAATAAATAATATGTAGAGATATATACAAGATAAGTAAAATAATAATAATTAATAAATAAAAAATAAAAATAAAACAAAAAGAAAAAAAATGGTTGTGTGCTTATGACCACACGACAGAAGTGAAAACTTCCGATTTTCTAATTTTAATATATATATGTCACAGTCAAAGTGTCAATTCCAGTGAATGTATACATCAACTAGTCAATGTATACATTAACTAGCCGTTTTAGTGAAAGTATCAATTGATTATAAAAATGAACACTATTGCTAGAGAATGTATACATTTACTAGACAATGTATACATTTTCTAGTGTTCCTTAGTGAAAGTATCAATAAATGAGAAAAAAAGGTTTTTGTAAAAAAAAAAAAAACTAAAACTAAACTTCAAAATTTATTTTACAATATAAGTATCTAGGAAAGATGCAACAATAACATAAAATATAAACATTTGTAAACAATATTAAAATGGATTTTTTGAATAAAAGCTGATTTTAATTATAAGCTAGAACCTGTACTACTTCAAATATAGGAACGACGGGAGGGGCAGATATATCGTCCCGCCGGCGGAACGCCGGCTAATACGCCCCCAAATTTTGTAATATTTCGATTTATGTTATTAATGCTAGCTATTTATACTTTCACTAAGGCATAGACGTAAGTGTATACATCCATGTACACTTTGACTAGAGAATTCAGTCAATGTATACATTGACTAGTTAATGTATACATTCACTGGAATTCATACTTTGACTGCAACATATATATAAATACTAATAATTACATTGATGTTATATAATGGATTAGAAGGCGCCGGTAGCTCAGTGGTATGCGTGCTTGACTTCTGAGCTCAAGAACGTGGGTTCCAAACCCGACCGAGGCCCTTAGTTTATTTTATCTGAGAGGTAAAATAAACTTATGCACGCCGTCCTTCGGATGGGACGTTAAGCGATGGTCCCGAGCCTGTACGATGTCAGGTACTCGTTAAAGACCCCTACCCCAGGTGAATAAAAAATTTAGGGTAGGCAAAATTTAGGACTCCCACAGTAGAGTCGGGCTCATGTCCATCAGAGTGACGAAATAGCGCTCTGGTAGTAGGCGATATGACCTCGTAGTTAAAGCCCGGGCATGAGTCATAAACCTAACCTAACCTATAATGGATTAGTTTGGTGAATCAGAAAGAAGGTGATTATTATATAAATAATTATTATTCTTATATAAAACTAGCAGTAATACCCGGCGTTGCCCGGGGAACTTTGACTTTTCTCCCAATATCTCCTATAAGGCTATTCAGTTCCTCGACAGTACATTCATGATGTTATAATTTTCAATTATTCATACGGAATAAGGCTTATAGTCCTTCAAGAGTAGTAACGCTAGCTTTGGAGCTAAAACTAATTTATTCAAAAAGATTTCTCATTAATCGTTGCAATGGTTTTCGAGTTACAAAGATTGCGTGGGTGGATGCTGGGATGGACCAGATATTGAGGTACTAATACGCCTATAAACTTCCACAGACGATGACGAACAAATTAAAAAAAAATTAATCAAATCCATCAAGCCGTGAGTTATAGCGGTACAACGCTCAGACATTTTCAGCTTTATATATACGATTATTTATTTTTATTTATATAGGTACTCATAAAGTAATATTAGTTACAAAATATATAATCATATTTGTGAATTAATTATTTAGTTGAATTTTGCTATGATTGGACTTCTTCATTGCTATTATATTCTAAGAATGAAACAATAGGTTTATGGTAGCTGAAATATGTTATAAATACTTTAGATTCGAATTTATTTAAATATCTAAAAAAAAACTCCGTCAAGCGTTGTTCTGTATTTTATTGTGCTCTCATTTGAATCATTTGACATAATTAAATTGAATTTGATGATTGATTACAAAAGGACACAATAACATATGCGTATTATAAAAAATTTTAAAATTCAGGGGGTATTGAGGGTCAGTCAATGAAGAAAATACTATTCAAATGCCAACGTTTCGATATATTTCATATCATCATCAGGGCCTAACAAACATGGGGGTATCAAGATTAGAAAAATATAATGGGTGATCGATTAAAATTATATATAGGTACATAAATATACATTCACTCATACAACTCCACATAAATACAAATATACATCCTAATACATACCAATAGCCTGAGCAACATTTATGCCAATTTGCTTCAAAACTGCTGAATCCATAGTTCTGTCTCCAATTATATTTAATATTTAAAATTTAGATTAATTTCATTGTGTGTCTATTTATTCTTTATTATGTATTATTTCATTTTTGGGTAGTGTCACTTCTGTCTAAAATTCTTCATTTAATTAATAAGTTAAATTATGTTACTATTTATTTAATTATAGAGTTTTTATTTTATTTTATTTTTTCTCAACATAGTAAAATATCTGTTAGCCAGTAAGTAGTTCTCTTCAAATTTAAGTCCCGTTAACTGGGGTTTTCCCCGGATTTATTATCTGTTACCCTCGACCCTTCTGTACCCTTAGTTGAACGTAAGACCTCACAGTCTTCATGCCTTCTCCTCAACCATCTATATTCATAGTAAGTTTCCTTGTTGTTCATCAATGTGTATATGTATGTGAATGTATTAGGATGTATATTTGTATTTATGTGGAGTTGTATGAGTGAATGTATATTTATGTACCTATATATAATTTTAATCGATCACCCATTATATTTTTCTAATCTTGATACCCCCATGTTTGTTAGGCCCTGATGATGATATGAAATATATCGAAACGTTGGCATTTGAATAGTATTTTCTTCATTGACTGACCCTCAATACCCCCAGAATTTTGAATTCTACAGTCGCTAGCAAACATCTATATGCGTATTATATTAAACTGCTCTCAAATAAAGTATTAAGTACTAACTGTATACACACATTATAACAGTTGAAATACTACACTGATTATATGCAAAACATACATAATATTATTTTATTATTATAATACGTAATGATAATAAAAAAGTTATTCTTGAAACGACTCCCTTGTTAGACAGTAAACGTGGCTGATGACAACTGGAGCCGATTCTACACGATTCAGTGCGTGACCGATCCGAGCGCGCTTGATGTCGAGTGGAGCCGAGTAAACCCGATTCAGCCTCACTGACCCGAAACTGACGGTTCAATTTCGTTCAGAGCGCGCCTAAAGAAGTTTTCACTTCAAAATTAAATACTTCAAATTAAGTGCCTTGTACATTTCAGTTCGAACATTCCTGGTTTTCTGCCATCCCCATTCCTTCAACTTAATGGGAGGCCGCTGGGGCTGGAGCCCCCGCCATCCTGGTCCACCTGTAGACTGCTTAGCAGTGGAGGTGGAAGGAGTTGAATACTTGAGGGGAGAAGCTGGTCACCACCAGTACTCCCAGATATATTTGCTATGCACCCAGGTCTAGTCCGCCAGTCTATTGAGCTCATCATAACTACGCTCAGTGGTATGCGTGCTTGACTCCCGAGCTCAAGAACGTGGGTTCGTAACCCGACCGAGGCCCTTAGTTTATTTTATCTGGAAGGTAAAATAAACTTAAGCACGCCGTCCTTACGATGGGACGTTAAGCGATGGTCCCGAGCCTGTACGATGTCAGGTACTCGTTAAAGACCCCACCCTAGGTGAATAAAAATTTAGGGTAGGCAAAATTTAGGACTCCCACAGTAGAGTCGGGATCATGTCCACCAGAGTGGCGATATGACCTCGTCGTTAAAAGCCCGGGCATGCATGAGTCATAAAACCTAATAACGGGATGTATACGAGGTTGTTGTACATTTTCTTATGGTGATTTACCGATTGTAAATGTTCGAAATAATAACTAAAATATTTTTATAGTTTTGAAAAGTCCGAATTATCATACGTCTAGTTACATGGGAAGTAGTCATTGTTGCCCCTGTTGGATTACTAATGGTTAAAGTTACGTTCGTAGAAACTTTTCATGGTAGTTAGGGTGGGCCGGTCCTGGCGGTACTGCAATGCCAGGTCAACCCGTGATGGGGAGTGAGCAAGCTCACATGAACCTCATCGGATTTCCAAAAAGAAGTTTAATCACGGAAGAGGGATCCATATAGGATCCGTACCAGAGATTAAGCTGATAAGAACAGATACTACACTTTGATCTTAGCCAAAAGGCCGAGAAGCGATAATAGAATAGATCTCACTTGAGTGAGTATACTTGAGTGTGCAAAAAATGAAGTCGGGAAGTACCGCTTTCATCGTGTCATTATACAGACAGTAAAACTCTTTAAACTAGTGCGACCTCCATCAGCTGGGGAGCCATCGCCTCCACTATAGTAAAACTATATATTAACAATTATATTTACATATTTACAGGTATTTTTAATGAATAACTTGAAATTCGTTCGATAGTTGGGATGTGAGTTGCCACAGTTGTCACCCAGGCAGCAGCATCATCGTCGTCTCATATCTTATGTGACTTGCCTATCTAACTATTTAATTTTAATGAAACATTAGTTTTGATTGCAGATGAAATATGTATATTGAAAATAAATATTTTCTCGTTGAAATCGAGGTTGGAAAAGTCATAATTATAATAAACTACATAATTTCAAGACGAGTCTAATTATTTTGTAATTCAATCTAACGAAAACTTCCATTTATGACGAACTATTTTTTTTTTTATTGTACTTTTTGAACATTTTTTATTTTACTATCCGACGTTCAAATTTTAGTTAGTAGTAAAACAGTAGTGGGCGTCTTGGAGCCTGTGAACATTGATTCTAGCGCTGCCTACCACCATTTCTCGCAACTAAATGGGTTAATCACATTTTGACTTTTCCTTTCTCTCTTCCCTATTCTATTTTAACAGAACCGATTGAGTAGTATTGTATGTAAAGCGTAAAATATTATTCCCCCAGTAATCAATCAATTGTTTAGCATTTTAAACTTATTATAAAAGTAATGAGGTGAATTATATTGCTTGACCTCTCGGTATTTTCCAGAGCATTCAATGAGTGACCCGATGAAAGCTGAGAAAGGAACTCATACTTACCTGGCGTGGGGGTTACCTTGATCATTAAGGCGGTTCCCCCAGGGTGAGGCCTAACCATTGCACTTCGGTTGGGTTGACCCCTGCGAATACCTCAAATGTGGGTATCTCGGGCGCGTAATTTTTGGTAGTCGGGACTGCGTTCGCGCTGTCCCGGATAAATCGTGATAAAGTAGTTGTAGTTTCCTTGAGCCAAGAAAGACCGCACAACAATAAGACAAGATTTGGCCACATATACGCACTATAAATGTTAGTTTTCACCGGCTTTCATTTATTATTTCGGTGCTGTGAGTGAGTTAGGGTTGTGCCGGTCCGGGAAAATTCTGTCACAGGTTCAACTGCTCCAGTGACGCTGTTGGAGCAGTGACAGTTACAGAGGAGAGACCGGAGCAATTATGTTGCCCCTGCGCGTATGCATTGTAGCTATTTCTGTCCCCTGGGAACAGCTATTTTCCAAAGCAGGCCAGATAATATCAGAAAGACGGACCCAATTATCACAAATGAAGGGAAGAATGCTGTTATTTTTAAATCATAACATTAATAAAAAATTATATGTTTATTTTATTTTCTTTGGTTATTTTATTTTATGTTGTTTGTTCCATTGTAATAAATGTCTATATTACAACTGAGTGTATATTACTAATTATTGACCTTCCTCTTATAATTTAATTATAGTTATTGCTACATAATTATAATAATAACACATTTATTTCTAGATATTATTCTAATAATTTATATTATGCCCTCCCTTCTACCTGCAGTACCAGTACCGGTACTGATATAGGAATAACCGCATGAGGATTGAATTTCTATGTCATAGCTTGTCCAATGTTCAACATAAAACTCAGTTAAAGGAAAATAAAATAATGAAGGGAGGAGGGATTTTGAAATCGGCGCACTTTTCCCGCCAAGCAGCATTTTGTTTCGGATTGTCCAGTCACAGATTCTAAAAAAAATAGGAGGGGAAACTAGAAAGGGACGGCGATCTCGATCCGAGTACCGGTACAGCGGAACAGGAGCAGAGATCGTTGAGAAAATCCTCCCTCCCAAGGTCTGTGTCCACGGCTTCTGCTCCAAACTGTACCGGTAATTTTAAACCAATGGAGCAGGTGGCTATTGCTCCGGCCCGAGATTAGGAGACATGTCACTGCTTCAGCTGTACCGTCCCACCCCTAGAGTGAGTGTCTGTGTGCAGATAACTCCCAACAGAAAGAATATAATATTTATGGTAAATCCATTGTTAATTTATTAATTCAAGGAGTTTTACATTATATTTAAGAGTCAATTTCAAAACTAAAACGTATGAGAAAGCACCCAAAAATTATGCCAGGAAGAAAGAAATGAAATATACAAATTAAATTAACGTTAAATAAACGCTGTTTAATAAAAAAATTAAATAAATGGAGAATCTCCTCATGGCAGTAATCTAATTTTATCCTACGACCACAGTACCCGCCAACGGCCATACCACGTTGAACACACCGGTTCTCGTCCGATCACCGAAGTTAAGCAACATCGGGCGTGGTTAGTACTTGGATGGGTGACCGCCTGGGAAAACCGCGTGCTGTTGGCATTTTTTTTTTTTTTTTAATTTTTTTACATAATAAATTAATTACTGTCGTATTTTATACCTAATAATTATAATGCGAATTTCATACAACTTCTAGAAATAACTAATCAAAACCTCAAACGTCTCTCATTATTTTTTGTTATAAACGCGTATATGGGTATCTCAGGCGCGTAATTTTTGGTAGTCGGGACTGCGTTCGCGCTGTCCCGAATTAATGTTTACAATCTTTCTTCATGGTATACCGTAATAGGTTTTTTTATTTTGTGGGAGCATCGGGACCATCGCTTAACGTCCCATCCGAGGGAAAGCGTCACTTCCCAGATAAAATAAACTTAAGTTGTTTTAGTATTTACTTTCGTATTTAAGGGCCTCGGCCGGTTTTCGTAATGGCGATCTTGAGCTCAGTAGGCAAGCACGCATACCACTGAGCTACCCGAGCCCAAAAAGAGATAGGAAGTAACCGAAATTTAGAACAGATTCTATGCAATTTCTTCGTTATACTGAAACTGCAGTTCATGTTTCAAGCCACCTTCAACGGAAAAAGCGATATATCTTAACTTGGGGTTTTTAGGTTTGGGCACAAGAGTGAGCCTTCCAAGAGGAACTTTTACAACCTGTTTATCGCCGTCTCCGCTGATCATAGGATTTTTCCTAGAGTAAGTGCAGGTGCATGACTCTGGATAATTCAAAACAAACGCTAATGAGGCAGCACTGGTATCAGTTGGCGTATCGAAGTTTGAAGGCTAATCCAAAACCATGTATTTATAATTATTAGAAACATAAAGCAGTCGTTGTAAAATGAACTTAAAGTTTACCGTAAGCTTAATTTGTTTGTTTATTTATTTATTATTAATGCTCATCTGAATAAATACAAGAGACGGCCATAGATAGTCTTTAAATAAGGTTAAAATATTATTTTATTAGATCATTAAATTTAGTTATTTTCTTCTTCAAGGTTCATTTTGCATTTATCTATTTTTTTTTTTTCTATTTTAACAAATGAATCTTTCTATCGCTATATTTCACTAGCTATTTGTGTTTTAAGTAAGTTTCTATTGAAGAGCAATGAGTTTGATTTCAAATACAGTAAATAGGCTTATTTTTAAAATGAACGGTTTGCTTAATAGTATATCTCTGAAAGCCATGATGGCCGCGCGGGCTAGAGTGTAGGGAGGGGCAACAAAGGTCGATTGGTTTCAGATGAAGAGCGGAAACTTAGTAAATTAAAGGACTGGGGAAGTACATTGCTGCTATTCACCGACTTCCCCGTTATATGAAGTATAGGGGAAGTTATGTAATCAGATGTTGAGCTAGACCGTATATAGGAACACAAACTCTTCTCCAGATGTGAAGTCGGACTCCAGGTTTCACACACACATAGATCGGGGAATTGTAAACTCCTAGACGGAAAGGGTCAGGTAGAAAATATAGAAAAATGAAATGTGTAAATTCCTAGATGAGTTTTTTTTTTTTTTATTATCTACAATTACCTATTTACAACTGTATACAATTAAATACAACAAGCAAATGTGCTAATAAAGAGGCAATGGCAATTTTAAAACGTCATGAGGGGAGAAATCACCCAGTGGTGACACTCCCTAGTCACTGTTTTTCTCTCGTTTGTAGTTATTCACTGTCACTGCTTCTGCTCAGGAGGTCTCTAGGCCATTGACGCTTAAGCCGTCGTTGGGGAAGTATGGCGGAATGGAGGGCACGGATTAGAGGATTATTGTGGGAACTAAGAAGAGAAAATAATTTTTTATATTTGGATTTAGCGACTTCAGTGATTTTCTCTTGTTTTAAAAAGAAAATCAGACAAAAATTTCCTTCACACTTTATCTAGACTTAGGACTAGCAATCACATATGGTAGTTTATCGATATTATAAACAAACAGCCACTTTAGTGGGTGTTTGGTGTGTTTAAAAGTTTTGTCTGATGAGACTTTGTCAACTTATCACAGAAATATTTCATTCCGTTCGTCTTCACATTCTCCTTCTGGCTTCTTCTATCTTTTAATATTTACAATAAATACAACATATTTAAGATTTTCTATAAATTATTTTATTTTTATGTGCCATAATATAATTCATCTTTGAAATTAATCCATTTTCGTACTCTGTTATTTTATTCGCATTATATTTTTTCCTAGCTTCATTTTTTAAACATTTTCTTCCGTGTACATTTAATTCTGCGCTTCATATTTTTATGTATGTGTTTGTTTGAAATGATTAAAGGACTTCAACGAAGTTAAATATGTGAGGATGATGGTGATAAAAGTTTGCATTAAAGTCCGAATGAAAACTTTCACAACCGTTTGTCGTCGTAAGTCCTGATGCTCCGGCTGGTCGACACCAAACCTGAGGAGGGAACGTACTTTCTTCTGATATATAAAAATCCACTAAATAGTCTGTAAAGTTCTTTCACTAGTAATCTTATAAACTTGCATGTTCATGAACAGTATGTAACCTATGTACAATCAGGACTCACTGAAGACTATGGCTTCGTTTGGTCATTTCACGGTCCCTATTAATCCCCCTACATTCCGTCTACTACGTGAACCTGAACCTGTCGCCTTCAATGGAAGCTCATGACCGTCTAGGAGTTTACATATATCAAGTGTTTGTTCCTAAGTTCGTCCAGGAGTTTACGTACCCCCCATAGATCAAAACTGACTTTGGATATGATGCTTTAGGTTCCTCCAAGAGATACTTTAGTTAGTGTGGGATATTTCTTAAAAATAATTATGAAAAAGAAAGTATTTTTTAAAAAAATGTTCGCTTTATTCATTCATACTCAAGGAGATAGTTTTATCAAAGAAAAACAAATGTGTTATATGATTGTGTTTATTTATTTCTTCACTAATGCTGCATCATATTCATTTGTTAGTTTTTGTGACTTATGCCCGGGCTTTGACTAAGTAACATTGACTGCTATAGAAAATGTTGTCTATCGAGGTTTAGTTACCGATAGGGGAGGATCTTTAAAGAGTACCTGATATCGCATCAGCAAAAAAAACTTACATTTAAAATCGTCCAGGAGCAATGTGCTATGATGATACGATACTCCATATCGTCGCTTAAGCAGCAACACAGCAGATCTCAATTTTGAGAGTTTTACAGGAAAGAGGAAAAACTTATTTAAAATGATTATTGTAGTAATTTTACTTTATCAACGAGTGATCCAATGTTTATTTGATCAAATATTTATTATTTGTTTAAACCAAAAGTAATTTAATTAAAAAGGCTGGTATTTATGGTGTTGAGTTATCCGCTGTTTGCATGTAGGGTAGGGTGGTCGTTAATAATGCAAGGTTCAAATTTTAACGCTCTCACACAAAAATCTCGATCGACATGATAAAAAAATACGATTGGCATTATTCCGGGCCCATAATAAATGATTTAACCCGTGCCGGCAGAGGAATCAAATTTTCCGTGTATTTTAAATGGCGTTTAGTGATGTTTCGGGTTTTTGTTCTATAACTATGAAACTGTCTATCGTAAATCTCTGAAAATTTGTACACTACTATTTTTGAAGTTGCTGAACACGAATATTTCATCAAAAGTTAAGTTTGACAAGTTAAATTAGTCGAAATTCGTTATAGAAATTGACATACATTTCAGGTTTTTTGAATATGTAGTTAAAAGGAATTGTATCATTCTTTTGACAGTATTAAATGTTTTATTTCATTTTAACTTTTCAAAATTCGTATACAAATCTGCTGACAATAACTGTTACATTGAAAATTGAATTTATGGACAAGTTTCATAATCAACTAAGATCAAATAATAAAGAGAGTAAATTTTTATCATAAATGTGGATTCAAGGTCAAATAATCGATGTCATTAATCGATGTTTTGTTGGTCGATACCCATCCCTGCGCTGCAAAATAGAATTCAAATTGAAAAGAAAAAAAATTATATGAATTAGATTTTTTATTCCCCAAAAAAATCGAAAAATATTTTTCGCAAATTCGGAAGCCAATTTTGACAGTTTTGACTTGACCAATATAATTTTTGATGAAATATTCGGGTTCAGCAACTTCAAAAATAATAGTGTACAAATTTTCAGAGATTTACGATAGACAGTTTCATAGTTATAGAACAAAAACCCGAAACATCACTGAACGCCATTTAAAATACACGGAACATTTGATTCCTCTGCCGGCACGGGTTAAATAATTTATTATGGGCCCGGAATAATGCCAATCGTATTTTTTATCATGTTGATCGAGAATTTTGGGTGAGAGCGTTAAAATTTGATCTTTGCATTATTAACGACCACCCTAATGTAAGGTTGAGATGTATGGTGTCTTTTTTACGTTTTTCACGCTCCTAGTGGCCGGTAGAGTGAAACTAGTAATCTGAGCTTGTTTCCCGCGAAAATACGAATCCAACAATGTGCATAACTCAATTTGGGCAAAAATTGAGTTATGCGGTGTTGCTGCTTAAGCGACGATATGTTCTTCGTGATACAGATGACGGAAGGATTCCCTGTGTATTTTTTCAGAGGAAACCCAGCATCAGTCATTGTTATCGTGATAATAAGTTTATTTAACCTCCCATATAAAATGAACTAAGGGCCTCGGTCGGGTTTCGAACCCGCGATCTTGAGCTCAGTAAGCAGACACGCATACCACTGAGCTACAGGCGCTCTCCCTTAATTTTATTGAATAACACTATCCATTTGTTTAATTATACTCTTTACATTTTCCATATGGTACCTAGGCCTGAATGTTTATCTTCAGGTTTAATATATTATTGGATCATATATTATATATCCATTGATTTGAATATCAATTATTTGTTTATCTTAATTTCATATTATCATATGTCCTATTCGGCGTTCTCTTTAGGCCCTTTTTTTTCAAAGCAATCCGAATTGATCTCAAGGCATTGCATTTGACATTCTAAGAACAACATTTCAGTTTGCGGAATTTGTTTTGTCGTTAAAATATAGTTGAATGTTTTTTTTGAGAAATGTTGTATTCATCTAAAGACTTATAATTAAAGTTGTACAACTTTAAACTTCTCTTCATCTATCCGGGGGGAGGGGAGGCCCTTCTAACCTGAACTCCACGATGCTGGCGCAGCCTGGTATCAGTTTCACCAAGTAATTTTGTTAATTCACAAATTAATCATTCTTACTTGTTTTTCTTATTCTGTTAACAAATTGGGTAAGAGGAAAATCTTATTTTATTGAAACTTGAAATGTTTTTCAATGAAATAATAATTTTCTTCGCCTTTTAAAGTATTTACGAGAGTGACAATATGAATTCCAACCTTGGCCTCTCGGTATTTTTCAGAGCATTCAATGAGTGACCCGATGAAAGCTAAGAAAAGAACTCATACTTACCTGGCGTGGGGGTTACCTTGATCATTAAGGCGGTTCCCCCAGGGTGAGGCCTAACCATTGCACTTCGGTTGGGTTGACCCCTGCGAATACCTCAAATGTGGGTATCTCGGGCGCGTAATTTTTGGTAGTCGGGACTGCGTTCGCGCTGTCCCGGATAAATCGTGATAAAGCAGTTGTCTTCATAGACGGAGGTTGTGTCGACTGAAGTTGCAGCACGACGTGCCATGCTAGACGGACCGTAGGCCTCAGTCGGCGGTTTAGTTGCTTTCTTGTACTGCGCGGATTTATTGAAAAGTGCTAACTAGCGTAAAAGTTGTCGGTGAATCACTCCACTTGAGCTCGAATCACACACAGACCAACGGGGTTTTGTTTAAATGTTGAGAAACCTATTAACTCATTTCTGCCCGATCACATATATTTCCCTTACCTTGGACTAGATTGATTTTCTGTCTGAAATTATTCATTCATTTATTATTCATTGAACTACATTATTCAGTTGCTAAATTTTATTAAAATCAGTTCATTTGTTAATTTTTTTTTTTAAACTTACACTGCCATATTTTCATGTAAACATATCTTTAGAGAATATAAATCTCAATAATTTTTTTTAGCCTTCAAATTCGCATACTTTTGTCGTTGCTTTGCTTTTTTTTTTACCATTTCAACCATTCTATTTGACCACAAGCATTCAAGCAACTTTTCAGTCAGTTGGCGGAATACGCAAAACTTATCAAAGAATATTTTTGGAGAAATATTTTTTTATCTGGCCCAAGCTACAGATTTTGTTTATTATGATATTATGGTACAAAATGTCTTTTTTTAAGCTTTACTTTCTTCTATCCGAGAGGAATTGCGAGACCCTTCTAACCTGTGATCCTTGATGTTAGCTCCCCTTGATGTTTCCCCAAGCAATTGTTTTATTCACATACTATTTTATGTATAACTAACATACTTATTTGTTTCTGTTATTTTATTTATAACTTAGGTAATACGAAAAGTAAAGGAGCTCAGAAAGGATCTCATACTTACCTGGAGTGGGAGTTACCTTGATCATTAAGGCGGTTCACCCAGGGTGAGGTCTTTCCATTGCCCTTCGGTTGGGTTGACCCCTGCGAATACCTCAAATGTAGGGATCTCGGGTGCGAGATTTTTGGTAGTCGGGACTGCATTCACGCTGTCCCGGGTAAATGCGTCCAAAAAGAGGTTGGTTCCACCAACGCTCGGTTAGACTGTTCCGTTTCGGCCGACATATCACCGGTTGACGAAGATCTGGCCACGTGGCAACTTGTGCCATGCTAAATGTCCAGGTTAAAAAGAAAAACAGATCTTGGACGACATTAAATTAAAATTGCGCGTTTATAACAAAAAATAATGAGAGACGTTTGAGATTTTGATTAGTTATTTCTAGAAGTTGTATGAAATTCGCATTATAATTATTAGGTATAAAATACGACAGTAATTTATTATGTCCAACGTGGGACTGGAAAAATTGAAATCTTCCTGCAGGAAAAAAAAAAAAAAAAAATGCCAACAGCACGCGGTTTTCCCAGGCGGTCACCCATCCAAGTACTAACCACGCCCGATGTTGCTTAACTTCGGTGATCGGACGAGAACCGGTGTGTTCAACGTGGTATGGCCGTTGGCGGTAACAGACGTCAGTCTTTCAGTTCTTCATCTCATCATAAGGAGATTCTCCATTTAATTAATTTTTTTATTAAACACCGTTTATTTAACGTTAATTTAACTGTCCGGCATAATTTAATTTGCATTATTCATTTCTTTTCCCCTGGCATACTTTTTGGATGCTTTCTCGTTTGCGATTTTTGTGCGTTAACCGTCTAGAATTATTTGCATTACATGTTCTCACGTTACTTCAGTATCACTAGGTGTAATTTTTACTTTATCATGAGGATAGGAAAAGTGTAAAAATACGAGTTTTTCGTTTTTATTTTTGTTTTATGACCTCAGGAAAATGTCTATGTACGAATGTGTTTCTCCGAAACTTCTTTGAAGAATGTCCATCTGGTCCTGCTGATTTGAACGGTCCAAACGAGCTTATAGCCCATTTAGCCGCTCGTTCACTAATAATTACCCTAGCTATTGTTTGGTCTTGCCTATTGCTCGACCTCTCTGTATCCTCCTCGCGTCGTCTCTCCCAGGTCGCACCTGGGAGGTGTGACCTCAGCATTATTTCTAGCGTTTCCTCATTATTGAGGGTTCCAGTTCCGTCGTTTCTTTTCACCGTCCCAAGCCTTGCTTCCCCGCAATTGCTCAGAATTCTCATTATTCTCGACGATTCTCTTGCCCCTTCAACTTCCTCACAAAACCGTTTCCAGTTTTCCCATTTAGCTTTTCTTATTTCCTTACTATATTCTTTCTTCGCTTCTTTGTAGAGGACCCACTATGGTTCCCCTTTAGTTTTCTGCATCGTTTTCGTAGGGAGCCTAATGTGGCTCCCCACCACGGTGCCCTCCTTGTTTCTCTACATATTAGTGGACAGGCAGCCTGAAAGGCGTCCAGTGCTATCCCTCAGAGTTTCTCTTCCATCTGGTTCCCCCCGATTTCCTACTGCTGTGTCTATCTCCCTATCGAAGATTCCCCAATATATCTTTCGTGGGTTTCTAGAGCTCTCTGTTTCTCTAATTTTAGCTCTGATTTTAAAACCACGCCAGGTAAGTATGAGTTCATTTCTCAGCCTTCATCGGGTCCTTTCTCTAATGCTGTACAAAGTACTGAGAGTTCAAACAATATAATTCACCTCATTGCTTTTATAATAAGTTTAAAAAGCTAAAAAATTGATTGATTACGGGGGGAAAATATTTTACGCTTTACATACAATACTACTCAATCGGTTCTGTTAAAACAGCGTAGGAAACAGAAAAAGGAAAGGTGGAAATGTGATTAACCCATTTAGTTGCGAGAAATGGTGGTAGGCAGCGCTAGAATCAATGTTCACAGGCTCCAAGACGCCCACTACTACCATAACTGTTTTACTAATACACTAAAATGTGAAAGTACGTAACTAATATTTTGTATTATTTCCAAATTTCAACGAGAATATATTTATTTTGAATATGTTTATATGGATACAACACAAATTTGTCTTGGGAAGTACATAGGCAGGTTCTTTGTGACATTATGAGTCGACGATGATGCTGCTACCTGGGTGACAACTGTTGTAACTCACATTCCACATAGCCGTTCAATTTCAAGTTACTCAGAGAAAATACTTGTCAATATGTAAATGTAATTGTTAAGATATGGTTTACTATAGTCTCCCCTTTACTCTCCCCTTCTTGACCGAATTTGAGGATTTGAGTGGTTTTGATTAGTTATTTCTAGAAGTTGTACGAAATTCGCATTATTATTATTAGGTATAAAATGCGACAGTAATTTATTATGTAAAAAAAAAAAAAAAATGCCAACAGCACGCGGTTTTCCCAGGCGGTCACCCATCCAAGTACTAACCACGCCCGATGTTGCTTAACTTCGGTGATCGGACGAGAACCGGTGTGTTCAACGTGGTATGGCCGTTGGCGAGAAAAGAGGTCAGTCTTCCAGTTCTTCAGCAAACTATGTAAGATAAAATTAGAATAATACCGTGAGGAGATTCTCCATTTAATTAACTTCTTTACTAAACAGCGTTCGCGTATATGTACGAATGTGTTTCTCCGAAACTAATAGATCGATTAAACGAGTATGTAATGTAATTTAAGGAACTCAGGAAATAAAAAAAACAACAATTTCGGATGTCGCGCAATGGATATTATGGTCAGGCGCAAGTGGCCCAGATGGCTTTTAAAATAGCTTTTTTGTGATTGATGATTTTTAACTTAATCCTATTGGAAAATTTAATTTAGGTAGAAAATAATTCTGTTAGTTTTGAAATTGATTAATGTGTGGACTCTTTGATATAATGTAAAACACCTTGAATTAATAAATTAACATTGGATTTACCATAAATATATTCTTTCTGTTGGGAGTTATCTGCACACTGACACTCACAGCACCGTAATCAATAAATAAAACCCGGTGAAAACTAATATTTATGACCGATTAGATAACATTTATACTTCGTATATGTGGCCATATCTTCGGTAATAAAAAAAACCCGGTGAAAACTAACATTTATGTTCGTATATGTGGCCAAATCTTGTCTTATTGTTGTGCGGTCCCAAGGAAACAACAACTACTTTATCACGATTTATCCGGGACAGCGCGAACGCAGTCCCGACTACCAAAAATTACGCGCCCGAGATACCCACATTTGAGGTATTCGCAGGGGTCAACCCAACCGAAGTGCAATGGTTAGGCCTCACCCTGGGGGAACCGCCTTAATGATCAAGGTAACCCCCACGCCAGGTAAGTATGAGTTCCTTTACTCAGCTTTCATCGGGTCACTTATTGAATGCTCTGAAAAATACCGAGAGGTCAAGCAATATAATTCACCTCATTACTTTTATGATAACTTTAAAATGCTAAACAATTGATTGATTACGGGGGGAATAATATTTCACGCGTTACATACAATACTACTCAATCGGTTCTGTTAAAACAGCGTAGGAAACAGAAAAAGGAAAGGTGGAAATATGATTAACCCATTTAGTAGCGAGAAATGGTGGTAGGCAGCGCTAGAATCAATGTTCACAGTAATGTGATGGATAACAAATAAATCACGTATGTACGAAACAATAAATAATATGTAGAGATATATACAAGATAAGTAAAATAATAATAATTAATAAATAAAAAAAAAAAATAAAACAAAAAGAAAAAAAATGGTTATGTGCTTATGACCACACGACAGAAGTGAAAACTTCCGATTTTCTAATTTTAATATATATATGTCACAGTCAAAGTGTGAATTCCAGTGAATGTATACATTAACTAGTCAATGTATACATTAACTAGCCGTTTTAGTGAAAGTATCAATTGATTATAAAAATGAACACTATTGCTAGAGAATGTATACATTTACTAGACAATGTATACATTTTCTAGTGTTCCTTAGTGAAAGTATCAATAAATGAGAAAAAAAGGTTTTTGTAAAAAAAAAAAAAAACTAAAACTAAACTTCAAAATTTATTTTACAATATAAGTATCTAGATGCAACAATAACATAAAATATAAACATTTGTAAACAATATTAAAATGGATTTTTTGAATAAAAGCTGATTTTAATTATAAGCTAGAACCTGTACTACTTCAAATATAGGAACGACGGGAGGGGCAGATATATCGTCCCGCCGGCGGAACGCCGGCAAATACGCCCCCAACTTTTGTAATATTTCCATTTATGTTATTAATGCTAGCTATTTATACTTTCACTAAGGCATAGACGTATGTGTATACATCCATGTACACTTTGACTAGAGAATTCAGTCAATGTATACATTGACTAGTTAATGTATACATTCACTGGAATTCATACTTTGACTGCAACATATATATATAAATACTAATAATTACATTGATGTTATATAATGGATTAGAAGGCGCCGGTAGCTCAGTGGTATGCGTGCTTGACTTCTGAGCTCAAGAACGTGGGTTCCAAACCCGACCGAGGCCCTTAGTTTATTTTATCTGAGAGGTAAAATAAACTTATGCACGTCGTCCTTCGGATGGGACGTTAAGCGATGGTCCCGAGCCTGTACGATGTCAGGTACTCGTTAAAGACCCCTACTCTAGGTGAATAAAAAATTTAGGGTAGGCAAAATTTAGGACTCCCACAGTAGAGTCGGGCTCATGTCCATCAGAGTGACGAAATAGCGCTCTGGTAGTAGGCGATATGACCTCGTAGTTAAAGCCCGGGCATGAGTCATAAACCTAACCTAACCTATAATGGATTAGTTTGGTGAATCAGAAAGAAGGTGATTATTATATAAATAATTATTATTCTTATATAAAACTAGCAGTAATACCCGGCGTTGCCCGGGGAACTTTGACTTTTCTCCCAATATCTCCTATAAGGCTATTCAGTTCCTCGACAGTACATTCATGATGTTATAATTTTCAATTATTCATACGGAATAAGGCTTATAGTCCTTCAAGAGTAGTAACGCTAGCTTTTGAGCTAAAACTAATTTATTCAAAAAGATTTCTCATTAATCGTTGCAATGGTTTTCGAGTTACAAAGATTGCGTGAGTGGATGCTGGGATGGTCCAGGGGTTGATTAAAAAATAGACCTTAACCTTCCGGTAGATAAAACTTATCTATTCAAAAAGATTCCTCATTAATCATTGCAGTGGTTTTTGAGTTACAAAGATTGCGTGGGTGGATGCTGGGATGGACCAGATATTGAGGTACTAATACGCCTATAAACTTCCACAGACGATGACGAACAAATTAAAAAAAAATTAATCAAATCCATAAGCCGTTCGTGAGTTATAGCGGTACAACGCTCAGACATTTTCAGCTTTATATATATGATTATTTATTTTTATTTATATAGGTACTCATAAAGTAATATTAGTTACAAAATATATAATCATATTTGTGAATTAATTATTTAGTTGAATTTTGCTATGATTGGACTTCTTCATTGCTATTATATTCTAAGAATGAAACAATAGGTTTATGGTAGCTGAAATATGTTATAAATACTTTAGATTCGAATTTATTTAAATATCTAAAAAAAAACTCCGTCAAGCGTTGTTCTGTATTTTATTGTGCTCTCATTTGAATCATTTGACATAATTAAATTGAATTTTGATTTCAAAATGATGATTGATTACAAAAGGACACATTATATTATATATTATATTAAACTGCTCTCAAATAAAGTATTAAGTACTAACTGTATACACACATTATATACAGTTGAAATACTACACTGATTATATGCAAAACATACATAATATTATTTTATTATTATAATACGATAATAAAAAAGTTATTCTTGAAACGACTCCCTTGTTAGACAGTAAACGTGGCTGATGACAACTGGAGCCGATTCTATACGATTCAGTGCGTGACCGATCCGAGCGCGCTTGATGTCGAGTGGAGCCGAGTAAACCCGAAGCTGACTGTTCAATTTCGTTCAGAGCGCGCCTAAAGAAGTTTTCACTTCAAAATTAAATACTTCAAATTAAGTGCCTTGTACATTTCAGTTCGAACATTCCTGGTTTTCTGCCATCCCCATTCCTTCAACTTAATAGGAGGCCGCTGGGGCTGGAGCCCCCGCCATCCTGGTCCACCTGTAGACTGCTTAGCAGTGGAGGTGGAAGGAGTTGAATACTTGAGGGGAGAAGCTGGTCACCACCAGTACTCCCAGATATATTTGCTATGCACCCAGATCTAGTCCACCAGTCTATTGAGCTCATCATAACTACGCTCAGTGGTATGCGTGCTTGACTCCCGAGCTCAAGAACGTGGGTTCGTAACCCGACCGAGGCCCTTAGTTTATTTTATCTGGAAGGTAAAATAAACTTAAGCACGCCGTCCTTACGATGGGACGTTAAGCGATGGTCCCGAGCCTGTACGATGTCAGGTACTCGTTAAAGACCCCACCCTAGGTGAATAAAAATTTAGGGTAGGCAAAATTTAGGATTCCCACAGTAGAGTCGGGATCATGTCCACCAGAGTGGCGATATGACCTCGTCGTTAAAAGCCCGGGCATGCATGAGTCATAAAACCTAATAACTGGGCTTGTTAGCGTATTAATAATAACGGGATGTATACGAGGTTGTTGTACATTTTCTTATGGTGATTTACCGATTGTAAATGTTCGAAAAAATAACTAAAATATTATCATACGTCTAGATACATGGGAAGTAGTCATTGTTGCCCCTGTTGGATTACTAATGGTTAAAGTTACGTTCGTAGAAACTTTTCATGGTAGTTAGGGTGGGCCGGTCCTGGCGGTACTGCAATGCCAGGTCAACCCGTGATGGGGAGTGAGCAAGCTCACATGAACCCCATCGGATTTCCAAAAAGAAGTTTAATCACGGAAGAGGGATCCATATAGGATCCGTACCAGAGATTAAGCTGATAAGAACAGATACTACACTTTGATCTTAGCCAAAAGGCCGAGAAGCGATAATAGAATAGATCCCACTTGAGTTAGTATACGTGAGTGTGCAAAAAATGAAGTCGGGAAGTACCTCTTTCATGGTGTCTCTATAATTAGATGTTGTAGAGCTTTTAAATTATTGCTTTCACCATTATCTACAATTTCATTACCTTCACTTCAGGAAAAATATTAAAGATCAAATTTACGTACGTACATAAATTATATCAATGTACAAACTGAGATTACAAGTTTATATGAACTGTTTCCATAGATGCCTGCCAGGTCGCGCCATCGTCGACCCTCATACCTCATGTTCAACTTTATTTTCCCAGTTTAATTCAGACAATTTAAAGCATCGATGTCTTTATTGTTTCTTTTGTTCTATTATTGTGAATATCTTGTGCCTCCTAAATCTACAGACTCTTTACAGGTTGTTCTCATCTAAAGGTTACGTGTAAAGGTTTGTATATTGCACTGATGTAATGTTGAATTACGAAAATTCTGTTAAATTAAATTTTTAACAATTTTCTACGTTAATCCTGAGATTGACATTCTTATACCCAGTAATGGCAGTATGAAGTACTTCTTTTAGCGCGAGGCGCTGGGCGGTGGCACCTAAAACCGCTACTGCATACACACACACATACGCAACCCCAAAAATGGTCAAAACATATTGAGAAGACCTTGAAACGTGAAAATCCGTTGAAACCTCGATCTCGGATTTTTGCACGTTTGCAATACTTCCTTATAATAGTATAATATACACATAGAGGTATAAGAAAGTAAAAGGACAAATTTTGCTCGGCTATTAAAGAGGCCAGAAGGTAATTAAAATTCAAAAGGGTCTAAGTGCCAAAAAAATTATTTCCCGAGTTAGTAGTTGCAAAACGATCTATGGACAAGCCCCAATAACAATCAAAAGGATTTATTGTGTAAAACAAAAAGCAAAGTGTAACATTTGAGAGTTTTTATCATTTTCTTAGGAATTTTATTTTCGGCACAAGGACCCTTTTGAATTTCAACTCTTCAATTTTTTGGTACGATGATACATCAAAACAATAATTTAAATGTTTTTGAACCCGCCCAATTGGGCAACTCCGGGTTCCCGTTAGACTGAGAAGGAAGGGCTTGCGGGTTGGTTATGAAAGCCCTGTTAGGGTGGGTTAGGTAAGGGCTGAGGGCTTGGTGAATGGAGGGGGCCTGCTTAGTATTCCCCCTTTATCGATCGGGGGGATTAGAGGACCAAAACCCGCCGTGAAGGGACCCTAAAGATAAATAAGGTCCCCAGTGGGAGTGCACATTGAGGGGACGGAGCGGCAGATGTTCCTCGGGCAGTGAGAGTGCAGGGCCGGTCTAGCTAGCATGGAGTTCATCCCGTCCAACAAGGGCCATGTCAAGCTCCTCTACAAGGACTATATGTACACGAAGCACAAGGTGTGTGGCAAGGGGGTGCGATGGCGGTGCGTGGAGCGGCTGCTTAACTGCAAAGGGAGTATCACGACCTCCTTCGCGGGAGACCTTCCTGTCATGACCATCCCTCATAACCATCTTCCTGACCTCAACTCTGTGAGGGAGGCTCGGGAGAAGGGCCGGTCTCAGTTCGTCCTACCCTTCGCACCTCCAGAAGGTAAGTGTGCCCTATCTCTACATAACCTTCCAGCCCCACTCCCCTTGCCAAATGGCCGCCTACATACTCATCGACTCTCAACTTTCTTCTTCTCACCAGTCTTATTTCGCATCAAGATCACAGGAAAACATTTATTTATGAGACAGGTTCGAATTGTAATGGCGGGATTCTAATTCCTACAAAATCTTTTACTAACGTTCCAATGAAAGCAAATTCTGACGAATATGGCCTAACAATCAAATAACTGAAATGGGAAGCGATTATACTGGACCAGCCTCGAATGCAGTTCAAACTCGTCAAAGGAGTAACTTCCAAGACGACAGATGTCAGACATCTACTATATATAATCATTTCTACTGTTTTTTTCTTTCTTTAAGTGAATGACTTTACTGCCATCTGTTGGTGGTCATGTAGAACTGAACTACAGTTACCCTACTGTCATCCTAGGTTGTGCTACTAGACATAGCGTATACCACTGCAACTCACTGAACTAAGTAGATTGCCTTAGTAGCCAGCTATCAAAGCTATAAACGGTGAAAATAAGTATGAATAAGTGGCGTAGAAAAGAACTGATATGGCGTGGGGAGGAAACGACTACAATTTTTTATAACAAAGATACGGGGAAAAAGGATAATCTAATCGTAAAAGGACAAGTAAACATTTTGAACTTTTATACCTGGATGCAGACGTCCATAGGTAAAACCCATGAAGATTTTCAGTCAAATCAGACCAAGGAGAGGGGAGATTCAAAAAGAAAGCGAGATCTTAAAGCATGTTACCATTTTGCCTCACTCACATAACAGTTGCTTCGTCGAAAACTAAGTACACAAACTTTTTAAGTTGGAGAGGTGCAGTGGTAGTGATTTATCGCCATTTTTAGATTCACACAATATTTGATAAAAAATTGGATATAAATGTCAACAATATTAAAGGAAATTGAGATTCTGTCGTATAAACAAAAAATTCAGTATTTGGCCAATGTTTCGGAAACTATTTATTTCCTTCTTCAGGAAATGTTATAATGACTTGAGTGAATCTATTTGGTAGAGAACTTGACCAAATGCTGAGTTGTTTTTTTAGACTACAGAACCTCTATTTTCTTTATTATTGAAAATATATTGTCGACTCTATCAAGGTTTAGTACAAACAGCCGATTGGATTTGGAGGAAGAGCGAAAATGTAATTGATTAATTTCTTCTGGGAAAGTACACAATCAGTGATTCACCGACGATCTTTTTCCCCCATTTAGACTTCATTGTTTTCTGAAGCCATCTCAATGAAGGGTGACTTTGGTGTGAGAACCGAGTTTCCTCTGCCATAACTTGTTCCCAATATGTCTCTACCAAATTGTACAAGGCTTTACACTTTCAGACAGAAGGAGGAACGGACAGACACCTGTTGGTACCGCACCATGTACCCTAGCAACCATTTCAACCCTCATTTTACCCACCACTCGCTCTTTTTCTACTTCCCCAACTCCTTATGGGGTTTTGGATTTATATGTAAAATGTCGTATCGATGCACTCATCACTTAGACAATTATTGGGATTTTTGTGATGAGCCCATCCATTCCTTTGACCGAAATGGCTGGAAATCAGTAGGTGTTCTTCTTATGGGGTTCTGGAAACACTTTCGTGTTGATATACTCAATCTTTAGAGTTATCCTGTTCACACACAGGCAAAGAGGAAAAAACGTTTTTTCTTCTCTTATTTAGGTTAACAATCTCGCACCTCGCTATTGCGCTACCTGCATCTAACGAAATTTTGACAATGGCTCAGTCCAGGGCAAGAACCAATACCTCAGCCTAGTGCAGTCCTCCATCCTGAAAAGGTTTTGCTTTCTGTTTGGTGGGATATGGGAGGCTTAATTAACTAAAAAAGAATGAAACGACCACCAAAGAGGTTTACTGTCAACAGCTTGACCGTTTAAATGAAGTTCTTTCAGAAAAACAGCCTTATTTAGTGAGTAGACGTGGAGTTTTGTTTCACCAGGACAACGCAAGGCCTCACACGGCCAAAGACACGATTTACGAAAATCCATGGCTTTCGTTGGGAAATTATGGCTCACCCACCTTATTCGACTGATTTAGCCCTCTCAGATTACCATTTTTTCCGGAGTCTACAAGATTATTTTACGCGAAAAACAATGAAGTGAAAATGATAGTGAGTCCATTTTTTAATTCAAAAGAGAAAGATTCTATTAAAGAAGGAATAGAAGACTTGCACAACTTGCACTATAAAGCTGTGAATGTTACGTCTGAAATTCCTTGAAATTTGTTCTGTTGAGTGTAGTGTTATGTTTTATCAGGGATGACAGAAGGGGCTGACTCTGAAAGACCTGAAATATTACTCGGCACATTTTCTACCTTGGATACCAACCTTTCATTTTTTACAACAAAAAGGTGTACGATGAAGGTCATAGTTACCTGGCCTGCATGGAGGGGGCAGATGGTTGAGTCGCTCTGCGGCCAGCTGCCCTCAAATTATTATTGTTTTATCCAGGACACGTGGAACGGAACCGTTTCAACTGATACTAAATTTAATCAAGCAGATGTTTCAACTATAATGATTACTATCGATCTATTGATGTTTCTTCTTTTTCATTTCTCTTTTTAAGCACCTATCCTACGTTTAATTAAATTGAAGCACTGTCGGATATCGAAATTGTTTAGCAAGATATCGATAGTGTGTTTTTCTTATTCGATACATACTGAATACAAACCACATTCACTCTCAGAACTATTTGTCCATCCGTTTACATTAACAAACAGCCCATTATTGCATCCGACAATGTTCGATATCTAGGACTTCAGAAGGCGCCAGTAGCTCAGAGGTAGCCTTGCTTTTGACCTCGAGATCACGGGTTCGAAACCCTCAGGTTTTTTATCTTACAGGTGAAAAAACCTTGAGCACTACGTCCTGAGCATGCACGATGTCAGGTACTCGTTAAAGACCTCTCCCTACCCTAGGTGAATAAAAATGTATTATATTTATTTTATCCACCAGAGCGACAAAAGAGCGCTCTGGTAGTAGGTGATATGACCTCGTAGCTAAAACCCCGGGCGATACAAATAACTAATAAATAAATAACAAACTCAAAGACTTAATTTAGACAGACGTTTAACCTGAACAACCCAATAATTCATATTTATAATTGTAATTAAGTACGATTGTAATAATAAATAAATTCATCGGTAAATCACCGGCAATGTACTTCTCCAGCGCAAATTAAGTTATTTAAATTAATAACATTAAATAATATTGTTGGTTTTTTCCGGCATTTCTTCCAGAGGTGTCTTCTTTTTTGAACCAACGTTCATATTGACCAGAAGAAGGGACGTGTAAGTGTCCCGAAATATTGTCAGAAAAAAGAAGACACCTCTGGAAGAAATGCCGGAAAAAACCAACAATTCAACATCCCAGAGAAGTTTAAGAAACACATAGATACATTTTTTTTTTTTTTTTTTTGGCCTTAAGTACGATGCATATTAGCCATGTCACTGTGTTATCTAGTTATTTATTTACAACATCCATGGTCCCGGGAGGGAGTTCTATCTACCAGATAAAACTCACTCCCGGACGGGAATCGAACCCGCAAACCATGGTGAGACCATGCGACCAAAGCCCTACGCTCTAGCCCGCACGGCCACCACGGCCCCCAAGAAACACATTAATTAACATTAACATTATTTACAGTAAAACTAAAGTTTTGTGGTAACCCTTCACCCCTTGTTGGATTTGGGTACAGGTTAAATGAGAACTTCGAGTAGAACAAGAGATATATTTATTTGGACAACACCCTTATTACAAAACCGCGTGGTAACGAACACAAAGTCAGTTGTTCAATAATAAGTCCCATACCGCGTGGGAACTTCACAAGTCACTCACTTACTGTGCTTGGTAACAGACGACTCACTTTATACCCGCGTGGTAATAACCAACTCACTTCCGCATGGTAACTAACGACTCACCTTATACCCGCGTGGTAATAAGGACGAATCCATTCCGCACACTGCGTGCTGGCTCGACCCAGACTCTCAGTCCACCCCGCGTGGTGACCAACTGGTCCCTCTCGTTGTTAAGAGACGACTCACTTTATACCCGCGTGGTAACAGCCAACTCAACCAACTCAGTCCACCCCGCGTGGTGCCCAACTGCTTACTGACTCATGTAGTTCAAGAGTCCCGCCGACTCCTATCGATTGTCTCGGCGTGTTCCCGAATTCACCCACACTCAACTCGTGACTTAACACCCCTCTTCCCTTTTCCAGATTTGGCTAAAAATCAATAGGTGTCGTCTTTAGAGAGTACCGATACACATATAAAATGGAGGGCGCCGGTAGCTCAGTGGTATGCGTGCTTGCCTTCTGAACTCAGGATCGTGGGTTCAAAACCCGACCGAGACCCTTAGTTTATTCTATCTGGGAGGTAAAATAAACTTAAGCACGCCGTCCTTCGGATGGGACGTTAAGCGATGGTCTCGAGCCTGTACGATGTCGTGTACTCTGGGTAAGTAAAAATGTAGGGTAGGCAAAATTTAGGACTCCCACAGTAGAGTCGGGCTCATGTCCACCAGATTGACGAAAGAGCGCTCTGGTAGTAGGCGATATGACCTCGTAGCTAAAGCCCGGGCGTGAGTCATAAAACCTAACCTATCTTATTTCTGACTGATTACATAACATCCCCTATACTTAGTATAACTGGGGAAGTAAATAGAGGTAAAAAGACCCCTTTTTATAAAAGTTCGTAAATATTTTCAAATTTTTTTACATTTAGGAAAACTACGGAATATATTTACAGAATAATTTTTCCAAAAATATACCAATTAGTATGTAAATATTTTTCAGTTCCAACTGAGAGAACAGCTGTTGAAAATACCTACCCACATGCCATATGTCGTTAATATAATGTAACCCTGATCCCATCTCTGTCTGCCAATTGTTATTTTTTCAGTTAATTAAAAAAGACAATTGGTGCCAATTTTTACTTCCCCCCAGCTATATGAAGTATAGGGGAAGTTATGTAATTGGTCAGAAATTCGACGTTGAATTTTCACCGGAATTTCCCGTTTTCCCTCCTGATTCCAAAAATGAAAAAAAAAAAAAACATTGAGAGTCTATGAACACAATAACGTTAGAACGAATGTTTCGAAACCAAAGTGCAGAACCCTGTAAGGACCCTATTGATTTGAAGCTAAATCGGCCAAAAAAAAAAAGGGATTTGGGGGCTTTATATATAATCTCTAAGAGGGCGCCGGTAGCTCAGTGATATGCGTGCTTGACTTCTGAGCTCAAGATCATGGGTTCAAAACCCGACCGAGGCCCTTAGTTTATTTTATCTGGGAGGTAAAATAAACTTAAGCAAAACCTGTTGATCGTCTGAGCTAATATTCAATAGTTGACTTACATAGAGACTCCTAAATCCTCTTACTAAATTGTGTCGTCAATAAATCCAAACATTTGTAGTTATTATTAGGGTTTTAAAATTGAGCCCCCTCCCCTGAACCCCATTTTCCCTTTCGGCTAGAAATTGGCTATATAGTAGTATCGATATATCGATAGTTCACGACTATCGATATTCTCAACAACTATCTATATTAATTTTCCTTCAAATAAAATTTAGGGTAGGCAAAATTTAGGACTCCCACAGTAGAGTCGGGCTCATGTCCACCAGAGTGACGAAAGAGCGCTCTGGTAGTAGGCGATATTACCTCGTAGTTAAAGCCCGGGTTATAAAAGCTAACCTAACGTTTTTTGAAAACTGTCTCAAAATGTTATGAAACTCATATTTTTAGACTTTTTCTTCATTAACCCCCAAAACTGTTGGTCCTATCCACAATATGTTTCTCGTCCAAAATCTTCCATATTTCTTCCTAAATTTCGAATCGCTAATGTTTACTCAGATGTGACATAGGATCAATATTAAAGTTATAGCCCCCCAAAAAATGAAAATATGTCGAAGATATTATTCATAATGTCTCTTATAGTAGAATGTTTTCGAAAATGGAACAAAGAAAATATATGTAAATTGAATAACAGGACTTTCTTATACCAAACACGCTTACAGATCTCTCCACCTCCTTTTCCAAACCATAGTGGATACGTTTTAAATAAAAAATAAAATAAAAGCTTATCGAAATGTTCATATATATTTTTAAAAAGTTGGGTAACTTTTCAAGCCATGTTAATCAACTTTGATGGGAAACAGATTGTTTTCCTAGAAATATTTGAATATTTTGAATGAAGGCTTGCCACTTGTGAACACAAAACCAATCCAGTTCCTAGTATAGAGAAGATATTCCAAGAAACTCCTTCCCCTTTTTTATTCTTCTTCTTTATCATTTTTATTCTCCCCAGTTTCCTTTCTATTTTACTCTATTTCCCTCTTCGAGTTAGTGTGTCGGACTTGGAACTTGGAAATGTGAAGTGTAGCTTGTTCATTTCAGTATGCCGCCAAAATCGGACGTGTGGAAGTTTTTTATCAAACTGGAAAAAAAGTGCTAAATGTACTTTGTGCAAAGTTTTGATTATTTTCGACAGGAAATGTTATTTCTATAAATAAAAATTTTTGATTATTCCATTGATATTTTTATTCCCTTTCATCCTCCATAACATATAATAATTTGTATTAGGTACATGAAAAAATAAATATAAAATAAATATATGTAAATATAATATAATATTGGAATTTTAAAGTAGTATGCATGAAAAGCGGCAACTTACTGAATTATCGATACTATCGATAGTGTCCAACTATCGACAATCGTTCATCCATACCTTCGGCCGATAAAGCTAAATTTCATGTGTGTACATTCATCACATCGGCTGCCCTCTTCTGATCCCGCCCTTCACTTATGTCAATTCCGCTGAAAATCACTAGGTCCTTATGAAGTTGTGGTCACACATATAAAATTTCATGTCGATACATTCATTACATCGGGAG
Organism: Aradus depressus; assembly: GCA_963662175.1. Lineage (NCBI taxonomy): Eukaryota > Metazoa > Arthropoda > Insecta > Hemiptera > Aradidae > Aradus > Aradus depressus. Next base: position 19,566,193 of record OY759215.1, read on the forward strand.
TTATCGTGTTCACAGACACACACGACACACACACACAAACACAGAAAGACATAATAATAATTTTTTTTAACCCTTTGAACTCTCTCGCTTCCCCTCCCTCCTTTTAAATTTATTTCATACTGGCATTATCAGAATCCACGTGAACAATGAAACAAAGAAAACCACTGATGTCAATGCATTATATACTGGGTGGCCCACCATAAACCTGAAAAAAAAAATTTGGGTAAAACTACATCAGAAAATGAGGAAACGGCACCAACCACAGCTCTCTAATTTCCCGTCCAACGAAACCACAACCAGCCTTTTATCTTGCTTGAAATTGTATTTTTTAACTGTTCAAACATCAAGATCGCAGAAAAAAAAAATTTGTGCAAAATTTCTAAAATTTGCCACTGCCCTACACAATGATCTAGAATTTGTCAAATTTCACAAACTTCCACATTTAATACGCTTTCCAACGGTAGGTTAAATGATGCGATTCCTCAAATACTTTTGTAGAAATTGCATTTTAATCAAGATAAGGCTGGTTGTGGTTTCGTTGGGCGGGACATTTTTTGATGTAGATTTAGCAAAAGTTTTTTTTCGGGGTATATACCCAGTAATGCCAATTTTGAATGAAATTGAGAGGGTGGATCTGTAAAAGCGGTGTAACAACAAAAAAAATTTTTTTTTCACATATACCAATATGACAATCCTGTTATGGCCAGAGAACATATATTTTTCTAAAGATTAAGTCCTTATATACAACATACAATAAAATGGCCACCTTTTTAAAAGGAAATTCACTAAAAAGCGTAAAATGAAATATCATGTCCCCCCCCCCCCCCCCTCCCCATCCCCTAACGGGTGGAGCCACATTGAAAAGATGTGAAATGGGTAAATGGAGAGAATAGAGGAGTGGGTCTGTTCTCATATGAAGCAGGGAGGCGGTGACATAGTGTCTCATATGAAGTAGGGTGGTGACATAGTGTCTCTTGCCGTGACATATGAATCTGGTCCATCATAGCTCCTCGTTCTTGTAGAACACCGCCAGAGGCATCCCACCTCCCCCTCCCTGACCGCCCTGCTTACTGCACGACAGGAACTTACAGGAATCTAACAATCAGAAAAACTATATAAAACATATATCAATAATATCAATATTTTTTAACTTCTCAGCATATCGAGAAGTTATTGTAATGGGTTCGAAAATTTAAATCAAAATTTTCATCATATTTTTATATTTCAAGGTCACTCAGCATTTTTACACTTTTTTGAAAAGAAGTATGTGTGTGGTCAATTTTTCCTGCACGAAATCTCGCGAATATAAAATATTATCGTCTCCGCTTTGGTGCCAATCAAAGCGTATCAATGTAAATATGATATGAAAAAAATTGTATCAAATTCGGTCCACCCGTTTTTTTTTTTTTTTTTTTGTGCCAACACAAATATTGCAAAAAAAAGTGGATTTTAGGATTTCTTGAAAAAGATTTATGCGATATAATTTGTTCTGGTGGCAATCGATACACATGTAGCATCCTTTTGAGACAGATTGAAAAATGGGCTGTATGGTGTCTGAAAATTTGGAATGGGAGAGGGGGTTGTGAGGGGGCAAAGCATAAAATTTGTTCTAACTCATTAACGGATGGTCGGATTATCATGAAATTTCACATAATAATATTTTTAAAAGCTAATTGAAAAATAGGGTATGTGACGTCTCAAAATTCTTAACGGGAAGCTACCTCGATCAATACATTTTTCTTCGTCTCTTTAAAAAACTTAAAAAATCGTCTCTGTGAAAATATACCATTGTTAATTTTATAAGTTGAACTAAGTACTAACTCTGCTTCATATTGAAAAAGTTAATAATAAAAATTGTATATAATTCTGTTGTGCTTTCTGCTCATCTTAATTTTTTTTTAAATGAAGATTGGACTATAAAGTTGGTGAAATATGAGTTGCCAAATGTATCAATGACATAAAAGTTCATAAATCTTCGAGCGATTGAGAAACTGAAGCTTTTTTGGTCGAGTGTTGGTACAGAAATGTTTTTAAAAAATCTCAAATCAAAGTTTTAGAATGACCAATGTATATTATTATGTGCAAAAATATATTTGGAAGTAAAATCATTTTTGAAAACTTGTATAAAAGTCGGTTAAAAAAAAACATTTACTATTGTTGGAACAAATAATTACTCTTTTTTATAATGTGAAAGCCCTGGATTTCTCTAACGTATTAAATTGATGCATTTTATTATTGTAATTCCTATTTTATTTGGAAAAAAAAAAAGTTTTTGAGTGAATTTTAATAATTTTCTTCTAATTCAAATGAAAAAATAAATTAAGTGGGAAAGAGGAAGAATTTCTTTATTATTCTTACGTTAGAAAGGATTCAAAATGTATTATTCATAGATGTACCGGCTTTCTACAAATGCATGCAACAACAAAAAAAAAGGTAGAATATATTTCAGATTTTTTTGTTTAAACTTTTCAGAATAAAGACATAAAAATAATAATACATTATATTTATCTTCATCCAATATCCGTCTATCAGATGTTGTAGATCAAATATTGCAATCTATACACAATATAGGAACATATCGAGAAGATATGATAAGTATTTCAACTTCTTGAAAGCTATAGATAGATCCAATAAAATCATCCAAATTAAAAATGTTTCTGTTAGGGAAACTCTCTATTTGGAAACGGAACTTCTTCTCATTGTTCAAAAAGCAAAAAGAAAAACCTTATATAAAAGTCGTGCTTCGTATATAAAAGTTGTAGGATTCTGCACCAATATCCTATAATTTTAGCCATAATTACTTTTATTTAATATTTCTATTATTATCATTATTAACAGTTATGTTGTATACTATTTACTGGATGATATTTGATAATTTATTTATATATATTATTATCATTATTAACAGTTATGTTGTATACTATTTACTGGATGATATTTGATAATTTATTTATACATTTTTTTTTTTCAAAAAATTTCGTTTTTTGTGACTTGAAGAAGTCTGATCGCAACGGAATATCGTCCTGAAAGAAGATTTATCTATATAAATATAAAGTATTAAATATTTATTTCAAAAAAATACAAATTGTATACCTATTGTACTAGGAATTAGATATTCATTTATCTTCTATTATTGATTTATAAAAAAATAAATAACTATTATTCATATTATATATTTATTTGGTATTTTTATGTACAAAATTGTATGACATATTCAATTATGTACCATGTTATGTTTAACAGATATAAATATTATTATTATTCACATGAGTGTCTATGGCACTTGACGGGAACTTCACTTAGACCTCGAGGCCAACTTCTACTCAGACGGCGTGGAGAATTGTCAGGATGGGATTGAGAGGACTTGACTTGTGCAACTGGGTTAGTAGGATGGGATGAAAGTTTGTTGTGGAAGATTAAGAATCGGTATTGGATTAGTTCCTAGACGGTTGGGATATTAGGTCTTCATGGAGTTATTTATTGGTAACGTAGAAGAGAGCACTTACGTTTCGATGAAGGACTTAGGACTGGAGAGCTTGAATGCGGTTTATATTGGATTGTTTTGTTGTACCCCCATAATTCGAAGCCAAATATTGGGTGAATTATAGTCTTATAAGTTGTCAGTTTGTTGACAGTTGCAAGTTCTGACATTGGTCAAGTCTATAACTATAGATACTATATCTATTGGTTATAAAAACGAAATAAATCTTCTTAAACAAAATGCCCAATTTTTTCAAGAATAATGTAATATGGTTAGTCGCACTAAAACACACAGATTACATAATTTTAATCATTTTAATTTAAGTAAAACAAAAGATTTTTCTTCAAAGAATGAGTTTAATTACTAGGTTCTTCTCTGAAAATTTAATAACGTTGACGGATATATTCCCTTTGACTCCAAATATCGCTTCATATTCTACAAATTTTCTTTTTTACTTTCTGTTTCATTTTTATTTTATTTTATTATTTATTTATTTTTTTTTTTAGAAAATAAAAAAAATTTAATGCCTCCTTCCGCGTGATATTTTCTTGAGCAGCGATGCGTTCTTAATTAAAGAGATATTGCTACATTTTCATTTCAGGCCTCATTAAAAGCTCCGATTAGGAGTAAAAAAATAATAATAATAAAAAAAAAAATTTTCCAAGAGCAAAAGGAAGGGTGGAAGATTTTTTTTTTTTTATTTCTTGGCACATTTAATTTCAAAATGGCTGCTGAGTAAAAAAAAAAATGGCGAAAACCTCAGCCCCAAACTTTCCCCTTTTCCCTCTTGGAATATTTTATCGAGCCATGCCTACCCAAGCAGGCCTAAGTTTTATTTCAACATCAAATTTTCTAACTGAGGGGGTTAGAGATGACGAGGGTGGGGGGGATGGGAGGGAGGTCTTGTAATTTTTCCCCTCTTCTCCCCCCACCCCTGAAAGTCGTTTATTAGATAAACTTGCGCAAAGGCACTGGCCAAATTCAATATTTTCTCGCGAATCATATCTGGGATTAGAGGTTGCCCCTTCCACATTTTTATCCGATATGGTATCGTCTTGGGCTCGATATTGATTCCCCCCCCTCTTTTCACTTTTAAGCCCGCCACACTTTTCTGTCTCCTTCTCCCCTCCTCTCATTAGGCAGCACCAGTTTTTAATTCCCCCAACCTTATTTCCATTCTCCATTTTTTAAGGTTTCTCTCCTTCTTATTCTTTATTCCAAGTCGACAAGAATTGATTTCTACTTGCAGACGTCAATGGAAGGAGCAGAGCCACAAAAAGCATTTATTTTAAATAACTACGAAAGTTAGACAGTAGCTACGATGTTGCTGGAAATCCTACATCTGAATCTGTATCGCTATCTGTACTCTGAAATACTGCTGTACCTACTTCGAATATGCGATGAAAACTCGACATCGAATTTCTGACAGATTGCATAAATTTCCCTAAACTTGGTATAGCTGGGGAAGTTAAAATTTTCTTAGTCCAAAAGAAATAACATTACTTACATTAAATGTGAGTCATATATACTCATAAGTCACATTTTTAACTAAATTATATCATAATGATCGAATAATGAATAACAACATTTATAAAAACCCAAAAGAGGGGGGAATAATGCAATAATAGAGGTCGAGATCCGTACACAGGCTCTGATGAAACCTGGAGATCTTGGAAATGGCATACCCGATTTCCACCAAACATGGCTAAGAACCAATTCGCAAATATCAGCTTTTGAAACGAAAAAACCGCTGTAAAATCGGTTCAGCCGTCTTGGAGCTACGTTGGCACAGACAGACACACACACAGACAAAGGCTTCAAACTTATAACACCACCCCTTTTGCGTCGGGGGTTAAAAAAAATAAATGCAATTAATTGAAGATTTAACCTAAACAAAATTTGTTGAACTCCGTCAAATTTTAAAATTAATATACTTTACTTGTACCACAGAAATTTCACAAATATTCTGAACAACTGAGTTTTTTACTTGATTTCTTTATTTTCTTATTAAATAGTATCGTCTATTATTACAATTTTTTTTTTTTTTTAATGAAATAAAGACAATATTATTTCTAATTGAGTAAGTTGCAGACAAAAATGTCTTTTTTCATGGTGATAATTTCAAATTATATTATATTGTTTTTTTATGAGGGCGCCGGTAGCTCAGTGGTATGCGTGCTTGCCTTCTGAGCTCAAAGTCGTGGGTTCGAAACCCGGCCGAGGCCCTTCTTCGGATGGGACGTTAAGCGATGGTCCTGAGCCTGTACGATGTCAGGTACTCGTTAAATACCCCTGCCCTAGGTGAATAAAAATTTAGGGTAGGCAAAATTTATGACTCCCACAGTAGATTCGGGTGTCCACCAGAGTGACGAAAGAGCGCTCTGGTACTAGGCGATATGACCTCATAGTGAAAGCCCGAGCATGAGTCATAATAACTAACTAAAAACCCTTATTTGAATTAAAATGAATAGATTTCAATCAGAGCTCTTTAAATAAAATCCATTATGAAAGGAAAAACAACAATGATTTTGACATTGAAAAAAAAAAAAAATGTACCACATTTTGTGGAAGGCACAAAGTTTGTGCTTGTTTTTTGCGTTTGGTTGCTTGCTTATTGTGCTGGGCGCCGATAGCTCAGAGGTAACGTGCTTGCCTACTGAGCTACCGAGCTCAAAATCGTGGACTCGAAACCCGGCCGAGGCCCTTCGGTTCTTAAGTTTTTTCTCTGGGAGGTGAGGGAACTTTGGGCACGCCGACCTTCGGACGGGACGAGAGCGACGGAGAAGCGCGAGACGCATTATTTAAATTCAAGTCTCCATGAGGACGACGCCTTTTAATTTTCTGAGAAATCGAACACAGAGAAGACAGAGATCAGACGGGCTTATCATAATCATGATAATTGCCGATGTAATGAATATATCGACACATACTTTAGTATAAGGATTCAGAAGTCACTACGTAAGCCAAATATTGAGTTTTAGCCCAAACGGTAGATTGCTATTGAGTAAGTAGAGTTGGGGACGTACATTAGAGGTTGGTACAAGAAAGTCTTATAATCGGATAACAAGAAATTAAGGTGAAAATTTTGCATCGATTTTCCGAATGCTTACATAACTTCCCCTAGACTTCATATAGATAAGTAACAAACTACAGATACGGGGGTAATAATGAAGGAATGCCCTATGAAGTATTGTCACTAGAGATAATTGAATTATAATAATTCATTCTTCCTCCAGGCGGACTCTAGCCAGTTGGAGGGGGTCCTAATGACCGTTGCCAGAGATTTAACAGTTTCCATTGTTCAATCGTCTGCAAACGATGCCGACGATTCTATTGAACATAGGTAAGCGTACAAGATGTCATTCTCTTCAGGGCAAAACTATCTACAATACGACTCCCGGCGATTTTCTCTGACCAGATAAAATTGTTTCACAACAATATTAATGACTTTCCGCATTAGGAAAATTGATTCTTAATCCAATACATTTTTCAGAATTAAAAACAAAAAATCTGGGTAGCCAGGAAATACATTTTATGATTATGGCACTTTTCTGACTGTCGTCCCCTTTCTCCCTAAAGGAGAGTGATCTGTGTTATGGAAAAACGTAGTTGGTATAGGTAAGTGCGGTTTTTTTTTTCAATGGGCGGTATTTTTGACGAAGGATAGACCTGCTTAGACAGACAATATGTAAGCCTTCTGAGAAGACTATTTATTATTGAGACGCGGACGAAGAGGCCAACGTGTGCCGACTAAGAGAGCATGACGTTGATACGGCCGGCAACTCCCGGATCCAGTTAGTTTAATGACAGGTTAGACTAAGGTTAGTGCACTAAACGGGGAATATGTCACCCGTCTTCTCTACAATCTTCTTCTTGCCAATCGGGGCATGATGTCTCCACTGACATTTCTGAGAAAGTTATGTCTTAGCCACATTTTTACCGTATTCTTTGAATCGTTAAAGATCCTTTAACTTCTAATCCCTGCTTTTGTAAGACATTTAGTAGTTTTTATTATTATTCGATTGTTTTCAAATTCCTGTATTAGAGAGAGAGGGAGGGGGCGCTAAGATGTAGCTTGTTTGCCTACTGAGCTCGGATCGCGGACTCGAAACTCGACCGAGACCCATAGGTTTTTTTATCTGGAAGATGAAAAAACCTTAGGCAGACGGATCTTCGGAAGGTATGTTAAGCGATGGTCCCGAGCCTGTACAATGTCAGTTACTCGTTAAAGATCCCCTACTCTAAGGGATTGAACCTTGGTAGGCGAATTTTGTACTCCCACAGTAAAGTCGGGCTCATGTCCACCAGAGCGACAAAAGAGCGCTCTGGTTGTAGGGGATGTGACGTAGTTAAAGCCCGGGGATGAATCATAATAACCAACTACCCTTGTTGAAGCACCCTCCTATGTTTCCAACCTTACCCTCCTTCTTAATCATCTTGAAATTATTTCTGTTACTGACCTCATCAAGTCACGCCATGTCCATGTCAATCCCATCGCTCGACTATTTTCCTCCCGCACCGATCCAAATAACCACCTCCCCCCTCCCCCCAGAAGGCTGATGCGGTGCCAGCCGAGGGATCTGCTAGTATAAGATAGCAAATATATCTAGGAGTGCTGATTATGACCAAGTTCTACCGGTACAGGCGGAGCTGGATGGCAGGGAGATCCCTCAGGCCCCCGCGGCCTGCCCACCCTCAATTCGGTTGAAGGGATGGGGATGGAAGAATACTCAGGTGTTTCGCGAGCTGAAAGAGCACTTATTCTTCTTCGTATTTATTTTATTTTTATTTTCTATTTATTTATTATTTATTTTATTTTTTCATATATCTGTACATATTTTATTTATTGTTTTGTACATAGTTGATTTATTTTATTATTATTAATTTTGTATTACTATTCTTTTCTTATCGATATCACGTTTACTAATCGTGGCGATTTACTGCTTGTAAATATTCATAATAAAAAATATAAAAATTAAATAAAAAACGATAAATATAGGAGTTAGTTATTATGACCCGGCTCATGCCCGGGCTTTAACTACGAGGTCATATCGCCAACTGCCAGAGAGTTCTTTCCTCACTCTGGTCGACAAGAGCCCGACTCTACTATGGCGACTCTATTGAGTCCTTAATTTTGCCTACCTTAAATTTTTATTCACCTAGGGTAGGGCACTTTAACGGGTATCTGACATCGTACAGGCTCGGGACCATCGCTTGACAGCGTGCTTAAGTTTATTACCTTCTAGATAAAATAAACTAAGGGCCTCGGCCCGGATAAATATAGGATATGATAAGGTCCCATACTTAATTTTTTAATTAATTAATTTAAATTTAATTTAATTTTATTTACTTCTTGTACCCCAACCTACACACATTTTTTTTTCCTAAATTTCCGGTGCCACAGGGCCCCCAAAAACTTTAGATACCTACGCCACTGTGTATACTCATTGGTTGAAACAAGCTGTAGAAAGCTGGGTGGTTACCATTTGATCCCCAGAGCAGTTGATGTAATGTAGACCTTGGGGGACAAACACATTTAAAAAACCAAAAACAAGTGGTTCATCATTTATTTAGCTTTGAGCCAGGTTCCCGAGGGACTCCTCTGAAAGCTCCTTGTCCCATCTCTTTTATTCCCTGTTTTTCACGGTTCCCCAGCCACCCTCTCCACTGTAATCTCGTTTTCCCCTGCCAAAAACTCAACATCCTCCTCTATTAGACTTTGTGAAATTGTCACTTCTTTAAAAGGCCTTCATGTCATCTTCTCCAAAACAGTCATCCTCCACTGAATAAAAGAAAATACCTTCAGTCTCATCCACCGTACACATGGAAAATAATGGAATCAGATCGTCATCCTATTCTCGTCTCTTTTCCTTTTTTTTTTACTCAGGTCTGTACCGCTCCACCCCCAGTTTTTTTTTTGTTAGTGCGCCAAGTAGCATACCGGTAATATTGGCGCACTAATGGCGCACTATTGTTAGGATTTCTGTGTCCCGTTGTTCTCCTATCATGACATCCCTCTAGGAGGAACCAATAGACGTTAAACATTGCAGACTGTAGATCGATATTATCAGGATATCGATAGCCTAATTATTGGTCTTCCTCATATATCCTGTCTCTGTTAGTTAGTTATTGTAATTCATGCCCGGCCTTTAACTACAAGGACATGAGCCCGACTCTACTGTGGGAGTCCTAAAATTGGGGGGGGGGGGGGGGGGGGCATGAAAAATGTTACAGTATACATAAGTGTTAAATGTTATAAAAAAATAAATAAAAAATAAAAAAAATCCTACTGTAATATCATGAAACAGGGACGGGAAAGCGAAGGGATATAGTATACATTGTATTACATCGTGCACAGCGAAGTCAGTGAGCACCCGAGCTAAGTTTCGCAGGGGATAGGTGAGTTTCACCGTAGAATGATCGTTACTGACTCTAGCTCTGACGGCTTTACCTCGTTGTCGTGTTACGTTTCTGATGCCACACGTGGTTATAAGCGAGAGATGCAATAATTTGTTCTGAATTATTGTCAAAAAATTTTAAGTATGTTCAGATCAGTAAAATAATTTAATACATCCAAATTATTCCGTAAGTATTGGTAAAAAGTTAACTGTAATAAATAAATTGTAACAAATGAATAAACCATACGTGAGAGAAATAATGTTTTTTTTTCTCTTTTTTTTTTTAGCCTTATATACGATGCATATTAGCGATGTCACTATGTTATCTAAGTATTTACAACATCCATGGCCCCAGGAGGGAGTTCCACCTACGAAATAGAACTCACTCCCGGATGGAACTCAACCCGCAAACTATGATGAGACCATGCGACCAAAACCCAATGCTCTAGCCCGCACGGCCACCATGGCTCCCAGTAATAACGTTGTGGGACGAAATTACTCATGGAAATAATCTCAAATCTTGTATATAACTGTTTTCAATAAGATTCATAGATTCTTGGTTGATGTAATTGAAAGAAGTCCGACGACATGATGTTCATATGTGATAGATGTTGAAATAATTTTTTCTATGTCAATGATTAAATCCTTGACTTGGAGGCATACCTATTCATATTTTACAGAACACAAAATTACTCTGAGATATTATAAAATTTGAATATGAATACATATACAAATTAATTTAAGTAACTTTTGTCATGTACATTTGTATATTCATTTTGTCATGTACACTTTTATATTCATTTTGTCATGTACACTTGTATGTTCATTTTGTCATGTACACTTGTATATTCATTTTACTTATCATAAGCCAATTACATCAATTTTATCAAAAAAATAATAAAATAAATAAAATATTGTTACATTAAAAATGTTGCTACTGAAATTTCATTCCTTCCTTCTTTTCGAGTGAACACACAAACACGATGATTACACATAACTATGAGAGTACTAATTGGACTTCCCCAGCGATACGATGTATAGAGAAAGTTATGTAATCGGTTAAAATAAAAATAAATAAAAATTAAATAAATCGGAATAAATAAAATATTCTTACATTAAAAGTTTTTTTTTTTTTTTTGTTTTTACGGGTGCTCCGGCAAATCACCGGGCCCGATATTGTCGAGGGAAGAGGTACAGATATTATATTATATTTGGTTTTATTTACAAATGACATTAAATGTTAAAAAAAATTTTTTTTTTAAGTTGCTACTAGAAATTGTATTTCTTTCTTTTCGAGTGAACACACAAACACGATGGGTGTCTGGAAAAAGGGCCTATGTCGTAATTTTTTGAAAAACCGTTTTTACATGGAAGAAGGACCTATGTGATGTGGAGCAAGCACCTGCATAGTTTCAAGTTCAATACTCTGCCATTAGATGCCATGAACCTTGATTAATGAAGGCGCGAACGGAGAAGGTCACGTGGAAGGAGGGTTGTTTCAGTTCAAAATTGGGCTCCTGTAAAATTTGAAAAAAAACTGACAAAGGCCCTTCTTCCAGACACCCATTCAAATGTAACCATACGAAAATTTGCCAAAAGCGAAGGAGGCTAAGGAGGGAAGATTAACAAAAACCCCATTTTATATTCAAATTCCAAACCCAATAAGGACGGCATCTATTAATTTTCGGGGAAATCGGCTGAAGGGAAGGGGGAATCAGAAGAAGAGGATTCGACTCAAAATCTCTAATTACTGCCGTTGTAATGAATGTATCGACACAAAATATGTGTCGATTATTAATTTTTAAGGATTTAAGATTTCGGATGGAGAGCGAAAATATAATTGATTAATTAATTCTGGGGAAGTGTATTGCCGGTGATGCACCGGCGACTTCTTTTCAGTCGTATTTTAGTAAAAATAATAATACTGTTACGATATGAAATACTTCGTAAATATACAGCATATACTCGTATGTTATCTAAGGAGAAAGAGGGCGCCGTTAGCTCAGTGGTATGCGTGCATGTCTTCTGAGCTCAAGAACGTGGGTTCGTAACCCGACCGAGGCCCTTAGTTTATTTTATCTAGGAGATAAAATACATTTAAGCACGCCGTCCTTCGGATGGGACGTTAAGCGATGGTCCCGAGCCTCTACGATGTCAGGTACTCGTTAAAGACCCCTGCCCTAAAATAAAAATTTAGGGTAGGCAAAATTTAGGACTCCCACAATAGAGTCGGGCTCATGTCCACCAGAGTGGCGCTCTGGTAGTAGGCGATATGACCTAGTAGTTAAAGCCCGGGCATGAGTCATAAAACCTAAAGAAAAATGAACATCTCTAGAGCTTGAGAGGTTTTCGAATCATCGCGGTACCACTGCTCTACTCTACATGATACACTAGGTGCGGACAGCTATGCATCTAAGCATTCAATGCTCATATCCCGTTATGCAAGCTCTATTGTGGTTGTCCTAAATTTTGCCTATACAGGCTTATTTGGGAGACACGGAACCGCCATTTAAAGTCCCCTCCGAAGGATGGCGTGCTCAAGATCTATTACCTCCTTGATAAAAAAAAACCCCAGTTGGGGTTTAGAGCACATAGTCAAGCATGCTATAACGCTCTATGTCTTCCCAACCATGGCTGGTGTTGGCCGCATACTGAAGCTGTTATCGGTCACCACTTTCTACGGAGTGGAAGTGGGGGCAGACCGGGTACCCCCGGACAAGTGCTGCGTCCATACGGCAAATATTGAAACGCTTTAGTTCTCAACATTCTTCACTCTCTTCACATCATATTATCGTTTTGAATTGTTTTTTGCTTTATTTTGGTATGTATTTTTATGTTTAATATAAATATAAATCTTTGTTTGATCTTAACAAAAGTTTATCATTTCAATTGTTAAACTAACATTAATATCACTGTCTGGATAACGGATCACAAGGAGCCATATTGAATCCGGGGCGAGTTGGGGTCACACGAAAATAGTTCTAACAAGTGATGAGTTATTTTTTAACTGTTTTCTTTTTCTATCAATAGTAGCAGACTGCTATTCAAATTCAATATTAACCGAATCAGTAACAAGAAAGGAGATTAATAGGTTATGTATTTCAACTGTTGAAATAACCTGTTAATCTCCTTTCCTCTGACTCACTGATCTCCTATCTGTGACGGGCCATCATATATTTCTTTTACTTAGCCAGCTATACGAAGTATAAGAGAGTATAAGAGTTATGTAATCGGTTAGAAATTCGAAGTTAAGTTTTCAATGGAATTTCATGGTTTCCGAAATCCTGATACCAAAAACGAAAACAAAAATTTCTGTGTGAGTGTGTGTGTCTGTGAACACAATGACTCTTGATAGAATGAATGTATCGACACGAAATTTTATATTTGTATCCAGAAACCCATAAGAACGACACCGAATGATTTTCAATCATATTGGACAAAGGGCAAGGGGATATTGGGGGGGGGGGGGGGGGGGGGAAGTGAGGGGGGGAGACAACACAAAAACTCTAATTACAGCCGTTGTAATGAATGTATCGACACGAAATTTTATATTTGTATCCAGAAACCTATAAGAACGACACCGAATGATTTTCAATCATATTGGACAAAGGGCAAGGGGGTATTGGGGGGGTGGGGGGGTACATGAGTCATAACTATCTATTATTATTTAAAGAATGTACGTAAGGAGGGTAATGAGATAAGTATCTTAAGTCTTCGAACCCGACAGATATTATTAAATCATATATACATATAAAGCTGAAAATGTCTGTGCGTTGTACCGCTATAACTCACGAACGGCTTGATAGATTTGATTAATTTTTTTTAAAAATTTGTTCGTCATCGTCTGTGGAAGGTTATAGGCGTATTAGTACCTCAATATCTGGTCCATCCCAGCATCCACCCACGCAATCTTTGTAACTCAAAAACCACTGCAATGATTAATGAGGAATCTTTTTGAATAGATAAGTTTCATCTACCGGAAGGTTAAGGTCTATTTTTTAATCAACCCCTGGTCCATCCCAGCATCCACTCACGCAATATTTGTAACTCGAAAACCATTGCAACGATTAATGAGAAATCTTTTTGAATGAATTAGTTTTAGCTCCAGGATGGTTGAAGTCTATGTTTTAATCAACCTGGTGGTCACATGCGTTCTCAAGTAAGCACTGGCTAGGACGTCCACTGATGCTAAGTATTCACTAGCTGTGGTTTCCGCCGTTGAATGGCGCGTACTAGCCATGGTGCCCAGGGGTCCTAAAAACTTACTAGCTGGGATGTCTGCCGTTGAAGGACTATAAGCGTTATTCCGTATGAATAATTGAAAATTATAACATCATGAATGTACTATTGAAGAATTGAAATGGATTCGAACGAGAGATATTAGGAGAAAAGTCAAAGTTCCCCGGGCAACGCCGGGTATTACTGCTAGTAACAAATATTTTTGATCTGCTAGATATATTTTTTGTAGTCTGTCCGCCAGGAAAAGTTTCTGTTCCGTTGTTCGACTCTCAGTATAATAAAATAACAGTTTAACAGTTGTATCTGTTATTTATATCTTCTATCTAAAAGTAGACGTAACAGCAGCTGTACAGATATCGCTTTTGCCAATCATTGTGTGTTCAGCACATGCGCTCTTAAAAATTTCTTAAAACTTAAGCCCGATGAAAAAGAAACTATAGCAACTTTTTTTTCCGGTGAATCACCGGCAATGTACATCCCCAGAAAGAATTAATCAATTAACTTTTTACCCCCTCTCCAACCAGTCGACCATGTGCGCTAATATTCAACAATTGACTTACATAGGGGCTCCTAAATCCTCATTGTTTTGAATTCACAATTATTAGAGCTCTTATGTTAAGCCTCCCCCCAAATTCCACCCTTCCCTTTGATCGATTTGTCTGAAAAACAATAGATGTCATCGTTAGAGGGTTCTGAATTTTTATTATATCTCTTCTATCATCCCTTAATCCTGTCTCCCCTTACCTTTGGCCGACTTGTCTGAAAATCAATAGATGTCGCCCTTAGATCGTTCTGGATATACATATACAATTTTGTTCCGACACATTTATTCTATAGGGTGCTCTCGTGTTCACAGACACACAGACAGACATAACTTTTTTTTTCATATTTGGAACCTAAAGGTCGGAAAACATGTGTTTGTGAACACGATAACTCTCATTAGAAAGAATATATATACACTAAATTTCACGGGCATATTGAGAACCCAATAAGGACGGCACCTATTTGATTTTTAGCCAAATGAAGAAGTCTATTATTCGTATTTGTCGACACATATTGATTTTTAACAAATTCGATTTTTTTTAGAGGGAGAGCGAAAACATATTTGGTAATTAGTCTGGGGAAGTACATTGCCGATGAACTTCTCTCATTTGACAATAAAATTCAATGTTAACAAAAAAATTAAAAAAAATTGCGAATACAAAAAATAAATTAAGAGAAGAAAAAAATAAAACTTCCCATCAATTTACCTTGGCATTATTTTTTATTTAACTTTAATTTAAAATAATTAAAAAATAATTTTATTGCTTTTTGTTTGCAAATTTAAGGTCATCTTAAACCTGTTTTTACCTTGAAGTTAATTTTTATTTTTTAGAATTTGTGCCATAATAATATTTCTTATATTTATTATTTATTGCAGTATTATATTATTGACATAATATAAAAAACTAGAGGTATTCTGCTAGTCCGATTTTCATTTGATGCAAAATAAGAATAATTATTCAAAAAACATGGCTCTTAGTGAAAAGAATAAAATTGTCAGTGACCCACCGGCAATGTACTTCCCCAGAACAAATTAATCAATTAACGCCCCCCCCCCCCCCTCCAGATCCAGTCGACAATAGTCGCTTGCGCTAATATTCAATAGTTGTCTTAGATAGGTGCTCCTAAATCCTCATTAGGATTATGCCCGATAGAATGAATGAAGGGAAGGGGGGTTCAGGGGAGGGGGATCAATTCAAAAACCCTCATAACTGCTGATTGATACAAAATTTAGTGTGATCTGAGTGATACAAAATACAAAATTTAGGAGCCCCAAAACGGTGACACCTATTGAATTTCAGTCAAATCGGCCAAAAAGAATGGGGTGATTAAAAGGGGGGCATAACACAAAAACTCCAATAAATGTTGTTTTAATGAATTTATTGACACGAAATTTTATAATAATAATAATAATATAATAATATTAAATGTCTTTATTTCTTTTTATTTTTACAGATGTACAATAATAATAATAATAATAATATTGACAGACAATACTCGTGGTCAAATTGACCATCTGAGGGGTTATCTCTTCTATTTCTACTCGATAATACACATACATATATAAAAGTGACAAAATAAAAATAAAATAATTCAAATACAAATGCAGTAATTTACAAAACTAACTTAAATGATCCTTTTAAACAAAAAATAAGAATAAAAAACATCTTCCTGTTTATATATTATTAATAATTAAATTGTGAAACTAGCTCAAATCTATAATTCCAGGCGGCTTTGCAATAGTTAATTAAACTTTTGTAATTTCGTCCATTTACATATTCAATAAACTGAACATAGCTTAACTCTGCTTTACTAAAATAAATAAAATGAAATTCTTTTAATACGGGCATACGGCAATAAAGTGAAACACATCTTCATCTTGCTTGTTATGGAGTAAAGTTTGATTTCCTTGGTGTAAGAATACTTATTTAAATAAAGAAGTTCACCTCTTACCCTCAGCACCAGCTTATCGAATTAGCATCCATCTCTGAGAAAATAACTTTATTATCTGTAAATATCTGTTTATATAAAGTATGCTTGACATGAAATTTTATATTTAAATCCAAAACCCGATAAGGACAATATTATACTTCTGCAAAATCGGGCAAAGGAAGGGAATCAGAGAAGGGGGCTCGATAAAAAAAAACACTAATAACTGCCGATGTAATGAATGTATCGACACACAGATTAGTTGATTCAATAGCCCCTATTTAAGTCAACCATCGATTTTTATCCCAAACGATCGATTGGTTTTGAAGGGAGAGTAAGTGTTTACATTAATTCATGCTGCTTTTTTTCAAATAAATCTAATACATTTGCTTAAAAATAAGAAATCATAATTTAAAAAAATTCAGACATCTTGCCTGCCCCTTGGAGTCGCCTGCTTCTCAGTATTCGGATATTCCAGTTTAGTAGTCACTGTTATTAACACTGAAGTATCCCGCATTCTATATGCGGGTCCCCTATTCTCTAGTTACTCGAGGCCAAACTGGGTTACTGGCCAACTACAAATATGTAAAGCCTAGTACGCATTCTGGGACTCTTTGAATCGACTCATGTCGCTATTCAGAATCCGCCCTGTGTAGATTCATTGTTCGGACTCAGCCCAGACGCTGCTCCGAGCGCACACCAAGATTCATGTTGCAATTCAGTCCTGTGCGAAGTTGCTCTCTCAGGAATTTCCCTAGCTGTCACTCTTCGATTCCTAAATAGTGGAAACTCTTAAACAAGCCTCATGTCCTCTTCAAGATTTCGAAGCAATCAATATCCGAGTTTGTTCCAGAGGTGTGCGAAGCCATCGTTCTTTATGTTCGCACCGGAATTGTCCTTTACCAGCCAAAGCCACCAATGTTTTGCTTTTTAATTCACGATTTCTATAATCCGTGAAGGATACAACTCACAAACAACGATGGGAATGCATCTATAAACTGGAAAGTTAAATCCTTATTCCACAACATAATTGCAAAAAAACAATCACTGAAACGAAACGAAAAACAAGTACGTAGCGGTGAGAGTCGCTAGGTAGATCGGTTTCACGTCCTTACTTAGTCCAGTCAAAATAGACATTCAACTTCGCTGATAGAGCTGAAAATTGGTACAGATCTTGAATACACAAATGAAAAGTCAAAAGTCCCCACCGATCCTATGTCGGCTAAAAATTTTATTCAAGGTCAAAGGTCACAAATATAGGTTTTTTGCATATTTCTCTTAAACGGTAAGTGTTATCGCAAAAATAGGTCATACAAAGTTTGTAGATCATGCAAATATCTATTAAAACTGTTTCAACACTTTTTTTCCTACGAATCATCAGTCATGAGATTTTCAAAAGTTGGAAACGTCGTATTCTGCATAATATGCACACATTTCCGCGCCACCTATGAGATAGTGTAATTGACGCATTTTTTTTAACGTGGTTTCCCCAGTAGGCATAATCCATGATCTATTATGATTAAGCAAGTTTGATCAGACCATGATTGAAAAAATGGTACTGTTGGTAATTATCAAAGTGGAACGGATTATTGTTGACTTTTAAAAATCGTCGAATTCCACTTCAACAGTCATGTCTTCTTCTTCCTCTCCTTGCTGGATTTCTGTAAATTGTTCTAAGAAAAAAGATGGATCAGTTATCTCCTCATTGATACCATAAATATTCTCATCTGTTATATTTGATTCAACATTGGAGCAAGACTGGCCTTGGCAATTGGTACATACATAAATGATAGATATTGAAGTTTTGTAAAAAATACACAACAACAATAAAGTTTCGTGTTGTGATACATTCATTCAATCGGGAGTTATCGCGTTCACAGAGCACACACTTTTTTTTTTTAATTTTTGAAATCAGGGGGTCGGAAAAGACAAGAAATAAACAGACGTTATAAACTTTTACTAAGACTACTAGACAAAAGATCCAAATTAACTTTAAAAACAAAACGACTTATATACAACGCAGTATTCAAACTATATAGACTCGAACTCTGGGGTTCCAATCTCCAGCGCATCCAATCCTTTCAATCCAAAATCCTTCGTAAAATAGCCAATACTTCTTATTACGTTTCCAATAAAACTCTTCACACTGACCTTAACGTACCTTCTTTCACCGAAGTTGCTAAATCCAAATATAAAAAATCATATTCCCCTCTTAGTTCCCACAATAGTCCTCTAGTCCGTGCCCTTCATTCTTCCCCAACGACGGCTTAAGCGTCAATGGCCTAGAGACCTCCTTAGCATCAGCAGTGACAGTGATTAGTTACAAATGAGTAAATCAGTGACTAGGAAGTGTCACCACTGGGTGATTTCTCCCCTCTCAACATTTCATTGCCATTATGTCTCTATTAGTAGGTACATTTGCTTGTTGTATTTATTTTTATACAGTTAGAAATATCTATTTTTAAATAAAAAATAAAATTTCTTTCCGATTACATAACTTCCCATATACTTTGTATAGTTGGGGGAGTAAAAAAAACTTTTTATTTGTCTTTGTGTATATGAACACGATAAGTCCTGATCGAATGAATGTATCGAACCTCATAAGAATGACACCTATTGATTTCCAAACAAATCGGCCAAGGAAGGAAGGATTGGTGGGGCTTAACACCAAAACCTTTAATTGTGATGTAATGATGATTTATACACGACATTTAGGTGGATTCAGAAGTCAACTATCGATGTTTAGCCAAAACTATCGATTGGTGTTAGAGGGAGAGCGAAAACTTAGTTGATTAATTTGTACTGGGGAAGTACATTGCCGGTGATTCATCGTTGACTTTTTTTGTTAGCAACTTACTTACTTTTTTGTTAGCAACTTACCCAAATAGAAGATGAAGCATAATAGTCGGCCTCAAACAAAAACAGACAACTTATATGACCTATATATATATATATATATATATGTATAACGTGGGAACGAAAATTGTTTTTCACTTCTTAAAAAAAAACGGAAAATAATATTTTCTTTACGAAGAGGTAAATGAGTTAATGTGAAGATGATGATGATGTAGTGAGAAAAGATCATTTTATTGTAAAATAAAAATATAGTCTGACCTCTCACAGATGTCATTAATTTATTTTATGCTAGCCGGCTTTCGAGGTTACCATCATCTTGTACTTCCCCAGAACGTATTACTCAATTAATTTTACGCTTCCCCTCTAAAACCAGTTGAACGTTTGTGCTAATATTCAACAGTTAACTTACAGAATCCTAATTCCTCATATTAAATTTTGTGTCTATAAATTCATTACATCGGCAATTATTATTATTAAGGTTTTTGAATTGAGGACCCTTCTCTGAACCCCCTCTTCCTTCCAATCGATATAGCTGAAATTTGACAGGTTATGTCCTCATTTGGTTTTGACTTTAAATATGAAATTTCATGTCGATACATTCATTACATAGGCAGTTATTTGGTTTTTGAATTGAACACCCTTCTCTGAACCCCCTCTTTCTTTCGGCAGATATAGCTGAAATTTGACAGGTTATGTCCTCATTTGGTTTTGACTTTAAATATGAAATTTCATGACGATACATTCATTACATAGGCAGTTATTAGGGTTTTTGAGTTGAGCCTTTTCTTATGCCCCTTCCCCTCTGCCGATTTGATGATTCGGTGTCGTCCTTATGTGGTTCTGAATTCAAATAAGAAAGTTTGTGTTGATACATTCATTACAACGGCAGTTATTAGAGTTTTTGTGTAAAGCCTTCCCCCTAATCCCTCCCCCCCTCCCTTTGGTCAAAGGGTCGATTGGTTTTGAAGGGAGAGCAAACACTTAATTTATTAATTCATGCTGAAGAAGTACATTGCCGAATGTTCAACGACGATTTTCGGCCAAATTCTAATCAGATCTAAGTTAGCTTCTTCATTCCAAATTTCAAGTTTATAGCTACAACAGTTACTACGGTAGAGCGCTCACAACTTTTCAATCATACACACAGACACACCGACTCACACAAGCACAGAAGGACGTCATCGCGAAAAGGTCAAAACGTATGGAACCTTGAAACGTGAAAATCCATTGAAACCTCGAACTCGGATTTTCGGACGATTACAATACTCCCTTATACTATAGACCTAAGAAAGTAAATAAAATTAATAGAATGATTTTTGTCAGAAAAAAAGCTAATATTTATGATTCAATTATTTATCGAGACATGTAAGTGTTAGCGCAACTACTGAAAAAAATAGGTATTTATACTTGAAATGATGGGATTGTCTAGATCGCAGATGGTTCGTAACTATAGACGAAAGAACCCGAGACGATGGACGGAAGAAGACATGGAGATGGCAGTGCAGGCCGTTCTAAGTGGAGCTATGGGCTACCGGAAGGCAGCCATGTCCTATGGCATACCACAGTCGACCATCGAAGGGCGGGTCAAACTGGCCAGAGGGTTGCCCATGTCATACAGAAAGAGGAACAGAGGTAAGTGGTCGTCGGCCACTGAATTCTGAATCTAGGGTCGTCCTTCTGGGAAGCCTGGCTTTCAGTGATCTAGGATTAATTATAATAATAATATTTATTACATAAAATGGTAATAGAATACATCATAAGAATATATACATGAAGATACCGTTTACGAAGCTCTTTCTTAGGCGACTCATGTATTTCGTTGTACTCGTACTCCTCCCAAACCCCTTTACCGATCATATTGAAATATGCCACGATGGTAGTGGACACGGTGAAAAACGAAATTCCCATTGAAATCAATTGAGAGACATAATTCTCGCGCAAAATAGAATTTTTCGATTTTTTTTTTTACTTTTTTTGAGCCGCTTTTTTCAGTGTTCTAACGTACAAACTTCGACTTTTTTTCGATAAAAATATTCTTTAACATACAAAGAACACATAGTAAAAAGAATTTTGTGCAAAAACAACTGTTGTTGTCTACAAAAAGGCTAGAAAAAATCCATTGAAATCTATTTAAAGTATTAATATACTCATAAAGAACATACAAGGTGAGAAGTTACTGATAATTATTAAAACATTAACTGAGTTTGTTATACAGATATGCCTGTCTCAGCTCAGTTTTTGCAAACAGCAGAATGTATTGCACACCTAGTATTAATAAATATAGTAGGTCGTTAAGATTTTTCATTTACTTAAAATTAAGGTAATAATGTTTTATAACTTTTCCGGAAGTGTCTTCTTCACGATGACAGGTCTTAAAGTGCGAAATATAGAAAAAGAAAGAAAACAATGTAGCAATAACAATTATTTTATATATATGTATACTTATATAAATATATAAATTTAAAAAAATATATAAAATGATAATAAAAATACATATAAGAAAAAAACAACAGAAATAAAATACATTAGTATATAAGTAATGAAAAATAATGATTAAAAGGTAGATTCGACAGAGCTATTGACTTCAAGAAGTTGCGAAGGGCATTAGAAAAAAATGAGTTTATGAGTTACACTTTTTTCACAAAAAGAGTTGTAATGTTTAGTTATTCGATAGTTTTCTTTTTTTCTGCTATCATAATCATGATTAGTATTGTTGAGAGGGAAAATATTTTGATTTTTCCTAATAACCATTAATGTTTCAAATATGTACAGTGCATGGCAAAGGCAGGATTAGGTAGTTTTTTAAATATTTCTCTGCAGCTTGTTTTTTGAGTAATATTATTTATTATTCGTATTGCTTTCTTATGAAGTCTAAAAATATTATTAATTGAGCTACATGCTCCCTGTATTAAACCATGATTGATAATGGAATGGAAATAGGCGTAATATAGTGTTGTCGCGAGTTGAGTGTGGGTGAATTCGGGAACACGCCGAGACAATCGATAGGAGTCGGCGGGACTCTTGAACTACATGAGTCAGTAAGCAGTTGGGCACCACGTGGGGTGGACTGAGTTGGTTGAGTTGGCTGTTACCACGCGGGTATAAGGTGAGTTGTTAGTTACCATGCGGAAGTGAGTTGGTTATTACCACGTGGGTATAAAGTGAGTCGTCTGTTACCAAGCACAGTAAGTGAGTGACTTGTGTAGTTCCCACGCGGTATGGGACTTATTATTGAACAACTGACTTTGTGTTCGTTACCACGCGGTTTTGTAATAAGGGTGTTGTCCAAATAAATATATCTCTTGTTCTACTCGAAGTTCTCATTTAACCTGTACCCAAATCCTACATATAGAATAGTTAGATCTTTTTAAGATTACGAAGTAACAAGCAAACATAACTCAATTTCTTACCTATAACAGCCGTTAATTTCTTATCAATATGGAGACCTAGAAATTTTATTTTATCTTTAAATGATACGGAAAGATTATTAACAGCTAACAATTGTTTTTCGTTTGATATTTTTGTCGTAGTTTTAAAGTAAAGTTGTTTTAACAAGTATCTCATTATTCTCTAGAAAAAATGGAAGGTTCTTCTAATTCTATGTTGGTACAAAATACTCAACAGTTTGTGGTAGTGACCAAGACCCCATAAAACCAAAAATAAATTACAGATTTTTTGAAAATGATTGAGAATTTTATGGTATAAAAAGTATAAAATAAAAACTAACTAGCAAGACCCTGTAGATAAATGTAAGTAGATGATTTTAGAAATATATTGAAATTTTCTTTGATTCTAAGGCTGTAGAAGTGTTGTCACACTGCTCGCTCCCCTCAGCATCTTCGGACAAACCATGACAAGTTTATAAGAATGCTACTTGTGGTAAATCATGAAAATCCCATCATTAAATCATTTTTTGGGGGGGATTCCCACAATCCCCTTCTTCTGTTTTAAATGTTGTGATCACACATAGTCTAGTTAGTTATTTTGACTCTTGCCCGGGCTTTAACAACATAGTTATATCGCCTTCTACCAGAGCGCTCTTTCGTCACGCTGATGGACATGCGCCCGACTCTACAATGGGAGTCCTAAAGTTTGCCTACTCAGGTTTAATCACCTAGGGTGATTAACGAGTATCTGTCGTTGCGTCGTACAGGCTCGAGACCATCGCCTAACATCCTATCCGAAGGACAGTGTGCTTCAGTTTATTTTACCTCACAGATAAAATAAAGTAAGGGCTTCGGCCGGGTTTCGAATCCACCAAAATATCCTGCAAGTTTCGTGAATACACTATCAACCGTTAAAAAGTTAGTAGGTACTCACTCTATGAGCCACGACCCTCCCATCCCCTTCAAAATGTTAAGTAAAGAAGTTAGTTAATGTGATACATGCCCGGGCGTTAACTACTAGCTTTTATCTACTACTAGAGCGTTCTAGGGTAGGGGACTTCAACTAGTATCTCATATTGTTCAGGCTCGGGACCATAGCTT
This sequence comes from Aradus depressus, assembly GCA_963662175.1. Classification (NCBI taxonomy): domain Eukaryota; kingdom Metazoa; phylum Arthropoda; class Insecta; order Hemiptera; family Aradidae; genus Aradus; species Aradus depressus. The sequence continues at coordinate 19,590,126 of OY759215.1, forward strand.
AATGTCACATCCGAAGGCGGCGTGCTCATTTTCTGAGATATAAAAAAACCTAAGAACCTCGGCTGGGTATTGGTCATCCTGGCCATAACAGAATTTGGCTAAAACAGGACTTACTTATACCAATTACATTTTTACAGACCACTCTCCTCCCCCCTCCCCCTTTCAAATTCATTTCAAACTGGCTGTTGAACATAAGAAAGTCACTATCAGAATTACGATGAACTTACAATGAAACAGAGAAACCCGCTGATGCCATCCATACCTGATTTCTTATATCCAACATTGCTAGTTTGAAATAAATTTGATAAGAGTCTGTAAAAGCGTGATTGGTATAGATAAGTCCTGTTATGGCCGCAGCACATATTTTGTTCACTTCCTGAAGATTCCACCTACTGGAGTTATCCAATTGTCGTTATCAACCCGAATTGGCATCTGATGTGACTCCTGTTGCCGTTTACTGTCAAAAGAAGACTTGTAAGGAATTCCAGAGTTTTTTTTTTTTCTCTTCTCTTCTTTATATATCATCTACCTATTCCAAAGATGTCAGTCAGCTGCTCCAGCACATAATAGGAAGGCGACTCTTTAATTTACCCGGGTCTGGAAGTGAGTGATTTTCTGATGAGAGAGAGAGAACTAGTTTAGTTTTCCATTGGGATGGTATTTGGATGGAAGTGAGGACGGGAGAGGACGGAGGACCAAAGTTGTGAATGTGGACGAGGTCATGGGCGGACGGAGGCATTGTATAAGAAGGAATCCAATTTAAACCAGACGAAGCCGTGTCGAAACGGCATTCAGTGGAGGTACTTGAGCCCAAAGTAATAACAAGCCAGTCGGTAATGAGATCCTCGCCCGGCCACGTACTCTTCCTTCATTTCACGGCATCACTCATCCCCACTCTTTTTTATATTTCTTACTTTTCTTTTCTTTTTTTTTTCGTATTATTTTCTCTCTTTTCATCTCCCATTTTTGGAATTTTACTCCCATGTTTTACAATTGGTGAAATGGATTTGAATAGAGGTGAACAACACTGTGGAACTTTTGAAGACTTATAGTATAATCAGTATTAGTCGCATTTCAGTACTTTTTTTATAAGTAAATGTTAGTATGTAACATTGACTAATGTTAGTATGTAATGGACATTTTTATACCAACCACGCTTACAGATCACTCTCTTTTTTTTTCTCAAAATTATTTCATACTGGCATTATATATTATATCACTTAATGTAAATTTATAGTATTTTGGAGGGGGGGGGGGGGGGGGGGGGACTTATAAAGAAAATGTCAAATGCTATGTCTTATCTAAAATTTTTTTTGTTCTTTATCCGCCCCCTCCCACTCAGTAGTCATCATAAAAGAACCCGATGACCCGGTTTTGAGTAAATAACGATAAATTCATAAATTTTGAAAATCTTTTAAATTTTATGATAATGAAATAAATTACTCCTAATAAAACAAATATTACAATTGGCCCCCAAACAGGGACTTGCGAAATAAAATAATAATTAAATTATGTAAAATTTCCCTATCAAAAAATATGTTATTACAATATATGTATATATGTAATACATATACTGTATATATACAGGGTGTCCTTTTTAGATGGCCCGGCTGAATTTCTCTTGAACCGATAACGTCATAAAAAAAATAAAAAATACGTATTTAATATTTTTCAGTTTAGTTTAAAATTTCGACCTGTTTTTGAAAAAAAAATTATACGGGGTACCCCAGGACCAGTACAACTTGAAAATTTCAAATAGGACCCTATACCTTCCGAAACATCATTTTAATGGATTTTTTACGCTGAAATCAATGGTGCAACCCGATTTTAAATTGGTCAAAAAATTACAAAGTTATGGTTCAAAATTGAGAAAAAAAAACAATATATTTTGTTAGCTATTTTTAATAATAACTGCATGCCCTCTTTGAAGATGCAAAGATTGGCTCTTCTTAACCACTCTTCGCTGGTGCTCAGTGCGATAGACTAAGGAGAGACGGATCGACAAGCATTTTCCACTCTCACCTGCAGAGAATTGTGTGCGGAACATCCATCAAGCTGCAGTATCATTCTTTGCCGTTGCTGCAGAGGAACCTCTTCTAGTGAAGTCTCAAGAAATTTAGAAACTGAGCTCCATTTAAATTATTTCGGTAGAAATAAGGACCAATTAATTTATTTCCGAGAAGTCCACACCAAACGTTTGGGAGTACTTTCGGTATTGCTACCATCTTCAGTACGTAGGATCAATACGTAGTCAGTATTTGTTAAGATGTGGCTGAAGATGGTAGCAATATCGAAAGTACTCCCATATTATATATATTTTGTGAAATAGACTACTTTAAAAAAACATACTTTTTTTTCATTTTATTAGATTTCTGCAAAAAAAAAAAAAAAAAAAGTATCCAGCGCACTGAGTTTTATTTTAGTTCAAACTATCTATAAAATGTTCAATTATTTCGAAGTTTAGAGTGTTTTTTATTTATATAGGTAATAATTTTTCCATTTAGATACATAGGTACATGCTTTACATACATGTTTTATCCAAATTAAATTTAAGCTTCTTTCCAACTTTTAACATTACAATATTCCAAAAATTTGTTTAAAATTCCTGATACTTTAAAAATATTTGAGAACAATATTATACAATTTACACAAAATAAATAAAAGTAGGTAATAATTTTTTTTTGCAAATATTGTAGAATTACAGTACTGTGACAATGACGTTTTGAATGTTAACTCCAAATTATGCACCCGCATCTTTATCATTTTCGAGTATTAATTAACAAGAAATGAGGGCTTCTATAAAGTTGAGGCCACCGCCCCCGGGTCCAGTTTCTCCCTTCAAGACAAGAGAAAGGTCTTTAAGACCTCCAGACTTCTTTTCTTTCTCTTTTTAAAACACTTTTTCTCTTAAGAGACGTTAAAAAAACTTCTTCCTTTCTCCCTTTGACACATTAAAACACTTCTAAAACACTTCCCATGAAGAAATTAATCAATTACGTTTTAACTCTCAGGGAGTTAGTACGTTTATTGAGTCGACACTCTTATGGGGTTTTGAATTTAAATAAAACATGTCGTCCTTGCATTCATTGCAACGACAGTTATTAAACACAAAAATTTTAATATTAAGCCGCCCGTAATTCCCCTTCCCTTCGGTCGATTTGGCTAAAAATCAATGTCTTTCTTGGGGACTAGGAGTTCTGAATACATGTTTTTATTTATTTTTATCCTTTTCAATTAACCATTAGTAATATCAACTTCTAAGTTGAGGAACGCGGACATATTGTGGAAACTTGTAATAAATGAATAAAACAAACTTATTTTTTGAAATATTGTCTATTCCACTAAAGATATATATACATATAACTACCGGTTTCGGCTTTATACCATGATGGTATAAAGCCGAAACCGGTAGTTATATGTATATATATCTTTAGTGGAATAGACAATATTTCAAAAAAATAAGTTTGTTTTATTCATTCATTAGTAATATTGCTTATTTCAGTTTCGTTAACTTTGTCTTGTGTAACTGTGGAGCCCAAGTAGGTAAATTCTGTGACCTTCTCAAATTTGTAGGGACCTATTTCAAGGGCTGCGTTCACTTAAAATATATATACATATGTGGCCATTACAGGACCTTCTTATACTAACTACTCCCCCTTCGCCTCTCAAATTCATGTCGTACTAAAATAAGAAAGTCCTGTAATTCATTATAATTAGGATTAACCGAGGTTCAATCTTCTCCAGTCTGTTGACTAAATGTGTCAGGGATACAAAATTACATACATGGTACAACTAAAATGTAAAATGAAGGGAAGTGGAAGTGATTAATAAGATCCCATTTCAGCTAATCAAATTCAGCAATCTCTGCAATGTTTTATGCTAAATTAATCCTATTTCCACATTTTTTTAATCTAAGTTTTCATCCATCTAGTATAGTATATAGATTTCATATACTTAATATAACTTAGATGTGGAGAAGATCAAGAAAGTTAAAGTTTGAATAAAATCGATTTATTAAAAAAAAAAAAAATATTGGCCTGACATAAATTGTCAAAAACATTTCTAGTGATATCTTTGAAAGTGTTCAACTGAAATATTGCACAAGAATGCATCTGCCTTGGTTCTAAAAATAATAGAATATACAAGAAATTTCAGTTTTTCAACTTAGGGATATTTAACGGGGTTTGAATTAATGTTCATCGTTGAGTGTGTAAGTATTATGGTTAATGTGAGTAATGTGGGTACCTAATGTGAAGAGTCACCGGTCAATGTGCAAATTCCCTTAGCCATTTGGCGAAAGTGAGTACAACCATATTTATATTGCGTTTTCAACGGAATTTCATGTTTCCGACACCTGATTCCAAAAAAGAGTAGGTTGTATGTGAATACGAATACTCAAAAATGTTTACAAGTAATATTTGTAAAGAAAACTGAAGTACATATTTTATATAAAAATACGATTTTTTGCAGGTCGTCCTGTTTTCAAGATACCTAGTTTTGAAACACATATTTTTAGACGTTTCCCTGATTTACTCGAAAACGGTTTGTCATATCAAAAAATTGACTCTTATTAAAAATGTTTCTTATGAAATTTCCAATCGTTTATATATGCTTAGATTTGAGATAGGAGCAATATTATAGCGCCTCAAACAATGAAAAATAAATTTCTGTAGGAAATATTTCAAAATAATGTTTAAATTGTATCGCAAAGCAACGAATTATAATTTTTTTTATTATTGGTAGTTTTTATTTATTTTATTTTTTTGCTTTATGCACGGTGCTAGCTATATGTGTTTATCTAGTTATATGTTATGTTATTATTGGCAGTTTTTTGAAAAATTATAAAAATTAAGATTTTTTTTTTTTGGCCTTATGTTTGATGCATATTAGCCATGTCACTCTGTGTTATCTAATTATTTATGACATCCATGGCCCCGGGAGGGAGTTCTATCTACGAAATAAAACTCACTCCCGGGCGGGATTTGAACCCGCAAACCATGGTGAGACCATGCGACCAAAGTCCTACGCTCTAGCCCGCACGGCCATCATGGTCCCAAAAATGAAGATTAATAATTATAAAAAATAAAATATATGTGATGGAGCCATTACAGGACTTATACCAACCAGTCTTACTCTCCCCCTCCCCTTCTCAGTATTATTTCATACTGGCATTACTGTGTATAAGAATGTCTCGCTCAGGTTTACGCTGTACAAACAAACAAAATGAAATGATTTTGAGAAAGAGAAGGGGGGGGTGGGGGGGGGGGGGGGGGAGAGTGATTGCAAGTGTTGTTGTTATAAGAATGTCCTTTAATGTCCATAATCACATACACTTCATTATTACTGTGTTGACCGATCTGATCTTTGATGATTCACAGCCGACGTACTTCCTGTACCAAGAAGGTTCGGCCAGACCTCGGTCGGAAGGGTCCCCCCCCCCCCCCCCCCCCCCCCCCCGCCTCTGCTAAGGTCGTTGCTGTCCGCTATTTTGCGGTGGTCCCATTGTATTTATAAATACGATAATGACATCCGAGTCTGAGAAGAAAACAGACAGAAATCAAGAATTGTAATCATTTTGTGGTTGGGATTTTCCCAATAGATTTTTCTATATTTTTATTCTTCTGTGAATTTTATGTTTAAACCGTCGTAGTAGTTGGTGGGAAATGAAAAAAAAAAATATATTGACAAACCTTGTTTTTCACCTGTGATACTCGATACTGAAAATTGTACAATATTACGTAAATGATTTGTACTCAATAATATGAAGATGGCTGATGTAGTGAGAAGTAATTATTTCACAGGTTGTCAAATAACATGTAGTCTGACCTCTCACAGATGTTTTATTTGTTTTAGATAGCCGGCTTTCGAGGTAACCCTCATCATCAGGCAGTCTGATAAAGTAAAACATTTAGAAATAAACCTTATTGAAATAATTTAGTAAATAAAATCAAAAAAATTTTATAATAAAAATAAATTATAAATAAATAACAAAACCATCTAAAAAATTTAACAATTTAAAATTTCATGGATGGGGGACAGGAATAACTTATCTATCCCCATCCATGAAATTTTAAATTGTTAAAGTTTTTAGATGGTTTTATTTATTTATAGTTTATTTTTATTATAGAAAATTTTAAATTTTATTTACTAAATTATTTTAATTAGGTTTATTAAAGCCGGCTAGCTAATACAAATAAAAAATCTGTGAAAGGTCAGACTATATCTTATTTGATTTGTTCTCCTTTTGCGCATTGATCATTACATCGCCTTAGGCCATTAGACCATCCCATACTCTAAATCTCATTGAGCTCATTTTACTTACCTCAGTTATACGAAGTATAGGGGTAGTTACATAATCAGTAAGAAATTCTGTGTTGAGTTTTAACTGGAATTTCATGTTTTCCGACCCAAGATTTCCTGTAGACAAAGTTTAAAGGTTAATCACCGGGAAAATAAGTCCCCACAACGAATTAATCAATTCACTTTTCGCTCCCTCTCCACAACCAGTCGACCGTTTACGTTAATATTCAATGGTTGTCTCACATAAGCGCAGGTGATGTCCTCATTGGGTTTTGACTTCAAATACGAAAATTCATGTCCATACATTCATTACAACGGCAATTATTAAAGTTTTTGAATTAAGCCTCCCTCCTAATCCTCCCTACCCTTGGGTCGATTTGGCTGAAAATCAATAGGTGTCATCGTTAGAAGGTTCTGGATTCACATATAAAATTTCATGTCCATACATTCATTACAACGGCAATTATTAAAGTTTTTGAATTAAGCCTCCCTCCTAATCCTCCCTACCCTTGGGTCGATTTGGCTGAAAATCAATAGGTGTCATCGTTAGAAGGTTCTGGATTCACATATAAAATTTCGTTACGATACATTGTTTCTATCGAGAGTTATCATGTCCTCAGACCCAGACAAATATTTTTTTTCATATTTGGAATTCAGAGATTGGAAAACATGAAATTCTGTTGAAGACTCTCCATCGAATTTTTGACCGATTACATAACTTCCCCTATACTTCGGGAAGTGAAAAAAAATCCTGTTTGGGATCTTTAATGAGTGACTGACATCGTACAGGCTCGGGACCATCGCTTTATTTCTGCTATTTTTTTGCCCTTTGACCACATAAAGAAATGTTTCCCAACAACATTAATGACTTTGTGTTAGAAAAATTGATTCTTGATCCAATGCATTTTTCGGAATAAAAAATAAAAAATCTGGGCAGCCAGTAAATAGGTTTTTCGATTTTGGCACTTTTCTGACTGTCGTCCTGTTTCGCCTTAACGTCTCTTCCGAAGTACAGCTCGGAGCCTTTTCACCTCCCAGATAAAAAACCTGAGGGCCTCGGCCGGGTTTCGAATCCGCGATCTTGAGATCAGTCTTTAGAAAAAAAAAATATATATAAATATATATTTATAATGATGATAATATAAATGACGATGGTGTAATGCGAAAACTGGTAGTTTATATATAAATTTCTTGTTGAATAGACAATATTTCAAAAAACGTAGTTTGTAATATTTATTTAAAAATACACATGCTCATGGAATGAGATGAATGTAAATTTGGAACGAATCCAAAAGTGTAAACAGTATTTGTTGACTATGAATGAAACAAAATATTGTCTGGTCGGAAGTGAGTCAGGCAGACTTGAGTCAGAGAATCTGAAAGGCCCGTGAATCATGTCTGGCCTAATTGAACACTGTTCAGCTGTTCAAATTAGTAGACAGATATTGGGGTCTCCTCAACCACGGAGCTTCATATCTCGCCAATATTATCCTAGATAGCCTAACTTGTCATTTCACGTAACGGCAATTATATACTTTCCAACGCGAATTAATCAATTCCGTTTGGGCTAAAACTGAATATTTGACTTCTGAATCCTCATTGTAAATTTTGTGCCGATATGTTCATTATATCGGTAATTATAAGGCTATTTGAATCGAGCCCCTATTCTCTGATCCCCTTTCCTTTCGACCGAGTTCGCAGGAAATTATGAGTGCCATCCTTATTTGAATGTCATGTCGATACATTCGGTACAAGTGGGTTTAGGAAGTGTTGAATTGGGCCTCTCTATGATTCCCCTTTCCCCTTCGGCTGATTATGCTGAAAATTCCTATCCCCATCCATTAGGAATAATTAAACTTAATAATTAACAAACGGCGTTGCGGCGGCTGCCCCGCCTCCGACAAGTAGGCTGAACAAAACCTCCCGACAGATACCGAGCTCACTCGGCTTAAAGCGCTGAAAACCAAGGACGACTGTGGACCATAGCCATCGTGCCGGTCCACAGCAAATATAATTTTGTAAATTATGGTAAATAAACCGGAGAAGGTTACCCATTCCCCGACGATATAATAGAGTGATGTGACCGACCCCCTCAGGGGATCAGCAGCATCAAAAAAAAAAAAAAAAAAAAAATTACAATCAAATTTATAACAAAATAATTAACACAAATTTAAATCAACTATTAAAATTTTCATCATTCTTATACAATAAGTAGTAGTAGTGAGTAAGTAAACTCAATTAAATACGTCTTAATATTCCTTTTTTTCATTAAATCGGTCCAACACTTTTTCAGCTGAAATTTATTTTTTACTATTTTATTCTCGTTCAGCTGATAGCACTAAATGTACTCTAAAAAAACAATTTTATTCCCCTTTTATGGCTCTCATTGAATACATTCTAAAATATGCAGTTTGACTAGGAACTGAAGCTTTCAATATCCTTGTCTTGACTGTAATTTTTGTCTGTGGTGGAGTTGTCATTATATATTTTCATATTTTTTAATTATGTACATTAGATCGCAATTTTCTTGAGGGGGCACCTAGCATTCTGGGGGGCTGTGCCCAACCCTGCCCCCCCCCCCCCCCCCCTTCCGAATCCAGTAGTTGCACTCTGGGGAGTGCTGTTCTGTCCCCCCTCTGCTTGAAATTTAAAACATTTTTAATTCAATGTTAATTAACTCAATAGTATATATACTAAAAGTATATTATACCTTCCGTTAATGTTTCAGGTAAGTTGATCCATACAAAAGCGCTGTTGTACCGCATCCATTTTCTATATTGAAGTATCGTACCTTCATCTAAAACTGTATCTCCTTTTGAAGGTAGGTGTTTCACTCTATTTATTTTACACAATCAACTTAGAATATCAATTATAGAGTTGTATATACATAAATATAAATTTTTGTTTTTTATTCTTCTAAGAATAAGAAAGATGGAATTACGCCCTTGGCGAAGGTCGTTGAGCCGCCCCCACTGCTCTTTCTCGCATAATCAACTAAAATTATTTCCTCGAATCATTTTGGTTTTAAACATTACTTTGCAAGTTAATTTGGCTAAAAAAAAAAAAAAAAAAAAAAAGAACAATTTATTTTTTCCCTTTTGAGTCATATTATGAGATATGAGAGTCTATCATTTTTCTTCATCATCCATTATTAAATAACTTCCATTAAATTTGTATTATTTATTTAAGTTCAAATTATCTTTTTTATACATTTTTAGTGAAAACGAAATTATTAGGTTGGCTAAAAATGTATTAGATTGACATCCCGTCAAGATCTGAACCAAAGGGGGCCAGTAACTCAGAGGTAGCAGACCCAGGTCCTTAGATTGTTTACCTGGGAGCTTAAAATACCTTGAGCACGCTGTCCTTCGGATGACAATGAGCAATGTCAGGTTCTCGTTAAAGACCCTTACACTAGGTGAATAAACCTGGACAGGCTAAATTTAGGACTCCCACTGTAGACTCTACAGTGTAGAATCGGGTTCATGTCGATCGAAGAGGCGAAAGAACGCTCTGGTAGTAGGCGATATGACCTTGTAGTCAAAGCCCGGGCGTGAGTCATAACAACTAGGTAATTATACTGGATATTGGCAGTTCACTTACAAACAGCATACTGACAGTTCACTGCCTGTGTATTATCTTCACTTACAAAATATACTGACACTTTATATATTGCCTGTGTATTGGCAGATCACTTACAGACAGTACCATACCACTCCCTTGTCTACTGACAGTTCAGATCGTTCAAATAACGCATCTAGTTCAGTTTTTTTTTTTTTTTTTTTTTATGTACGATGCATATTAGCCATGTCACTGTGTTATCTAGTTATTATTTACAACATCCATGGCCTCAGGAGGGAGTTCTATCTACGAAATAAAACTCACTCCCGGACGGGATTCGAACCCGCACACCATGGTGAGACCATGCGACCATAGCCCTACGCTCTAGCCCGCACGGCCACCATAGTTAAATATTATATATTCCATTTTAACAGATTTACTTACATATGAGGACATGTATGATTCACTGGTCATATAAATAAAAGACGTTGTCTTCCCACTGTTTTATTTCTGATTAGAACAGTTTTTCAAAGCAACTGTGTCATCATCAGTGGCACATCTCACCAGCACAGTATCGAATTTAATGAAACACTGATTGACTGGTAGTTTAATAAGGATCACATTATTTTAAAGTTATATTGATTGACTGGTAGTTTAATAAGGATCACATTATTTTAAAGTTATATTGATTGACTGGTAGTTTAATAAGGATCACATTATTTTACAGTTCTATGGGGTATCTTTCTGCCAATTTTGAAAACTCAATGTCATTTATTTATGACAACTGAAATTTAAGTTAGCCATATGACGCCTGCTAAGAGCTCAACCACTGTCGTTACCTTTCCATATTGGTGAATGCCTGTTATCATGTTTGAATGACGCATTTTGAACTCTTTCCTTTTTCAATTTACGTATAATGACCTCAGATTTCCTTTTGTAATCAATGGAATTCCCTGACGTTGTTCTGATAACAACCTCCGGCCAACTTTCCTCCCTTATTATCGGAAATTTAACATTATTTTTTCTCATGAAATATGGCTTTCGGAGAATCGTTGGTAACACTTGAACGCATTTCATTTTGTTCAAAATTTTCACGAAAATGATTCTTGTAGAATGGTTCGTAGCAACAATTTTGTTTTGTTAATTTACGTTAATTTAAAAAATATATTATGAATGAAAAAAAAATTATTGGATCTTATCAAGCTTCAAGTAGGTGCCGTTAAAGGCGCTTCTATCGATTTGTCGATAACAGTTCTCTCTATTAGACGTAAGTATATATTACGATCCGAAGAAGGGACGTAGAAGTGTTCTCGAAATACTGTCAAACCATGGAGGGCGCCGGTAGCACAAGATCGTGGGTTAGAAACCCTGCCGAGGCCCTTAGTTTATTTTATCTGGGAGGTAAAATAAACTTATACCTTTAGATGGGACGTTAAGCGATGGTCCCGAGCCTGTACGATGTCAGGTACTCGTTAAAGACCCCTGCCCTAGATGAATAAAAATTTAGGATAGGCAAAATTTAGGACTCCCACAGTAGAGTCGGGCTCAGAGTGGCGACAGAGCGCTCTGGTAATAGGCGATTATGACCTCGTAGTTAAAGCCTGGGCATGAGTCATAATAACTAACTGTCAAACCATGAAGATACCTCAGGAAGAAATGCCGAAAAGTAACTAACAATCATCCCTTAGGAGCCTGAGAAACACAGATATTTTATTTAACAGGTTGTAAAATAAAATGTAGTATGTCCTCTCACAGGTTTTTATTAAAAGTAGCTAGCCGGCTTTCGAGGTTTCCCTCATCATCATCATCAGCTTCGAGGCGTCTTTACTCTGTCCCGCTGTGATTTTTACACATTTTTGTTATTGTTTGTGTGTTTTGTGCTTTTTGTAGAGTTGCATATGTGTTCTTCAACAACATCTCACCACCAACTTCATCATTAAAACAGAAGAACACACTACTGCCTGATGATGAGGTAAACCTCAAAAGCCGGCTAGCTACTTTTAATAAAAATCTGTGAGAGGTCATACTACATTTTATTTGACAACCTGTGAAATAATCACTTCTCACTACATCAGTCAACTTCATATTAACAGATATATATGTTTTATTTTTTGTATGTTTCACTTCTTATGACGACAATAATGTAATAATTGATTATTTATTAATTTATAACAGTAATGAACCTTCAAAACAGTTCTGCCATTCCCTTTTATCACCTACTTCTCTTTGGCCGATTTGGCTGGAAAACAATAGTTATCGTTAAAATTCCTCTAATTTGTTTAGTTATTTTTCTCCATAAGTCCCGCTATTTGGAGACACTTTCTGAAGGGAGTAAGACATAAAAAAAAACGTTAAATGGATCGTTATTAAGTTACGATTATATCAATCCCTAAAATTTAACTGAACATTTTCTTATTGTCATGTTTTTTTTCCCCGGAAATAACTTTCCGTTAACTCCTTCTATTATAATAATCTGCATGAAATTTTCATCTAAAAAAGAAGAGAAAATTATACAGAAGCACATGAATAAACTACTGTTTGATGTGAAAGGCGAGCTGTTTAAAGGCTATTTGCGTGAATAATTTTATGTTCTTTTTTTTTTTTACGTTTCGTTTTAATCGTCGAACCTCAATGTTAAATAGAGCCTGGACTTCATTACGTTGGATTTCTCTCATATATGTTCTTGTAACATATTTCTCATTTAAATATTAAAATATAATTTTGCAACATAATGAATATTCTTAACATATTTTCCGTCTGATTTCACGGTTTGCAGAAGCTTATATTAAAATCTCACCTCCAAACTAGAAATGAATTATTTATACATCGGTTTCTTTACGATATTGTTTAGTTTCCAAATCACGAGTCTACTTTTATTTGGTGAAATCTATACAACGAGATGTTAGTATTAGTGGCGGAGCTATAGTTTTGTGGGGCTTTAAGGTAAGAAAATCCAAAAATTTGTTAACTATTTTTCTTGTTAACGAACTTAACTTTCCTTTTTTCAAGAATGATTTTGTGTAAAATTTGAAGAAAAAACATTAAGGCGTAGTCAAGGTCCACGCAGTAGATTTTCCGTGAAAACGTCGGGATTAAATCATTTTTCATTTTTTTTCGATGCTGCCATAGCTCTTGCATATGCTCAGCACTAGACTTTTTAGGTTTTTTAAATTCCTTTTCATGCGAGCTTTCCTTTGATTTGCGTTTTCTATAATTCCGCGCTTATTTACGATTCATATGAGACGACATCTTTAATTTTTTTGCAATTTTCAATTTAATACCAATTTTTACGTATATTTCGGCGAATATTTTTATTGTTTCACTTTAGTCCTAGTAGTGCTCCTCAAGCTCTTTACAATGACACCCGAATCAATGTCCTATCTAAAAGCGTTATCACGCCACACAAATTTTTAATTTTACACAACGCTAATTCGCAACAATCATCCGCCGACGCTCACACTAGCCCGATAACTTCACAGGCAAAACAAACATGTACAGACATGCTCTATCCATTGTGACCTCAACCGTTGTTATCGCATTATTAGTCTCGTAGTTATTACCGATTGAAATCTGACGGTATTTTGTAACACAAGAAAGTTTAACCGATATCACTGTGCTTAACCAGCGAATAGACGTTTTCACGTCAAAAATAATCGTAATAATTACAGAAATGCCGTAAAAGAACGAAAACAGGAAAACGAGTCAAGTTGTCTGTGTAGTAGGCTGAAGATGGACAGGGAGCGGTCTGGCTTTATTGTCTAATTTCATCACGTTTCACATCATTTCCACTTCAATCCAAAAATTCCAGGTTCCTCTTCTGAAAGATTTCTCCGTTCCCACTGGAGACTTGAATATTTCCCTTCCTTTGTTGTATTCATGTGTAACAAAGTTGGATACAGTTCATCACGTACCCGTCAACTTAGCCGCCCGCGTCTTCCATTCCGTCGGTCCTTTTGACAAGCGGTCTGTTATTCTTTTTTAAATATATTTTTCAGCATGCCATCCCTCGGATGGGACGTTAGCGATAGTCTCCAGCCTGTACGATGTCAGGTACCTCCCTAGTTTAACAAACATGGGTAGGCAAAATTTAGGACTCACAGTAGGAAATGGGTCTAGGGTGGAGTTAGTTGCCTTGGAAAAGGGGAGGAATCGGAAAACCTATTATGTAGGTACTTCGCTCTGGTCCCAGCAGCAGAATCTGCCAGGGACTGGCCTCTGGTGCTGGTACCAGTAGCCAGTAACCACAGCCACTACGAATCCAACCTCAGTTGGTGGTGCCGCTTCGAAGCAACCATTCCTGTAATACCATTTTAGCTAGGCCTGTGGGAACCTCCCTCCTCGAGCGCTCTGGTAAAAGGCGATATGATCTCTTAGTTAACGCCCGGGCATGAGTCAGAATAACTTTCTTTCGGTCATTTTGGCTGAAAATCAATATGTGTCGCCATATTGGATTCCTGGATACACAAATCAAATTTGTGTAATGTAAAAATTTGACAAACATGGACAGACAGGAAATTATTAAGTTGATGCCTTGCGCGCGAAACGAGGGACCTAATAAAAGTTGTCTGTAGCACCAAGTTTCCGTGATCCGTGATTTTTATAGTAAATATAATTTATATTTGCCCAAAATAGTCGACTGGTGTGAGGGAGAGCGAAAACTTTAACTATTTCATGTAATATAATACATAATTTTTGATTTATTACTCAACTTCCCCTACAGCTGAAAAAGTAAAAAAAAAAGTGTAATCTTATTGAGGGCGTCGGTAGCTCAGTGGTATGCGTGCTAAGCTTCTGAGCTCAAGAACGTGGGTTCGTAACCCGACCGAGGCCCTTAGTTTATTTTATCTGGGAGGTAAAATAAAGTGAAGCCTGCTGTCCTTCGGATGGGACGTTAAGCGATGGTCTCTAGCCTGTACGATGTCAAGTACTTGTTAAAGACCCCTACCCTAGGTGAATAAAAATTTAGGGTAGGGAAAATTTAGGACTCCCACAGTAGAGTCGGGCTCATGTCCACCAGAGTGACGAAAGAGCACTCTGGTAGTAGGCGATATGACCTCCTAGTTAAAGTCCGGGCATGAGTCATAAAAACCTAACCTAACCTATAATCTTATTAATCAGTATTTATTTACATGTTATGTATCTAGGTCTTCTATAACCTGAATTATTTGGTGTCCTTAACCATTTATTTTCTAATTTAAACCATAACTGAAAAATCTTTTCAATGTCTAATCGATACAAAATGAAACATTGAAAAGGATTCGACTTAAGTGTTAAGAAAAAAAAAAAAAAAGTACAAATCCTTCAGTTATATAGAGTAGACGGGGTCTTCCCACGGACAAGAAAACATGGCGTGAAATCTGTAAGGAGTCGGTCCAGAACACCTCCGGGACAATATTAAATTTCAAATAACCTTGACACAAAAGGGGGGGCTCCTTCCACACACAACACATCTCAGGTAGAATATTTTTCCCACAGACCTGCTCAAGGATACATTTTCTATTGGGCGGTGGCGTGCTCTGTCTAGGCCTCAAATTCCGTTCGTCATTTCCTCTTGAACAGGTGTCCTCTTCTCTGCTTCTTTTTTTTTCTTTCTTGTATTCTTCTATCTTTTCTCTATGGTGTATCTGTTTCGTTACGGGAGCTCTTCTATATGATGAGGCAAGCTCTTGTTTTTATATCCGTTTCCCATTTGTCATTGTTCATTTGAATAGTTTCAAACGTCTGGTTTAAAGTAAATTTTACTGTACTGGACCAGCAGCCAGTGACGACGGTTTCCCCGAAAGGTATGACAACAGTATATGTAACCCTTTAGTTCGGTTCATTTTTGCGGATGATACCAACAGTTTCGTGACGGCAAAAAACCCACAACTTTCAAAGAATCCTGATCTAAAGCTCTTGAATAATTAAAAGAATGGCTTCTCGTCAATAAGTTAATGTTAAATGCGTCTAAAACAGGTATTTTACACTACAAAACTATGAATAAATTGGCAGAAGAGAAACAAACGTCAAGTGTTTCTGTGAATGTTCCGTGCTGAACATACGGCTGTTATTGATAAGAAACTGAGTTCCGTTTGCTTCTTACTTCGTAATCAATGCGTAGGATTTCTTAGGCGATGCCCTTATCGATACCCTCGAGACCAAAAAAATGCAAAGAAGCGTCGGGGCGCTTGTACCTCAACAAACACCTGCCGGAACCCGACTCCCGCTCAAGGAGAAAAATATATTTTTGCGGCAAGAAAAAATGTTCTCGCGGCAAAAAATTTTTATTCTGTATTTTGTGTCGGTGATAGGGAATAGTAGACACCACTAGGGGATAGGGAATAGTAGACACCTCTAGGTGATAGGGAATAGTAGACACTACTAGGTGATAGGGAATAGTAGACACCACTAGGTGATAGGGAATAGTAGACACCACTAGGTGATAGGGAATAGTAGACACCTCTAGGTGATAGGGAATAGTAGACACCACTAGGTGATAGGGAATAGTAGACACCACTAGGTGATAGGGAATAGTAGACACCTCTACGTGATTCAATAAGAATAGAGTTTTACTACCCAAGCTATACAAAGTATGAGTAGGTAATGTTTTTTAATTTAATTCTGTATATATCATAGATAATGTCAAGAAGATATCTTCTTGCCGCAAGAATATAGTTTTCTCCTTGCATAGTTTATGAGCTTATGGGTCGGGAGTGTGCGCCCCAAATAAAGCCCAGTCAGATCAAAGAAGCACATGTGACTTCTTCATTTCAAAGTCAAAATGTACTCTGGAACATTGAAACTTGAAATACTGTTGAAAATCGATCTCGGTCTCTTCCTCGATTATATACTAAAAGAATAAGAAAGTAAAAAAGAAATACGTTGAATTTAATAAAATAATAATTTACCCCTAAAATAAATAAAAAATCTTTATTGTCTCTTCTTTCCTCCCCTGTTATTGCACTTTCTTTTCTAAAAATGAATTGAGGTTTGCATTAGCAAGAACGTAAGTCGTTAATGACTAACGTTCTTGTTATGGAAATCTTATAACTGGCTTAATGATCCGCGAATTTTATTTCAAGTCTTCATCCCTCCTCTTTCAACCACCCCTCACTTTTAAAATGCAATATCATCCCTCTCCTCAAAAAAATGAATACTCAATATGATTATTTTTGTCAATAATGTTCCATCCCCTTGAGGAGATCTGCATGTCTCATAATATTATATATTACTATTTATAATTTATCTTATTATTTATCGGGTAATATAACCTTTCATTTTTAGGATTTTATAGGTCTCATGACCAAAAATATAAGTAAGATGTGGTACATATTGTTTTATTTTTGAATAATAAATAAATAAAATAAAACTATCTTACTACCCGTATAAGTGTGGTGTCTAATCAAAGATTGACTAATTGTTCCAAGGGAATGGAATGATGAATTTGGCTGTTTGTCGAATATATATTAATTTTATATTATTGTACCGGTATTTATTTTTATTGTATATATCACATTATTTTCACAAATATAGAGTGCGTGAATAAACTTCGTATTCTTTGCGCATTAAATTATTACCCAGTGTTCCTTTAGACAGGACATTATACGGGCGGCAAGTTTTATTTTATTTTATTTTGTTAATCTGTACCCTGATATTTTAATGGTTTTTCTAGTTCTCCATATTTATATTTTATATTTATTCATTGATATGCCACTTATGATGACGCAGTTGGTTCTGGTAACAAATAAAACAATGTGAAAACGACATATTTTATATGGGTGTCATTCTATGGGTGTCAGTCTGTCCGGTAGCTCTCATTATCACAAGGTTCATAATATAAATTAAAATTTACCACTAACGTCAAAAATGGTGGCTCATTTAAAGAAAACCATACCTTGTGAGTTATAAATGTTTTCATATCATCATGTAAAGAAGTTTTCAAAGAAAAAATTGAATAGGTATTGAATAATAGATCCTGTTGCCTAGATTATGAAAATAATTTTTATTTTGTTTAAAAATTTTAATTAAAGCCATCAGAAGCTTAAATCTACGTATTTTGAGTATCTTCCCTAATTCTTTTGTATATAAGTTTTTCTAAAAATGTGAAAAAATGAGTCTGATCTATACAGAGAGCCATTGTCATAATGAAAACCCTGTGTATATTGTACAATTACTACACCGCTTTTTATTCGAATAAATCATTTTCATTCAATAATTAATAAAAATAGTAAGTATTTTTATTAATTGTATAACTGAATGATGAATAGATGTGTTATTAATTGAAGAGCACGGGGAAAGAACCAGGTTTGTCACTTTTTTCTCGAATGTGAGATATCGCCACTACAGTATTAGTATATTAAACATATATCACGATTCACCATCGTTACGGGCTTCAAAAAGACGGTTTGCCACTACGAAAACGGAAGCTGAAAATATGACGTGCGGGGAATTGATACGATACGGACTTTCAAACATTAAATTTCAGTTTTCTCAATTTCAACATCTGATGACAAACCTGGTTCTTTGCCCGTGCTCTTCAATTATTCCTGAATGAAATAACAGTTTTATTATTTATTCATTATTTGTTATATTAAATACAATTTGCTCAACACTGGTTGGTAGTCAATGAATGTGTAAAGGTCGTTAAGGTGTGTAGTATTGTGAGTGCTGGGGGAACGATGAATGGAAACTATTGACTGGGCTGGCCACTTAAGTTGTGTGCAGAGGGGCGTACTGTGAGTTACTGCTGTACCTGCCTACTGTTAACCGTTCCCATGCCAAATTAAGGGGTACAACAGTAGGAAATTAATTATTTAAAATTATATGAGTGAAATATCTGAACATGGCTCATACAGCCCACTCAGGATCGATATAGAGATTAACTGTTCATAGTTCATCTCTCAAACATATCGAAATGAAGTTTTATATTGTGATGTAAAAAAAAGTTTACACACATTAAGATTACTAATATATTATAAAATGGGGGACGCCGGTAGCTCAGTGGTATGCGTACTTGACTACTGAGCTCAAGATCGTGGGTTCGAAACTATCTGGGAGGTAAAATAAAGTTAAGCACGCCGTCCTTTGGTTGGGACGTTAAGCGATGGTCCCAAGTCTGTACGATGTCAGGTACTGCCCAAGGGGAATAAAAATTTAGGGTAGGCAAAATTTAGGACTCCCACAGTAGAGTCGGGCTCATGTCCACCAGAGTGACAAAAGAGCGCTCTAGTAGTAGGCGATATGACCTCGTAGTTAAAACCCCGGGCATGAGTTATAATAACTAATTTTTTTATAAATGGCAATAACAGTTGTTGTGGCAAAAACAGGCCCTTTTATAGTTGTCAAATTATTTTCGTCCCAGATATATCGTTGTGAAAAAGTGAATTTGCCAAAAAACATCAAAAATCCTTAGCTTAAGAAGCACTGGTGTCAAATTTGTCTTCTTTAAAAGAGTATGTTGGTAGGTGAATTGTAGTGCAGATTTTAACCAAGTTTGGAATATAATTATGAAATTTCGTTAATTCGGTTCAGCGGCTTATTTACACAGCTTATGAATACTGTATTGTGAATTTTTAAAAAATGGAGGATTTTTATAAATACAAAATTAGAGCACTTGACTGACTTGTCCAGCGCTAAAGACAGAATCAAGGTCGGTATTGTCTGTTCCGCTCGTGTGCACCAGACCAAAGAATCATGAAAAATATGATGATGCCCAACTCAATTTTGTCAGGTCAATATTAGCTTTAATCAGTACATCAAACGTTGTCAATAATTTGTCTATACATTCTGAAACATAAATGCATTATGTGTCTGTGAACACGATAACTTCCGATAGAATGAATGTATCGACTGTCAATTAAGAACCCTTTTATTATTTTTCAGCCAAATCGATCGAAGGCAAGAGAGAGATTGATTATATTAGGAAATTTTATATTAGATTTGCGAAATCCCTAAGTAAAACACCTACTGATTTTCAGTTAAATCGGTCAAAGAGGCCCTCATAAATTCGCCACTGCCCCACTACTATCTACAGGTTGCCACTCCACTAGGATAGTAGTGCTGGAGTTTTCACATATATCAGATGACCCTTTTTTATTTACTAACTCTCGGCTAACATTTCCAGGCCTGGGATTAAAGATATCTCTATTTGTTAATCCTCCGTCTAAAAACCAACAGTAACTCTAAAATTTGTGACTCAAGATTTGTGAGCACAATAATTTTTTTATTTACTAACTCTCGGCTAGTATTTCCAAGCCTGGGATTAAAGATATCTCTATTTGTTAATCCTCCGTCTAAAAACCAACAGTAACTCTAAAATTTGTGACTCAAGATTTGTGAGCACAATAATTTTTTTATTTACTAACTCTCGGCTAACATTTCCAGGCCTGGGATTAAAGATATCTCTATTTGTTAATCCTCCGTCTAAAAACCAAACCGTTTTCGGCATATATCTCGCAAATCAGGCAACCTACGAAAAATCGTATTTCACATAAAATCAGTTTTCTTTATAATTATTATATGAAGAAATTTTTGATTCGGTCATAAATATAAGCGATTTCTTGTAAAATTTACTTAAATCCCTAAGTAAAGTGGTCTAAATTTTCGTTCAATTTCGACCAAAATTTAATGTGAACTAAATTAGCACATGTGAACTAAGTTAGCACACTTCATTCCAAATTGCAAGTTCATAGCTACGTACGTATTATTATTATTATTATTGTCATAATAATTAATATACATTTTTACTTCCCCGGTTGTTTTCACAGGTATTTCATGTTTTCGACCCCCTGATTCCAAAATGAAAAATTCTGTCATAAGGATGACCCCTATTGATTATCAGCCAAATCGACCAAAAGGACGGGGGATTAGGGGAGGGGCTTACATACAGACATCGCGAAAATGGTCTTAACGTATTCAGGGGACCTTGAAACGTGAAAATCCGTGCTATACGTATTAGAAAGTGAAAAAGACCGGCAATAGTTGAAATAGAGGATAAAATTGAAATATAAAAATTCAAAATTTTAACGGATTCCTGAAAAATTTAGAAAGGGCTGGTGCGACCTATTTCTACGTCTTTTTATTGTATTTACCTTTTATTTTTGGTTATTAAAATTGAACTAAATAGGTTTCCCGTATATATATTACTGCAGACAGGTTTAAATGACTATCGTTCAAACGAGCACCCGCTCCAGGTGAGAGCGGACCGGTACTCCCGACTGGGGGACCCCAACCGACCACCCCTTCCAACCAACAGAACACCCTTTAATAACTGACATTACCGGAGGACGGGGGGCCTGGCAACGCTGAACACTATCCCCTCCATCCAAGTGCGCATGCGTTCTACTTCTCCCCCCTCTCCCCCTCCCCGCTCTTCCATCAAGAAGGGGGGGTGGGGGAGGCTGTCTCTCCCCCCCTTCCTTCGAACTCTTTGAAAAAATAATATAATAATTTTTGGGGTAGGGCTTTAGAGGAGGGAGAAGTGTGTAGCCGCCCACGCGAGAAAGGACAAACCGCCGAGTGTCGCTAAGAGTGCCGCCCGATAGATCACTGGTCGTCTCTCAGCTCCTGTGTTTGTCAACATATAACCTTCTTCAGGGTTCACATGTGAACCTCACATGTACTACCTCCCCAGACGTCCCCCGCGAATTTTCCCCAATATACCATCAACCGTCAAGTGATCTGTGACTTTTTTTTTATTTTTTTTTTTTCCTCGTTTTTCGAAATTTTGTGTCAATTGGAGTTTTCACCTACCACAACTGGTAAATATTTATATATACATATATATTTTTTTAAACATATTTATGGCAGCATTACCTCATTAAAATAATAATAATAATAACGAGCAATCCCATAATCATGATTTTTTTTTTATTTTAAAATTAATTGGCATTGTATTACACGCAATGTCTTACAATCAAAAAAAATATTGTTATTTTATTTTCACTGTCTAAAAATTATAAAAATATATTGACATCCTAATCTTCGTTGTCCTGACAGTTTCATAAATAATTGAATTGCCGTAATAAACATAATAATGAATAGAGAAGACTGACAAACCTTCCGACATTTCCGACCAAACTTTCAAGAACATAGAAGACTTTAAGCCCTCAAGTTGTCAATATACATTTAATTAATAATTATCCTTTCTAATAGTTATACAAAATTTGGCAAATTACAAAGTAGAATTGTAAGTGCAATTATTTGCTTACAAGTAATCACTATATCTGAAAGTTAATGTTTACGTTACGTTAATTTCCCGGCAATTAATTGTGTGTCGCGAAAATGTATTACAATAAAAATAATTTAAGTTCAAAGTCAATATTGCTCATTCTTTGTTGAGAATTTTTTTCCTTCAAAAACACTGCTGAAACTGTAGATTTTGACGTATATTGCAAGTTTTTTAATTTTTTTGACTTCCAGTAAAGTAAAAATATAATTAACAACATTTTATAATAGTTACAATTTACAATTTAATAATGGTTACCAAATTATGAGGTTGCGCTGTTTCATGATTTTTAAGTTCTCAATTTTTTCTTAAAGTTGTTTCATTAAAATTATACCCTTATATAAAATATTATATATTATTAAATTATATCGTCTACATACTATAACCATTGATCATTAAAATTATAGAATAAAGTTTATTTATATTTTATTATATGATTAAATTGACTAATTAATTGGAACAATGTAGACGATTTATGAATATATGTGTTTTTATGAATTTTGAAAAAAAAAAAAAAAAAATTTAACAAAGTAAGAAAAAATTGAGAAATAGAAAAATTGTTACTTATGTATAGATGTAGTAAGTAGATATAGTATTTAAGTAAGAATACTTGAAAGGTCTCTGTTTCAATACGTCAGTGGGACTTAAGTCCAAGAAACCACTATTCCCCATGATTCACTCACCTACTCTGAAACCTACGTAAATCTCACCTCGACTCATTCCATTCATATCAATATGTTCTTCATTTATATTAAAATTTTTTTTTTCTTCTGTTATTTATTTTAAGTATATTATATAATATATATTTTGAAAGGTTTCCAATTATACTAATAACTATTATTATTTTCGTTCTATAATCGATATTTATCGAAGTGTCTATACGCTATAAGAAGTGTAAGGATATTGAGTGCAATATTATTTAATTGTAAAACAACTATGTTGTTAATTGAACAATTATTATTACGCCAACTAGGCAATATAATTGAGACAATTTTACTGTGAGTTAGATGAAATGTCCGCAGTTTACCTATCCATACACAAACTAATTACGTACTTAACACTATCTGGATTGATTTAAACCAGTTTTTTCGTTTACAAATTTCACTCAAATTATATATATTCTACATATTTTTAATAACACATGAAACATATTTCACTCACAATTCCATTTTTTATTTATTCTTAAATGAACCAATGCAAAACATAAGATCTCAGTTTCCAGATATGATATTGTTGTTGTTTTTGTGATTCATGCCCAGGCTTTAATTACGAGGTCATATCGCCTACTACCAGAGCTTTCTTTCGTTGCTCTGTTCTACTGTGTGAATCTTGAAATTTACTTTTTTGGGTTCTTTAGTTGCCTAAATGATCTATAACGAGTATCTGGCTTGAGACCATCGCTTAAAGACCCATCTGAAGGGAGGCGCTCAATTTTTTTTTTTTTTACGTCCAACTTGAAAGACCTAAAAGTCTCTGCAGGGTTTCGATCCTACGAAGTAGATTTATTGATAGCCTGTAAAATTTGGTAGACATTTTCCAGGGAGATGTATGCGTCGACTTGAAATTTAGTGTGTTAGATTCAGAAGTCTCTGTGTGATTCAAGTATTGACTAAATCATCGATTGGTATTAGAAGAACAGCGAAAACTTTGATTAATTCCTGCTATGAAAGTTGCCGGTGATTAACCGATGACTTTTTTTGATTTTAATTCATACTTTATTGATTGATATAACTCTCGAAGTTTTTGTTAATTTTATGTTAAAATATGAACATAATATAAATAAATACCTAATAAAAAAAACGCGAAATATATAAATGTACATGTAATGTATCTGTAAATATTTTGCCTTTCAATTACATGTATTACATAAATATCTTTCCCCTAATTATTAGAGATCCTATTGGCGGTTCTCTGGTTATGTATTTTACAATTATAGTTAGTTATTACGACTCGCCCTGGCTTTAACCACGAGGTCACTTTTTTTTTTGCTTTTCTTTTTACAATATACTTTAATGCAGAATCTTAGATACATACTACATTTCAGAACATTATAATTATCAAAAATGTGTTAATAACTAGGTAATTATTACTGCAGTGTTCGCCTGCGGAACCCTTCAGTGTGTGATCTAATCACACCTCTGTAATACTTTACGTGATATAAATAGTTGATTTTTTTATATACATTTATTGACAAATTTCCATGAGAATTCAATAGGAAAGCACAATATTTATGGTAGTCAAAGTAAGGTATTTAATTCACTAATAACTATATAACAGTTAATTACTGTGACTCATGCCCGGGTCATATCGCCTACTACCAGAGTGCTCTTTTGTCGCTTTGGTGGACATGAGCCCGACTCTACTATGGGAGTTCGAAATTTTGCCTACCCAGGTTTATTCACCTAGAAGGACATAGTATACAGGCTCGGGACCATCGCTTTTTTTTTTTTTTTTTATTGGGTGCCCCTGACCCCTGAGGGGGGGTCGGTCACATCACCCTATTTTCGTTGGGGAATGGGTAACCTTCTCCCGTTTATTTACAATATAAATATACAATATTTACATGATGCTATGGACGGCCGTGGACCGGGTCGATGGCTACGGTCCATGGTCGTCCTTGGTTTTCGGCGTTTTATGCCGAGTGAGCTCGGGATCTTGTCGGGGGTTCTTTTCTGCCTGCTTTCCTAAGCCGGGGGCAGCCGCCGTAGCGCCTGTCGGCGGGGCCCCCGGCGCCGGGTTAGAAGGCTTTCTTGATTCTCCGCCAGGAGGAGACGAACCGACCAAAAGCCAGGTAAGCAGCCTCCGTCATCAGTCCCGGCAGGTCTAGTCCCAGATACGAACCTGTCCGGCGGATCAGCGCCGCCCTGGGCCCGTCGTATAGCGGGCATTCGAGGACTACGTGTTCCGCAGTCTCGACGCCGCCACACGAGCAGGCAGGGCTGTTCTTCCTCTTAAAGAAGAAGAGCTTGGCGTTGAAGTCGCCGTGACCTGTGACATCCAATGGTCTGGTTGTATCCATGGGGAGTCAAGGCGCGTCTGGACGTTCGGGAAATAGGCGAATGTTGTTCGGCCATCTGTCGATCGGCCGCGTCGATCGGGACCATCGCTTAACGTCCCATCCGAAGGACGGCATGCTCAAGGTTTTTTCAACTCCCAGATAAAAAAAACCTAAGAACCTCAGCCGGGTTTCGAACCCGCGATCTTGAGCGCAGTAATTATTTTTACTCCTTTACGGAAAATGGCTTAGTTTTTCCATAAATGTGGAATTACGCCAATACAAGTTGTCAGACGGTTGTGTATATTTGACAAAGGATTACGACGGTCAATAAACAAACCATCCATTTTTTCCATGATTCACCTATTCCCGGAATCCAACGTTGTTCTTACCTCATATTTTCCCACTTTCATTATCTATTTACACTTATTCCAGCTGTTTTTATTATTACTTTAAACAAAATAATTTTTTTTACCTTTTCTGCTCACAATAATTATGGAGGTTAGGTTAGGTTTTATGACACATGCCCGGGCTTTAACTACGAGGTCATATCGCCTACTACCAGAGCGCTCTTTCGTCACTCTGGTGGACATGAGCCCGATTCTACTGTGGGAGTCCCAAATTTTGCCTACCCTAAATTTGTATTCACCTAGGATAAGGGTCTTTAACGAGTACCTGATATCGTACAGGCTCGGGACCATCGCTTAACGTCCCATCCAAAGGACGGCGTGCTTAAGTTTATTTTACCTCCCAGATAAAATAAACTAAGGGCCTCGGTCGGGTTTCGAACCCACGTTATTGAGCTCAGAAGTCAAGCACGCATACCACTGAGCTACCGGCGCCCCCGAGAAAGTAATATTATAGGTTAGAACTTCAATGTTGCATTTTAACAGAAATTATACGTTTTCCGACCCAAAAATTAATTGTGTACACAATAACTCCCGATAGACTGAATCTATCGACATCAAAATTTATATGTGCATCGGCAAGGGGATACAAGGGAGCTCGACTCAATAACCTAATATGTTCCAACTATTATGAATGTATCGATACAGAAGTGAGTATAAGGGTTTAAAAGCCTCTAAGTCATCTATTGATTTCCACCCTAAAGGGTTGATTGATTTTGGAGGGAGAGCGGAAGCATAATTGATTAATCCGACGAAGTACATTGCTGGTGAGTCACCGAATTTTTTAATTTTTTGGATTTGATTTCGCTTAGAAAAATAGTTTTTCCCTTAAATAAATTATTGTGGAAACATCAATAGAACGTCAAAACAAATACAATGTATGTCCAATATACATGTTACTTGAAGTAATATAATTTTGGAGACTTACCAAAGTTCCGAAAACCTATTAACGTAATTTTGCGTCCCAGAAATCTGGCAGGGATATTGGATACTTCTCGGAAAAATGATTATCCTTATGTTAAATCGTATAGACGCTTGCGTCATTATGGTCACAGATTTGAAAAACATGGGATATACCCACATATAGATTCAGAGGTCGGTCTGTATTACTTCTAATTTTATATTGGTGTAGTTACCATTATTTGCTGGGGGGTGGGGGGTTAATTCATACTCATATGATTACCGGTTTAAGGTCGAAATTATAAATGCAATGCATGTATGCATTTTACAAAAAATTATTTCAAGACTTTTTTCCTCCTCTGGGATATAATGGGGAAAAACGGAATTTCTTCAGAAAGGATAATATCTAATATGAAGATGGCTGATGTAGTAAGAAGTGGTTATTTCACAGGTTGTCAAATAACATGTAGTCTGACCTCTCACAGATTTTATTAATTTTTGCTAGCCGGCTTTCGAGGTTGCCCTCATCATCAGGCAGTCTACAAAAAAAAAAACATCATTTAGCTACAAAGAAACAGACATAAAGTTCTGTTCGTTAAAATCCATAAAATATTATGGTAGGTAACACTGTTCAACAAAAAAAAATTAAATTCATTTTTCTGGGGGTATCATTCTTGATTCTTATGGGAAATTGCCTCCTGGGTTGAAATCTGTAATTAGTTTTTCTGTCAGGCATAGTTTTGAAGTTATACGCAATTTCAGTTTTTTAAGAATGGTTACACTTCCTATTTCCACTCTGTGTTTCTATAAAGGCAAAACATGCAACTATCAATATTTTAGTCACTTATACAATTATTTAGAAACATTTTAGACAGTATAAAACAAAAACTTGAAGGAGCCCATAAATTATCATCATATATTGTATAAAAAACTTAAATAAGATTAGAAAATATGAAAAAAATCATATTTTACCAAAGAATTTAAAAGGCTCATTTTTTTCTCATGTGTTCAATTCTGCAGTCTCGAATAATGTTCCAGCAGTAGTCAGCAAGCATTGCAGGCATCCATTTCCCTTCATACCATTATTAATAATAATAATAAATAAAATTACCACAATATTTTATGGATTTTAACGAACAGAACGTTTTGCCTGTTTCTTTGTTGCTATATAATGGTTTTTTTTGTAGATTGCATGATGATGAGGGCAAAAATTAATAAAATCTGTTAGAGGTCAGACTATATTTTATTTTATAACCTGTGGGATAATATCTACATTATCCATATTTTCTCCAGAGAAACTTCTCTTGAAGCCTGAGAGTAAAATGATAAAATTTGTCAGACCGTTTGCGGAACACGGGTACAATTAATATAGAAAGTTACACTGGCGTAAGATGGTAATCAGAAGGTTCAAACTAATAACAGTTTTCTACCAGATTTCATCTCCTCTGTTGTTGCTTACTAGACCACGAAAATCTACTTCCACAAAATGTATTTGTCGTCCAACTCGAAAATTTATTATCAGCAAAATGTCTTACTGTCTGTTTTGTAACGGTCGAATATCTCTCGGCCATTGAATTTTCTCTCGTAGCTATTTTCATGAATTCATTTGCGTCTTCCTGATTTCTAAATTTTACTTCTGGCTTGTACTATGTTATCGGTCAGAAATTCGAAGTTGAATTACCGGAAATACATATTACCGATCCTCTGATTCCAAAAAAAAAAAAAAAATCCTGTGCCTATAACTTCCGATAGAATGAATGTATCGACTCGAAATTTTATATTTGTGTCCAGCACCTCCTCATGACGGATAAATGGCACTTAACATAAAAACTCTAATAACTGACGTTGTAATGAATGTATCGTTACAACATTTTGCGACTTGCACACCCTCCTTCCCAAGCCCTGCTGCTCATGCCAACGCTATGATCATGAGGACTTGCAGAGAGCGGCCCGGGGGTGCGGTTTCTTGTCCTCTAGTCCGGCTTCGCCGCTGGTTCGGTGCCCCGGGGTTCTCTTCTCGGTTTCCATCTTTAATTTTTATACATTAAGCATAGGCATCAACCATGGCTAATATGCATCGACCATAAGGCCAAAGAAAAAAAAAAAAAAAAAAAAAAATTACGACCAAACGGTTTATTTGTTTTGGAGAGGCTTTTGTTGATTATTTCGTGCTGGGGAAGTACATTGCCGGTAACCAAGGATCAAATAGACTATATCCTTGAGCACGCCGTCCTTTGGATGGGAGCCTGTAGGACGTCAGATACTCGTCAAATACTCCGCTAAACCTGGGTATGCAATATCTATGACCCCACAGTAGAGTCGGGCTCATGTCCACCAGAACGAAGAAAGAGCGCTCTGGTTGTTGACAATATGACCTCATAGTTTAAGCCCGGGCAAGAGTCGCAATAACTAACTATATCCATAAAGGTTAATTTTTCAGGAGTACAGAAAAAATTTCACAATATGAGAATAGTGTTTTTACAAAGAATAGTACACAGGGAAGATCTAAACTAGTTTTGTGGCGAAAGTAGTTACATTTGACCTGAACATGAGGAGATACTTTTTCATTTTTGGACTCAGAAAGTCGGAAAACATGAAAATTCCATAATTCCATAAGCGTTTATTTCGTTTATTGTTCCGTGCATTAATTCATTCTAGTGTTTCCATTGTTCAATTTCCAGTTCAAAAACGTTATTTTGTCCCTGGATACCCCTTATCTGATATAGTTGAAGGAAATTTTGAAAGGTTTACCTGGAGTACTGGAGAATGAGAGCGAATCAACTGATGCAAGAAAACGATAACACTCCGTTTCATTTTTTTAAACATTTTTTTTTTTTTCTTTAGTTTTATTCTTCCTTCATGAAAGTTTCTTCAACAAAATTTCATCTTATCAGCTATCATTAGAATATTCTGACAATTGATGTTGGAGAGAAATCGTGATCCATGCCTTCTATTATGGAAGAATTGTGAGGTAAGAAACAGAAAAAAAAAAAAAAAAAAGAACTTGGGATTAGTTTCAAAACATGGATCTTGTCTTGTTGGAGTTATTATTTTTGTTTTTACTTTCTTATAAAGTACAAGGAAGTATTGTAATCGTGCGAAAATTCGAAATCATATTTTCAGCGGAACATCAAGTTTGAAGGTCCCCTGAACATTTTTTGACCATTTTCGCGTTGATTCTGTCTATGTGTATGTGATTTAGAGGGCTCAGAAACGATTTAAAATAAAGTTTCTCAATAAATTGAAAATTTGAAAAGAATATGTCACATGTGCCAAATACAAAATTATCATAAAAAAAAGAAAAAAAAAACTAGTTATGTAATCAGCCAGAAATTCCGAATACATTTTTTGCGTTCTGTGTTGATATAGTGGAAATACTAATGAATAAAATAAAATGATGGATAAAACACTTTTTTTTTTTGAACACTTATATTGTCTAATTCCACAAACATATACTTAAATGTGTACCGGTTTCGGCTTACGCCATCATCAGCACAATGTTCAACAATAATTCAGATATTTGCCAGGCATTAGGTTAATATAAATATGTATGCCTGGCAAATATCTGAAATATTGTTGAACATTGTGCTGACGATGGCCTAAGCCGAAACCGGTACACATTTAAGTATATGTTTGTGGAATTAGACAATAAAAGTGTTCAAAAAAAAAAAAAAAGTGTTTTATCTATCATTTTATTTTAGCCAGAAATTCGATGATGTTTTCAACGGAATTTCATGTTTTTCGAAATGTTTGTGTCTCTATGTCTGTGAGCCCTTGTAAATAACCCTCTAAGGACGAAACCTATTGATTTTCAGTCAAATCGGAAACGTCAAAGGAAACGAGAGGATTAGGGGCGCTTATCACAAAAACCTCCAATATCTGCCGTTATAATGAATTCATTGTAACGAAATTTCATATGTAAATTCGAAACGCCATAAGGGGGCTTATTAATTTTCAGCTGAATCGACTGGAGAGAAAGGGGGGATAAAAAACCCATATAACTGCCGATGTAAGTTTCAGAAGTCTCTATGTAAGTACACTATATATTTTAACACGTACGGTCGATTTTTTTTTTTGAAGGACAACCAAAACCTAATTGATTACTTTTTATTGGGGAAGTACATTGCCGGTGATTCAGCGACGACTTTTCTTCTTGGTAATGAATGCATTAATTATGCGAAAATGTTGGACGGAATTAGTGGCTATTAGTCGTTCAGTGGATACAAGCAGCTAGTAGCACTGAATGAGATTGTATCGGCCATGTCTTCTACCTGAGTGAATTGTTAAAGTCAACGTCTCCCACTTGAGTGAGTTGTTAACGACATTGCCTACCACCTAAGTGAGTAGTTGATATTTATTAACAACTGTGTAGGTGAGTAATGAAATTGACTATCGTCTGGGTGACTAGTTTACGATAATGGATATCTCCCATAGCTTGTGTGAGTTGATGGTGACAACCTGTTGCCTGTGTGTGTTCGGTTGTACAACCTGTGTGAGTTCGTAGTGACATTGACCTACCACCTGTGTATGTTGTTAGTCACACCGACTACCACATAAATTATTTGTTTAAATTTTTTTATTTTGAATATCAACAATCGGTAAATATAACCATATAGGGCGCCAGAGATAGCCTATTGAGCTGAAGCCCTTAGATATTTTATCTGGGAGATAACAAAATCTTGAGCATGCCGTCCTTCGGATGGGACGTTAAGCGATGGTCCCGAGCCTGTACGATGTAAGGTACTCGTTAAGGACCCCTATCCTAGGTAACTAAACCTGCGAAAAATCGTATTTCATATAAAATTTGTCTCAGTTTTCTCTACAACATATGTTTGAAGAGTTTTTTGATTAGATCATAAATATAAAGTGGTCTCAATTTCCAATGTTTCAATCAGAAGCATGGTCCCACCATGGTTGCGGGTTCGAATCCCGTCCGGGAGTGATTTTTATTTCGTAGATAGAACTCCCTCCCGGGGCCATGGATGTCGTAAATAACTAGATAACACCTTTATAAGAGTTATTTATTATGACTCATGCCCGGGCTTTAACTACGAGGTCATATCGCCTACTACCATGACTCTGGTGGACATGAGCCCGACTCTACTTGACGCTTAACGTCCCATCCGAAGGACGGCGTGCAAAGTCAAAGTTTATTTTACCTCCCGGATAAAATCCGGGTTTTGAACCCACGATCTTGAGCTCAGCAAGCAAGCACGTATACCATTGAGCTACCGACACCCATATGAGACATGGCTAATATTCATTATAATTACTAATATTCATTGTACATAAGGCAAAAAAAAAACACACTCTTACGAAAAGACAGATGCAAAATTTGCATCTAGAATTTAAACATACCGTCTACCATGTATGTACCAATCTTGTGCAACGTTTTGAAACTAATATATTTAAATATTGTAATGTAAATATAATACAAAATATTATATCCCATAAAAATGTGATATTTTTGATAACCTTAATGTAGAAACGAGAGGTTGTATCTACCATGGCATTCATAGCCTTTTCTACAGATTCCTTAAAGGTTAGGTTAGGTTTTATGACTCATGCCTGGGCTTTAACTACGAGGTCATATCGCCTACTACCAGAGCGCTCTATCGTCACTGTGTTGGACATGAGCCCGACTCTACTGTGGGAGTCCTAAATTTTGCCTACCCTAAATTTTTATTCACCTAGGGCAGGGGTCTTTAACGAGTACCTGACATCGTACAGGCTCGGGACCATCGCTTAACGTCCCATCCGAAGGACGGCGTGCTTAAGTTTATTTTATCTCCCAGATAAAATAAACTAAGGGCCTCGGTCGGGCTACGAACCCACAACCTTGAGCTCAGAAGTCAAGCACGCATACCACTGAGCTACCGGCGCCCTCGATTCCTTAAATAGGTTAGGTTAGGTTTTATGACTCATGCCCGGGCTTTAACTACGAGGTCATATCGCCTACTACCAGAGCGTTCTTTCGTCACTCTGGTGGACATGAGCCCGCCTCTACTGTGGGAGTCCTAAATTTTGCCTACCCTAAATTTTTATTCATCTAGGGTAGGGGTCTTTAACGAGTACCTGACATCGTACAGGCTCGGGACCATCACTTAACGTCCCATCCGAAGGACGGCGTGCTTAAGTTTATTTTACCTCCCAGATAAAATAAACTAAGGGCCTCGGTCGGGCTACGAACCCACAACCTTGAGCTCAGAAGTCAAGCACGCATACCACTGAGCTACCGGCGCCCTCGATTCCTTAAATATATCTATAATTAAAACAAAATTTGGTTGGCAGACAT
The DNA here is from genome assembly GCA_963662175.1 of Aradus depressus. Lineage (NCBI taxonomy): Eukaryota > Metazoa > Arthropoda > Insecta > Hemiptera > Aradidae > Aradus > Aradus depressus. The sequence continues at coordinate 19,622,789 of OY759215.1, forward strand.
GGAATGAATTTCCGTTACTTGCATTATAAACAGCTGGAATATATATGTGTATGTATATTTTTTTAATGTCTGATGAAAGAATACATTGCAATTATGATGCACATGATAGGTACGCATTTTTTCTTTTTTCTACCTCAAGTCAAACTTCTGTGAAAATTTCCTGGAGTAAAAATTTTATTGAAGAATAATTCTGAATTATTCATTATTTTTTTTCATCAGCTGAGCTGGGTGTATAAAATTGTGGGAACTTTGTATTTAAAAGATATCACATCGTTTTATCTTCTTCACATCCTTATTTTTAATAATTTTTTCTTCCTCTTACAAGTCATTCAACTTTTCTCTAATAACATTATTATATTTTCAAACTGACTTCGTTGTTCGGGAAAGTTAACAATAGGCAAAGGCAGGGATATTAGCTGCTGGGTTAGTTTATAATATATTATAAGGTATAATGTACTGTGATAAATAGAAATTGTGTTGTTAAATAAAACTAATAAATATAAATAAAATTAAAATAATTGAATTAATAATAATAATATAAACAAACAATAAATGACCACATTGCCTGTAGAAATTTTATCTCTGGTCTTTTACTAAATTTTGATTTCTACAGTAATTTCCGAAAAGGACCCTACAAAAACATCAAAAGTTCAAGACGTGCAATTTTTAAGAAAGTGCATTTCAATTAACAAACTTTTCATTTGGTTTTCTAAAAAGATGCCATATGTTTTCTAAATTTTGCAAAAATATTTAAATCTATTCCAATGGTTTTCAAATTATCTTACTGGGCAAACAGGGAAAATGAATAGAATAGAATTTACGAGAACAACTAATTGGGTTTATTTTCTTACATCTACATTATAAAATTAAAAACTAAACATTGAAACAAAAATCAAAAGAAAAATCGTAAAAACTAAATTCTTAAAACTATTTCAATCTTTTTTTTTGTTTTATATTTGGCCATTCTTCAAATTTAAGTTTTATATTTTTGGGCATATATATATTTTGTACATATAAATAAATAACAGTACCTTCTTTACGGATCAATTTTATTGTTAATTCACTCCTACTTAGTTCAATCACATCTTAAGCCTAAACACAACTCTCCATCTTCACTCAGATCGCCTCCACAGACTCCTCTACACACTAAGTCCAAAAACAGCTGATGGCCGTGTTTTGTTTTCTACTCATTTGTTTTAAGATAAAATGCATTAATATTATTTATTTTCTAATTCAGTTGCTTCTTGGATTTTATAAAAAATAAATAAAATTGATTTTTTAATATTAATAATTTAAATGTGTATATTTTTTATACATCACAGTACCTTGTGTATATATTTGGTACTACTAGTCGTTAACCACCGCATTTCATTTTAAGGGCAATTTTGTGTTAAGATCCCTTCCTAATCTCTCCTTTTCCTTTTGCCGATTCGACTGAAATGTGTCCTCCAGATTATGCACATATAAAATTATATTTATATATTCATTCTATCGGCAGTTACTGTGTTCACATAAACACAGATAGGATTTTAGTCCACAGCTGCATGAAATAAAGGGGAAGTTATGTAATCGGTCTAAAATTAGAAATTTATGCTGAATAGCATAAAGACGACCACTATGGATTTTCAGCCAATTCGGTAAACAGTGGTAGACTGTGTAGACCTTGGGGGTCCTCAAACCTGTCGATTGTGGGATATCTAGCCTGTCACTCGATTGTTCCTTTAGACACCATACTATACTGGTGATGTGCCACTGATGATGATGTAATTGCGTTGAAAACAAGATTCCGAAAATAAAACAGTGGGAACTTCGTCTATTTATTTCTAAGTTATATCTGTGTTCATATCGGTCCTAGTTCCTAACAGAACATTTCAAATTTCAATTTCATAGCTACAACCGTTTCTGAGGTAGAGCGTTCACAAAGTTCTTATCACACGAACACACACATAATTGAGAAAAATGTCAAATAATGATTAGGCCATCTTAAAACAGGAAATTCCGTTGAAAATTCGATCTCAGATTTTTTTCACGAAACCATTCATTCCACAGATGAAAAAAGAATTAATATTGCCTAGTTATCTGTACACGATAACTCCCGATAGAATGAATGTATCGATACAAACTTTTATATGTGTATTTAGTACCCAATAAAAACGACTTCTATTCTATTTTTTTTTTTTTTATGACTCATGCCCGGGCTTTAACAACGAGGTCATATCGCCTACTACCAGAGCGCTCTATCGTCACTCTGGTGGACATGAGCCCGAATCTACTGTGGGAGTCCTAAATTTTGCCTACCCTAAATTTTTATTCATCTAGGGTAGGGGTCTTTAACGAGTACCTGACATCGTACAGGCTCGGGACCATCGCTTAACGTTCCATCCGAAGGACGGCATGCTTAAGTTTATTTTACCTCCCAGATAAAATAAACTAAGGGCCTCGGTCGGGCTACAAACCCACAACCTTGAGCTCAGAAGTCAAGCACGTATACCACTGAGCTACCGGCGCCCTCTATTGACGACTTCTAATGATTTTCTGTCAAATCAGCCAAAGGGGAAGAAAATTAGGGGAGGCTCAAAAAAAAAAAAAAAAAAAAAAAAAAAAAAAAACTTCCCTTGTAATCAATGTATTGACTCGAAATATCATACGTCAATTCAAAAGTAGCTATTAATTTTCTGTGGAATCGGCCGAAGGGAAAGGGGGTACAGAAATCAGGGGGCTCGACTCAAAAATCCTAATAACTGCCGATGTAATCGACACAAAATTTAGTATGAAGCCCCAAGTAAGTCATTGAATTTCTGACCGAAAACATATGAACTACGTAAATCAAGGTATTCCTTTATACCTCCTCCCGGGTGGCTGCTGGTTATTCCCAAGGAATCCCAGTGAAAAGCAGACTTCCTGTTAAAAAAAAAAAAAGTAATAAAAAAAGAGGCTATTATTATGGGTCGACTTTTGAATTAGCCCAAAATGTCCAGGATGAGGGTAGGAGGGATATGATGGGTGGGAAAGAGAGGCCTGATATCACCATTACGACGGGGGGGGGAGTCAAGGACAGCTCCCTCGGGGGGGAAATGCCACCAGGACAGCAGACTCAATTCGGAGAGATCGTGAATCATAGCACATCCAGGGGCAATCCCACCGCATCACAACACACCGACTAACGGGCCTTATATCACACGAGGATATCACCTGTTCATGTTCAGAGTATAACAAGTGTCCACACGGGTCTTATACCACACGAGGATCACCTGTTCCACTTGTGACCACTTGACAACTCATATAGATCCTCAGTTCCAACATCACATCTGACACCAATTAATACTTACACAGTTTTACTTATCCATCTATACAAATTATAGGGGAAGTTATATAATCGTCAGAAATTCGATTTTGAGTTTTCAACGGAATTTCATGTTTTCCAATTGATTTCAAAAATTGAAAAAACAAATTGCTTGTAAACACGATAACTTCCGATGGAATGACTCTATCGCCACCAAAATTTTATAGGTATATTCATAACTTTATAAAGACAAAACGTATTGATTTTCAGTCAAATCGGCCGAGGGTAAGGTTGGCTTATTTCAAAAACTCCAGTAACTGAAGTAATGAACTAGAAGGACTCAAAACCTTAGTTACAGCAGATGTAATGAAGTTATAGACAAAACATTTAGTATGAGGATTCAGAAGTCAACTATTGGATTTTAGGCGAAATTATCCAATAGTTTTGGAAGGAGAACGAAAATTCTTCGGATGGGATGTTAAGCAATCGTCCCGGGTCAGTCGAATGTCAGGTTCTCCTTAAAGACCCCGAACCTAGGTGACCCCGAACCTAGGTGAACAAACCTGGGTAGGCAATATTTAGGACTCCCATAGTAGATTCGGGCTCGTGTCCAGTAGAGCGACGAAAGAGCGCTTTGGTAGTAGGCGATATGATTCGTAGTTGAAGCTCTTCCTTAAGGTTTCCTCTTAGATAATAAACTAATAACTGAAATTATATTTGCTTTTTTTTAGATCAGAGTATAACAAAAATAAACAACTAACAAACAGGTATATTGATCGTACTTTACAACTAACTTTATCCATCTCTTTTTAAGTTTTTTTTTTTTTTTTTTTTTTTCTAATACTACACTTTTTACGATAATATATATCAAATTTGACTCTTCTGTCGATCATTCTGGTGAAACAGTACAGGTGAAATGACTAGGATTTATTCGAACGAAAAACAAATTTGATTCTTCTGTCAGTCATTCTGGTGAAAAAGTACAGGTTTTTCGGTTTTGTAAAATGGCTAGGATTTATTCGAAAGAAGAACAAATTTGATTCACTGTCGATCATTCGGGTGAACCATAACAGGTGAAATAGCTAGGATTTATCCAAAAGAAGAATACCTAACGTTTTAAAAAATTAAAAACATAGGTTCTGGGAAATTCTGGTAAAGAATATTGGATTCCACGTTCGATACCCTTCAATGTGGGATTTGATTTCAGTTCTCTGTAATATTATTGATATTTTCAATTATTCAGAATATTGATAATTTTCCTACTCATGTGGACTTGTATTTTATTTATTTATTTTTTTCGTTTTTCACTTTCTTTTAATTTAATATATATTTTTTTTATTGACATCACCTGCCTTGTCATTCCGAAGGTTACGTCTTAAAGATGGCGCCGGATTCTTGGGTTATTAGGCGAAATTTTCTGCCGACATATTTTCTTCAAAAAGCTGCCGCGGAATGTCTAATGAGAAAAAAATATTTATTTTTTTCAATTTATAGTCAAGAGATGTTTGCTGACTCTGCTTCTACTTTGAAAAATTTCTAATTAATCGATAAAAATCTAAACCAGTTGATGTATTTTATTTTATCAGTCGATTTATTTTTATTGATATTTTTAAACATTTTTAAATACCCCTTGACCATTAATGAATAAAAATTTAGGGTAGGCAAAATTTAGGACTCGTCAGTCCTTCGGATGGGACGTTAAGCGATGGTCCCGAGCCTGTAGGATGTCAGGTACTCCTTAAAGACCCCTACCCTAGGTGAATAAAAAAATTTAGGGTAGGCAACATTTAGGACTCCCATAGTAGAGTCGGGCTCATGTCCACCAGAGTGACGAAAGAGCGCTCTGATAGTAGGCGATATGACCTCGTAGTTAAAGCCCGGGCATAACTAACTAAACAGTTTTCTTATTATTGTTGTTATTTTCAAAAGATATTATTGGGCTAGCTAATATTAAAATAACTATACTTATGCTATTTTAACAAACATGCTCAACTGAAAATGTGTTAAAATTCTAAATTAATGTTGTGCTTCCCGGGAAGTCACAGTTGTTCATGGTAATTCGAGTTAATAAAATTTATTGTAGCGTGAAGATTTTTTTTTTTTTTTTTTTTTTTTTTTTTCTTTTGGCTTTATGTACGGTGCATATTAGCCATGTCAATGTGTTATATATAATAATTATTTAAGACACCCATGGCCCCGGGAGGGAGTTCTATCTACGAAATAAAACTCACTCCCGGACGGGATTCGAACCCGCAAACCATGGTGAGACCATGCGACCAAAGCCCTACGCTCTAGCCCGCACGGCCACCATGGCCCCCAGCGTGAAGATTGTAAATTAATGTTTTTAATAGCTGAATATCATGTTAATCCCAGAATATTTCCGCCAGTATTCTTCAACCAAGGCTTTCGCGAAAATAGTGAATTTCCCGGGTAACGTAGCTAGTATTCAATATAAGGTAATTTCCAATTGTATTCAATTATTTATATATTTTCGAGAAGGGTAATTGAAAAGGTTAAGGCTAAACGTGTGTCGTATCCATAGGAGATATGTATAATTATTTTATTTTAATAACTGTCTTATTCTTTGTAAAATTATAAACTAAATGAAAAATGTCTGTTTGATAAAGATCAAATGTCTGTCTTCCTTTCAAGACGAAACATACAAATAATTAGATGTATAAATGTTAAGAAAGTCGCAAATTATCTTCCGTCAGAATCCTCCAACTTCGTGAGAATAACAAATGTTTGCTTTCTTTATATTTTATTATTATACTCTTGCGAAAATCTGAGATCGAATTTTCAATGTATTTTCTCTTTTCAAGATTCCCTAAATACATTTTGGCCATTTTAGTTTAGTGATAATGTCGTCCTTTGTGTGTATGTGATTAGAACTTTGTGATCACTCTAACCCAGAAGGGATTGTAGCAATGGAGTTGAACTTGCATATGATCTGATTTGATTTCTGGGCAAAATCAAACGAAAATTGAGCACTTTACTTCGGGACCTAAGTACACTTTATCAGATACCTCTTATATTTATGACCTAATCAAAATATCTCTTCAAATAAAAATAGTAGAGAATACAAAGAGGCACGGTTTATATACAATAGGTACATTTTTTCGAAGACCTGGGTTTGTGAAATACTTGCCGAAAACTGTCTTTGGACGTTGGCTTGATTAACGTGAAAATGGTTAGACTTACCGAACTAACATCTACAAAAAATGTTCTTTATTAAATTTTCAACGTCTGCTAAACCCCATGTATATAATAGTAATCGATTTTGCATTATCGATATTTAAATATGTCCATATTTTGACGGATGTCGATATTTTCACATTTTTTGGAAGGTTACATTTTAAACAAAACATAGTATTTTCTATTTGATTCTTCACTGTTAATTCCTCTAAATATTATTTTCAAATTAAAAAAAATAAAAGGAAATTATCCATTGTAAATAATTATTAACGATAATAATACAATTGCAAACATGTGATGACAACAAAAAAAAGCAAAAATAACCTTGTAAAGTGTACATAACCGTACAAAGTAAAATATAGACGTATTTAAAAATCAATAATGAGCTACTGAAAATGAAAAACAATATATTGAGTTTTCATTTACACGACAAAATCTCGAATTCCTTGTACATTGAAGAGGTTTGTATTTTATCTGGCCTTGCGAGTCAACACAATACATGATACATACCGAACGTTGCTGCCTCAACGACACACTCAACCACAACCCATTATCTTTCCACCTTCATAAAATCAAAATTTTAGATCATCCTTTTTGTAGCTGCGACGGACTTACTCCGACTGCAATCATGTCTTGTTAGCCTGTCCACTAACTGCCCTCCGCAGAGACCAGCTATCCCATCGTGTCCCTCTACCAACGGATATCAGACTCATAATTAGAAAGTAGAGTTAGAAATATTGAGATCCTAGATGCTCTTTTCAATTTTATTTCTGCAAATAATATAGTTTTATAGTTACTCCAATTTTAATCCTAACTATATCTTCACTTGTAAAATTATTTATCCCCTCTTTTCAGTCCCCCCTCTTGCAAAATTTTTAAATTAACTTATTTAATCCACCCTTGTCACATTTGTACCTCATTAGTGTCATGGCTGATATGCATTGACCATGAGGCAAAAAAAAAAAAAAAAAAGTATATGCTGTGAATTTTTGGGCTCAGTTGGAATGGATTTGTTACCAAAATAGGAAAAGAGCTTTTTAAATATTAGCTTTGGGACAACATAAAAAAAGGTAAAAAGGTTGTGTATACTTGAACCGCCCGTTGTGGGAGGCAAGCAGGTAGGAGGATATTTCCCGCCGTAGTTTTTTTGGCGCCTTTCCAGTCCGGCTGTTGTGTGACTCCAGCCACTTCCGTTCCCTCCTCCCCCCTTTTCTGTACTCTACACACGCACCCAACGGTCACTCATTGTTTCCTTTTCTCTATGTTATAAAATGTATCTTGTTTTGTCTGGCCTATATCTAAATTGTTAGTCCCTTTTTTTCCCCGACGATTCAGCGATGTTGTCGTGGCCTCCACAAAAAAAAAAATATATATATAGGTATATATTCATGAAATTTCGTGTAAATATATACATTACAACGGCAGTTATTAGAGTTTTTGCGTTTAGCCTTCCTCCTAGGGACTGGATACACATATAAAATTTCGTTTCGATACGTTCATTCTATCGGGAGTTATCGTGTTCACAGACACACGAAAATAAGAAATTCTGGTGAAAATTCAACATCAAATTTCCAATCGATTACATAACTTCCCTTATGCTTCAACCGCAGTGGAAGTAATATTTTAATTGCAATAGAGCGTTTAAAATTATAAAGTTATTTTTTTCTTTATAAACGCATGGTTTTAGTTAAAGGATCCTTGCTGCATATTTTTTTTTATTATTATTATTTGTATTGGCCTCGGCAGACACCACACTAGCCATCAATGTGTTATTTTAGTTATATTTACGACATCCATGGCCCCGGGAGGGAGTTCTATCTACGAAATAAAACTCACTCCCGGACGGGATTCGAACCCACAAACCATGGTGAGACCATGCGACCAAAGCCCTACGCTCTAGCCCGCACTGCCACCTTGGCTCCCTTGGTGCATATTAAGCGAAACATCCTGCACACGTACACTTCTCATAATTTATAAAATGTGCATCAGAGGCGCCGGTAGCTCAGTGGTATGCGTGCTTGTCTTCTGAGCTCAAGATCGTGGGTTCGAAACCCAACCGAGGCTCTTAGTTTATTTTATCTGGGAGGTAAAATAAACTTCGGATGGGATGTAAGAGATGGTCCCATAGTAGAGTCGGCTCATGTCCACCAGTGACGAAAGAGGTAGTAAGCGATATGATCTCGTAGTTAAAGCCCGAGCATGAGTCATAGTAACTAACTGAAATGTGCACCAACATTTAACATTCATCATGCTGGTGACATTTTAAATTTTTTTGAAAAAGACAAATAGTTTTATTTTACATTTTCTTCTCTTCGTGCAGTGTGTGTTCAACAAACAAAAAATTTCTGAGAATTTTAGACCCTCTGAAAGGTAAAACTTGAGTACCTGAAGATTGTTTGGAAGGGAAAAAAAATTTACAGCCTCCGACCCTTGGTAAAATTTTATTCTGGGTTGCAGGTAATTTGAAGAGCCCCTAATTTGAAATTCTACGAACCTCTCTCTGGTCAGCCCCTGCCAAGGATCCTTTACGACTTTTTCTCATAATTTTACAATTTTTTTTGTTGTCTTATTTTATTATAGGTTGAGTAAGAATTTGTAAATTTTTTTTATTTGTTCAAATAATATGTAAATATCTATGGTGGAGGAAGGATGTGAGACGAGGTGTAACTTGAATAGTCAAAAGTCGGCGGTGATTCACCGGCATTGTACTTCCCCAGACCGATATAATTAATTAACTTTTCTCTCCCCCTCCAAAACCAGTCGATAGTTTGAACTAATTATCAATAGTTAACTTATATAGGAGCTTCAAAATCATCATATTAAATTTTGTGTCTATTAGATTTTGTTATTTAAAAATTTTGAGCCATCTCCCCTGAATCCCCCCTTCCATTTTGCCGATTTCATTGAAAATTAACAGATATTGTCCTCATAGGAATTTAACTTTAAATATGAAATTTCATGTCAATATATTCATTACATCGGGAGTTATCGTGTTCACAAACATACATAAGTGAGAATGTTTTTCATTTTTGGATTCAGGGGGTCAGAAAATATGAAATTCCGGTAAACTTAACATCACTTCTGACCGATTACATAACTGTATTGCAATGTATGTATCGATACATCATTCAGTATGTGTATCCAGAGCCCCAGAAGACGACCATTATTAATTTTTAACTCGACCGAAGAGAATGGGGGAGATCAGAGGAGGGGAGGAATTTAACGAGAGGGTTCAGAAGCCCTTCTATAAGTCAACTATTGCTTTCAGAGGGAGAGCAAAAACATAATTTATTAATTCGTGCTGAGAAAGTACATGCTGGTTTTTGTTGTGGTTATGTAGATATATGTGTTTTTTATAAAAAAAAGTTATAAAATTATAAATATATATCATAAATTAACAGATATTATTCTCATAGAGATTTAACTTTAAATATGAAATTTCATGTCGATATATTCATTACATCGGCAGTTATTAAGATTTTATTTTTAAGAGACCCCTCTCGCATCCCTCTTCCTGTCGGCCGATTACGCAGAAAATTAATAAATGTCGTCCTTATGGGGTTTTGAATTTACATATATTTTGTGTTAATGTATTCATTACAATGGCAGTTATTAGAGTTTTTGTTTTAAGCTTCCGTCCTAATCCCCCTCTTCCCTTTGACGGATTTGGCTGAAAGTCAATAAGTGTCGTCCATATGAGGGTCTAGATCAGGAGTGGCCAACCTGCGGCCCGCCTTGAATAATTTTACGGCCTGCGAGATTCATCACAATTTTACAAAATATGTTTTTGCACAAAACATGTGCAAATACACGAATTGAGATCGACTTGCAAAAGCTAAGTGAAAGAGTTGAGAAACAAACATCTCACTAATTAAATAAATTAAATATTATTCGATCATTGATTATTATCATTTTTATATTATCTATGTGTATATGTATGAATAATAATAAAAACAATAATAATAATTCATTCTGTTTTAAATTTTCACTCCAAAAAATGTTTGTAGTGGGTTCAAATCTAATATGGGGATATATAATTTTATATGCGGCCCGCGGGATTATAATGCATTTCCAAAGTGGCCCGCAAGATCATTTGGGTTGACCACCCCTGGTCTAGATGAACACATAAAATTTTATCTCAATACATCATTCTATCGGGAGTTATAGTGTTCATAGTTTATATGTGAGATGTGGGGCGTGATTTCTCAAAAATAAAATAAAATACGTTGTCTTCCCACTTTTTTATTTTTGACCGGAACTTATTTTCGACCAGAACAGCTTCATCATCAGTGGCACATCCCACCAATGGCCGCATGGATGTTTAGGCCAGTTGTCCTTTTAACCTCATGCGGTGTAGGTGGGATGTGCCACTGATGGTAACGCAATTGCGTTGAAAACCGGTTCCGGAAAAATAAAACAAGGGTGAAGACAACGTTTTTTATTTCTATGTTTATAGTTTCCGATTGGGGCATTTTCAAAACTTATTTTTTTCAGTATCTAAATACTTATTAATATCAGTCATAGTACCCATTACACAATATCCAATATACAATTTATATTTTGGTCTTCATGGTAAAACATTTATATGGCTCAAAAGTACCAACCATTTGACGATTGAAAAAATTAATAAGATTTTCAGTGTCTAAATACTTATTAATATCAGTCATAGTACCCATTACACAATATCCAATATACAATTTATAGTTTGGTCTTCATGGTAAAACATTTATATGGCTCAAAAGTACCAACCATTTGACGATTGAAAAAATTAATAAGATTTTCAGTATCTAAATACTTATTAATATCAGTCATAGTACCCATTACATAATATCCAATATACAATTTATATTTTGGTCTTCATGGTAAAACATTTATATGGCTCAAAAGTACCAACCATTTGACGATTGAAAAAATTAATAAGATTTTCAGTGTCTAAATACTTATTAATATCAGTCATAGTACCCATTACACAATATCCAATATACAATTTATATTTTGGTCTTCATGGTAAAACATTTATATGGCTCAAAAGTACCAACCATTTGACGATTGAAAAAATTAATAAGATTTTCAGTATCTAAATACTTATTAATATCAGTCATAGTACCCATTACATAATATCCAATATACAATTTATATTTTGGTCTTCATGGTAAAACATTTATATGGCTCAAAAGTACCTTACCATTTGACGATCGATAAAAAATAGTTTATTAATTATTTCGTTATTTGATTTTGTGACCATTATTTTTAAGCAACGTTATTGGATATTATGATAATACAGATACTTAGACAAGTTTTGGAAATGCCCGAAAGGGTGAAACGTTAACCGGTGTGTCAAAAAAAAAAAATATTTGCGAGACCGTAAGGCGAATTAAGTGTTTTTATTCACCACTTTTTAGTATGTGATCTGTAAAACCGTGGTTAGTATAATCCTGTAATGGCCACATCACGTATTATTTCGTCATCTATATGATGTATAGGGGATGTTATGTAATCGGTCAGTAATTTAATGTTCTTTTCACCGGTATTTCATGTTTTCCAATAACTCTCGATAGAATGAATGTATCGATACCAAATTTTATATGTGTCTCCAAAACCCCATGAGTAGGGGCTTGACAGCTTATCGTTTAATAACTACACCGATGTAATGAATCTGTAAGGAAGGAATCTATTAATTTTTCGCGAAATCTGCCAATGGGAAGAGGGGGTCTCGAATCAAAACCTATAACTACCCACGTAATGATATATCGACACAAAATTTAGAAACATTCAGAAGTGAACTATTGATTTTTAGTACAAACGGTCGATTAGTTTTGGAGGGAGAGAGATTACTTATTTATATAATTTGTGCTGGGTCACATTGCCTGTGATTCATTGGTTATCCTACTAGTGCCCTCCCTGGTGGATGTTGTCTGAATGGACCCCGACAGGTAGCTGGAGCTGTCTGGTGGGCAAGGTCGTCCCTTCTTCATCAGCCTCTCTGGTGTGTCTCCTTTCTCTCTCTCTTCCTATAAAAAACCATAACAAATTATAGAAATTGTACAGTAATAACACTAGTTTTTGTGGTCTATCTTTGTCTGCATACCTCCACCGAGCTACCCAAAATAAACCAAAAAACCTATCTCTTCGTCTTTTGTGTCTTTCCATTCCCACCACTGGATGTATAATCGATACATGTCTCGATAACCTCAAAGCTATGGTTCTATTATCGATACTATCGACTATCGGTTCACCTGCACTACTATCCTACTCAGATACTTACAGCTGTACCCTTCATTTTGTTTCCTGCCCTTTCCCTGTATTACTTTTCCTCTCATTTCTTTCCATTCCCACCACTGGATGTATAATCGATACATGTCTCGATAACCTCAAAGCTATGGTTCTATTATCGATACTATCGACTATCGTTCACCTGCACTACTATCCTACTCAGATACTTACAGCTGTACCCTTCATTTTGTTTCCTGCCCTTTCCCTGTATTACTTTTCCTCTCATTTCTTTCCATTCCCACCACTGGATGTATAATCGATACATGTCTCGATAACCTCAAAGCTATTGTTCTATTATCGATACTATCGACTATCGTTCACCTGCACTACTATCCTACTCAGATACTTACAGCTGTACCCTTCATTTTGTTTCCTGCACTTTCCTTGTATAACTTTTCCTCTCATTTATTTAATTATCTTTAATACGCTGCTGCATTTCCTTTTCTCTTTGTCTTGTCAATTGACTTATTAAAATGATAATAACTATTATTTTTTCTATTTGAAGAACTTTTCGAAAAAATGGATTCTAGTGAAACGTTTTGCGGTTCGAAGTGATCTTTACAAGAGTTTTTGAGTTTTGAATCTACATATAAAATTTTGTGACGCTATATTCATTACATCGGTAGTTATTGGCGTTTTTGAATTAAGCCTCCCTCTTATCCCCCTTTCCCTTCTGCCGATTTGAATTCACATATGAAATTTGTGTCGAAACATTCATTCTATTGGCAGTTTTTCGAATTTTTGTATTAAGCCTCCCCTAATCCTCTACTTCCTTTTGGTCGATTTGACTGAAAATGAATTAGTGGCGCCCTTAGAGAGTCCTAGATACACATATAAATTTTCTTCATTCTATCACGTTTTGTGTTCACAAAGAAACACAGACAGACTTTTTTTTTTTGATCACATGGTTGGAAAACATGAAATTCCGGGGAAAACTCAATATTGAATTTCGGACCGATTACATAACTTCCTCTATACATCATAGAGCTGGGGAAGTAAAATGCCTTACGATCAGAAATAATTAATGGTAACTCATTTACTTTTATATGACTTATCTGTATATCGATTAATCGAATACTTGGATTGATCAGAACAAATAGTGTGACTACTGAGACCCAATATCTACTTTTGGATCGATAGATTTTATGGGAGGGGGGAATAATATAAATATATAGAAATTATGTAGAATATGTAAAAATTGACTGTCGTGTTTTTTGTTTTGTCAGATAATTTCCATAGGAGTTACCTTCCTTGATAATTAACATAAAATTATTATAAAACAGGCAAACTTGTGTTACTTCAAATACTTCGAATATAGAAAAATGTATTGCAACGGGACGGGGTGTGCAGACAGAAGATTCAAGGATTCGTCAAAATATACAAAAAGTATCGTTACTCGTTAAGTATCGGTATGAAAGTATCTTCAAAATATATGGGTTTTTGGTGTAAAAAATATCCATTACAAGTCTCGATCCAAACTGACAACAAAACTTAATTGACAGTTATATAATTTATGGTTTCCAGATTTACTTTGTGAAGCTCCTTTCTAGGAATAGATAATAATTATCTTATATAGATAATAATTATTAAATACACAATTTCTTTGTCAGACTTCACTATATATTCTCAAATACTCAACTAGTTTCGCCCTGTTAAGGCTTTATCAAGATTCACTCAGTTTATAAGTTACTCTTGATAATGCCTTAACACGGCGAAACTAGTTGTGTATTTGAGAATATATAGTGAAGTTTGACAAAGAAATTGTGTATTTTAATTATCCATTCCATGACAGTTATATGTATATTCACTGCGAAGTTCGTTCGAATTTCGAATTCGAACTTCCAATATTTAAAGAATACATTTATTTCAGTCCAAAGTTTTATGAAATATACTTTAGTACTTATTTTTGTCGAAACACAAACTTGTGACCACGAACTACTGATCCTTGTTGTCGCGGATTAATTTGGTTTTTGCTACGGAGTTCGGGGACAGGAGTACAAGGTCATTTCACTACGCGTTCATATTAAACAAAGCCATAGACAGGAAACTTGTCTTATCTCCAACTGGGAGGTTCACCCGGCGCTGGCTCAGAGTAGAGTTATCATTATAACATTTTGAAAACTAGAAGTAATGAGCGAAAAACCCCGGACATTCCGCTCTTAACCCTGGTCTCCAATTTTTTTTTTCAAGATTCAAGTAGAATAAAATATTAATAATATAAACTAGGTGTGCAATCTATTCTGCAGTTTGCAAAAACTGAGCTGAGTCAGGCATATCTGTATAAAAAACTCAGTTAATGTTTTAATAATTATCAGTAACTTCTCACCTTGTATGTTCTTTATGAATATATGAAGGGTACAGGGGAAAAAGGGGGTGTCAGTTTTTTTGAAAAATGGCGCGCGGGTACTTAATCGATTCAGAATAACAAGTAGAACATTGTGGTGAGGCGAAACAGGGACAAAAGGGGATTAGTCAGGGATCTACAACTGCTTAAACTTTTGCCATGCAGGGAAAGAACGAGGTAAGTCAAGTAAATTCAATTTTCTCCATTTGGTAAACGTTTGACTTACCCCCTTTTTTCCCTGTACCCTTCATATTAATACTTTAGGGCGCCGGTAGCTCAGTGGTATGCGTTCTTGACTTCTGAGCTCAAGAACGTGGGTTCGTAACCCGACCGAGGCCCTTAGTTTTACCTGGGAGGTAAAATAAACTTAAGCACGCCGTCCATCGGATGGGACGTTAAGCGATTGTCCCGAGCCTGTACGATGTCAGGTACTCGTTAAAGACCCCTGCCCTAGGGGAATAAAAATTTAGAGTAGGCAAAATTTAGGACTCCCACAGTAGAGTCGGACTCATGTTCACCGGAGTGACGAAAGAGCGCGCTGGTAGTAGGCGATATGACCTCTTAGTTAAAGCCCGGGCATGAGTCATAAAACCTAACCTTGAAACGGATCATATGCAAATCCAAAGCCCTATAAGGACATCATGTATTAATTTTCAGCAGAATTTCAGCCAAAGAGGAGGGGGGTTTAACTCAAATCTCCCTATATATAACTGCCGATATACTGAATATATTGACATAAAATTTAGTATGAGGATTCAGAAGCCACTATGCAACTCAAATATTTTTTAGCTCAAATGTTCGTCTGACTGGCTTTGGAGGGAGAGCGAAACGTAATTGATTAATTCGTGTTAGGGAAGTACATAGCCGGTGATTTTTCGACGACTTTTTTTATTCAGGAATGGGGCCCCTGCTCATCATAGATCCTTTGATAAATGGAACATCCGATATCTTTACATTGGCCCAAACTGGAGCGTACTGAGGAATGGCCCAACGCCAATGTACTACCAACCTTGGGCCAAAGTGTGGAGCCGTTGTAACAGTTGTCCAAACAATGGATCATTCTGTGGTTGTCTGCAGGGAATAATGTACTTAATTTTTGATGCGTGGCTCAATCCACTCCAGAAAATTATACAGGCGCCCATGACGCCAGAGTTAACCTTTGGCATCCCAAGTGACTGAATCCCAATGTAGAAATTCTCTGAAACAGTTTTGAGGGGGGGGGGGGGGGGGGGGGGGGGGTTAGTTGTGGTCGGGTCAGGTCAATTCGCCTTGGGTCTGTGTTCTCGGTATCAGAATACAGTGCGGCAGGTGGCAGACGGCGGAAGTTACTAATTATATCAAGGAATTTTCAAGAGGAAATATTTTTCAGAAAGGAAGTTGACGAGTATCCGGTTTTAGTTTGAACAGTCCTCTTTGTCTTAAAAATGTTTCTATTTTCTAAAGGTAAATAATCATCTGATTCCTAGATAATCTTCTTCGACAGAATTAAGCTTAATCACGAAAGTTGTCGGCGAATCAACGGCAATGTATTTTTTCCGCGAAAAATTAATGAGATTCCTTCAAAAAACGAAGTTCGCTACTTAGAGGCCTCATACTTGACAAAGGAATGACGTGGAATCCTCACCCCAGACTGAAAAGAGAAGAAATGAACAGACGATACAAACTGTTACTAAGACTACAGGACAAAAAATTCAAATTAACTCGGAAAATTGTGTACTAATCAAAAAATGATGTTAAATGAAAATAAATATATAAATAATAAGTGAATTAATAAAATTAATAATAAATGAACAAATAGTAAAATTACCACATTTCCTGTAGAAATTGTAGCTGGTCTTCTACTAAATTTTGATTTCTAGAGTAATTTCCGAAAAAGGCCCTAAAAAGATATCGAAACTTCAAGACATACAATTTTGAAGAAAGTGCACGTATTTAAAAAAAAATTCAAATAACAAATTTTTCATTTGGATTTCTTCTAAATTTACTAAAGAGATGCCTTCTTGTATTTCTAAATTTGCAAAAATGTTTAATCTAATCCAAAGCTATAAATTATCTTACTGGGTTAACATGTAAAATGAAAAGCATAGAATAAGAGAACAAATATTTGGGTTTATTTTACTTAACCTACATTTAAAAAAGTAATAAAATGAGAATATCAATATCAAATTACTTACATTTAAAAAAAAAATCTTACAAACTAATTTTTACGTTTTTTTTAGTCTCGTTTCTTTTTAAATATTGTGGCCGTTCTTCAATTCAATGTTATGTTGGGCATATAAATAAATAAAAGTACCTTTGCGCATCTACTTCACTGTTATTTTCACTCCTACATGGTTCACTACCTTAAACCTAAAAACAACTCTATCTCTAGTCTGTCCACCTCCACATCACAACTTAGACTGTTTCACATTATTTAAAACAACTGATCGTCTTCTTTTGTCCTCCATTCCATTGGTTGTTCACATTTCGTTTTAAAACAAAATGCGACTAGTCCATCTTTGTATCTTTATTCACTATTTAAGTTACTTCACTCCTAACAGCTGTTTTTATACAAATAAAAATAATTGATTTTTTTTTTATATATTAATAATTTTAATGTGTGTACTTCAACCCCTTCCTTTTTGTTTTTTCATTTTTGTATCTGGAGCTCGTAAAACTAGAAATTCCAATGAAATCTCAACATTGAATCTCTGACTGTATCTATTCTGAAAGTTAAGATGGTAGATGTAGTAAAAACTGATTATTTCTCAGTCTGAAATAAAAATGTAGTCTGACCTTTCATAGATTTTATTATAATATGCTAGCTGGCTTTCGATGTTGCCCTTATCATCAGACAGTCTACAAAAACTCATCATATAGTGAAAAAGGTACAAACCTCACATAAAATAAACATCTTTTAAACGATTTTTATTTTACGTTATTTTTGTTGTTTTGTTGCCAATATTTTAGTGTACTTATTTAAGCAATTAGAATTTTATACCTTTCTTACTCTCTTAGGACGCAATAAGAACGTAACCTGATGATTTTCAGTAAATTCCGGGGGGTGGAGGGGGGGGGGGGGGGGAAGGATCAGACAGGGGGTTCAACTAAAGAACCCTACTACCGAAGGAAAGAATATATCGACGACAAATTGCATATGAGTAATCAAAATTTTGCCAAAAATTAACCAAATCGGTCCATTGGTTATAGAGGGAGAGCGAAAACATAGTTGAATAATTCACGCTGAGTGAATCAATGACGTTTTTACTTCCCCAGCTATACGAAGTATAGGGGAAGTTATGTAACCTGTCAAAAATTTGATTTGATTATATATAAAATTTCGTGGCGAAACTTTCATTATATTGGCCGTTTTTGGTTTTCCCTTTGGCTGGAATCGAAAGTAGTTTTCTTTATGCGGTCTTAAACACACACGAGCAAACATAATATTTTTTTTTTTAATTTTTGGTATCAGATGTACGGTCAAATTTCTCACCGATTACGTAACTTCCCCTGTACATCGTGAAGAAAATAATTTCTTTCCGTCTGTTTGTCTATGAACACAATAACTCCCAATTAGAAAAAATGTATTGACACGAAATTTTATATGTATATTCAGAATCCCATAAAGACGACATCTGTTAATTTTCAGCAAAATCGACCAAATGGAATGGAAGGATCAGAGGGAGAGAAGTTGAATAATATTTAATAACTGTGTCAACTATTGATTTTTTAGCCGAACCGATTGATTAGAGAGAGCGAAAACGTAGTTGATTAATTCTTGCTGGGGAAGTACAATGGGGGTGATTCAACGACGTATTTTTTTTTTTTATTAATTCTTGTTTTTACTCTTCTACTTAAAGAATGAATAATAAGGAATAAACAAACAATAGGCAGCTAATTTATTATTCTAAACTCGTTTTGTCAGTTGAAACGGAGAAACGATTCCTAATAATACCGCCAGAACTTCTCCAAAGTTCAACGTCGTCTGCCCATTTCTGTTTTTTTTCGTAGTCAGATTTATTAATTCTCCGTTATATGAAGATTAGGAGATGTTATGGAAACTTTCAGAAAATCGACGTTGTTTTCACACATTCACCTTTGTGAGTGTCTGTAGACACTTTAACTACGAGGTCATATCGCCTCCTACCAGAGCTCTCTCATGTAGACATGAGTGCGACACTGTGGGAGTCCTAAATTTTGTTTATTCACCTATGGTAGGGGTCTTTAACGAGTAACTAACATCGCAAAAAACACAGTTTGACTCATCCGAAGGATGGTGTGCTCAAAGGTTTTTCAGATGAAAAACGAAGAGTCCCATCCGGGTTCCGAACCCGCGATCTTGAGCTCAGTAGAATAGGAAGTACATCTGAGCTACCGGCCGTTTGTGGATATGATAGAATTTAATATAACACGAATTTTTATATGTGTATTCAGAAACTTATAAGGACTTATTGATTTTCAGCCAAATCGACCAAAGGGAACGGGATGATGATCTGATTTTCACTCGAAAATCCTAATATTGCCGATATAATGAATTTATCGAAACGAAAAGTTATGTGATATAATGATTCAAGACCCTCATAAAATTCAAACAATTCGACAAATTGGCGAAAGGGAAGTAGAGATTGGGGCGGAAGGAGGGGGGGGGGGAGGTGTTATCACAAAAAAAACATAATAACTGTCGAAGTAATTAATATATCAACACAAAATTTAGTGTGAAGATTTAGAAGTCCCTCAGTAAGACACCTGTTGATTTTCAGCCAAATCGATAAATTTTTTTCAGAGGAATAGCGAAAAAGTATTTAAAAAATAAAGAAAAAGTTATGGTTTTTAAAAAATATTGACTATTTCGCAAAATATATATAAAATACGTGAATATTTTCGGTATTGCTACCAACTTCAGACAGCAGTATTTGTTAAGTCGTGGCTGAAGATAGTAGCAATACCGATTCCCATATTATATATATATTTTGTGAAGTATACAATATTTTTAAAAACATACGATTTTCCTTCATTTTTTATTAAGTTTTTCACAATATCTGCTTCTTTTTTTGGATGGTTTTTAAAAACTCAACATCGAAATTTTGACCGATTACGTAGTTGGAGTTGGTAAAAACAGACAATGTGGACATTTTTGGGATACTTGATGAGACTTTTTGAAAGGTGAGACAGGATGAGATAGAAAAAGGTGATATGTTGTGGGAGACAGTGTCGGAAGTGAGGCAGGTTGCCGTTGCATGCGAGGAGCGACACCTGCGTACCTGGGAGGGCCGTGGGGTAGGGGCTGTCTGTCTGGTGGCGCTCCAACTCGGCAGCTAGTTGGTGACTTGCTTCACCTACCAATAGTCATACATCCCCTCGTCTCACATTCCTCCGCATTTCCCAACCTCCGGCTGTCCACTCTCATTATGGAAGATACAGTTCAAGTGATCACGACCAACAAGGGTAAGCCCTGCGTCCTTCATGGGGGCTATCAGTATCGTCTTCATTCCTCCCATAAGAACGGCAATATGTCCTGGATCTGTTTGAGGGAGAGAAAGTCCAAGTGTACTGGCCGACTGTTGACTAATCAGAACTACGAGCTGTTGAGAGTGAGCGAGCACGTTTGCAGAATGGACGTGGGAGCAACTGAGTTCCTTGGTGACCCGGCCTTGTACCGGTCAGGTATGTTGTTTCCCCGCTTATTGCATGACCGGGGTGGGGGGCTCAGATCGATTACATCATATCGAAATACTCTTATCGAAATACTCTTATCGATATTCTCCTCAATTCTAATATATCGACAGCTACACTCTAATGTATCTAATAGAATTCAATGTAAATAATTGCAGTTGCTCTTTCTTGTTAATAGAGTCTCACTGTCAACGTCTTATTTATTAATCTTTAAAATTTTCTTTTATTTATTTTACTTCCACAGATAGAAAAACCCACCGAAATTCCATGTTTTCCAATCCCGTGATTCAAAAAAAAAATATAATATTCAGCAAAATCGGCTAAAAGGAAGGGGGGCTCATCTCAAAAACTTTAATAACTTCCAATGTCGACAAAACTTTTAGTAAGATGTTTCAGAAGTCCCTGTGTAAGTCAACTATTAATTTTTAGCCAAAACGGTTGATTTGGCGAAAATATAGTTGATTAATTTGTGTTGGGGAAGTACATAGCCGGTGATTCTTCAACTTACGGAGAGAATTCATTTAAAGCTATACTTTAGGCTCTTTTAAATCTGAAGATTTAAGACTAAAAGAAATAGGAGTGCAACGAGGTGTTAATTCTATTAGCATCATTATATGTAAATCCGTTATGTTACTTAATAATGAATTATAGTCGTCTGAAAAATAATGCTAGAATTAAACACAACAAAAAAATATTCTAACAATTTCAAGCGTGACTTTTATTATAATTAGTTATATTAATTAAGAGAAAATATGTTTTTTATTTTTATTTTTAAGAGTTCGAAAACCTCTAAACATTAAAGAACTTTTCACACACTAACTTAATCTGTACTACTCATACATAAAGAGAGAAAGTTTGTGTATTTGAAGTAATCTCGAAAACTATACAACATATTCGGATAATTCTTACACCGTTGGGAAGCTTATTTCTTTTCGGTGGACATAGGATGTACATCTTCACGATTTTACAAAATGGAGTTGAGCAGTTTTACAAACAAGACCACGACTGCACATTAATAATTATCTCTGTCTGTGTTTGTAACAAATTGCTGTAAAAACTATTGAGCTAATTTTGATGAAATTTCATATTTAGTAACATCCTTTTGATTTTTTTTTTTTTTTGGGGGGGGGGGGGGCATTAAAATGGATTCAGAACATAAAATAGCTTTTAGTTGACTTTTCGAGGTTAATCTAACGTTTAATCATTTGAATATTTGACAATTGGGCGAGAGAGGACGCGGGAAGGTGCTCCTATATGGGCTGAAGTTTTGAATTGAACATTGAATGTAACATCGTTTTATGGTCGTGAGGCATGGTAAATCGCAAACTGCCATCATCAAATTCAAGTAAAATATGAAGTTAATTCTAAAATATATATAACTTAAAGTTACTAACCTGCTTGAATTTCAAGTTAAGCCGGTTAACCTGCTATAAGTATATAATATAATATTTCACAGATTGTCAAATAAAATTTAGTATGACCTCTCACAGATTTTTATTAGAAGTAGCTAGCCGGCTTTCAAGGTTTCCCTCATCATCAGGTAGAATGAAAACTAAATAATTTTATAATAAAAATAAAAACAATCTAAAAACTTTAACAATTTAAAATATCATGGATGGGGATAGACGAGTTATACGTGTCCCACCATCTGAGTCACAACTCTCTCAGTCAGTTTATAGATTGTTTTTATTTTTATTATAAAATTAATTAGTTATCATTCAAAAACTTTTAATTTTTTATCAGACTGCCTGATGATGAGGGAAACCTCGAAAGCCGGTTTGCTACTTTTAATAAAAATCTGTGAGAGGTCAGACTACATTATAATTGACAACCTGTGAAATAATCACTTCTCATCAGCATCTTCATATTAATACAATATTTCTTTTATTTTTAAATTTTCTAAGAGAATGATATATATTTACCAAATATTGTGTCGCAAAAAAACAAAAGCATTTTCGAAACAGGCATTTTTTGTGGCACACCTCCCAGACAATAAACCTAATGGCCTCGGCGAACCCGCGAACTTGAGCTCAGTTGCCAAGCTCGCATACTGAGCTACCAGCGCCCTCATTTTCGTTTACATGTATGTATTATATTGTTAGCTAGGTTTGAATGGATTATGTTATTTAAACGTAGAATGATAGCAAGTTGTACACAACTTCAGTGAAGGGTGACAACAAGCGACCTTGTTATAATCAGTTCCGTACACTTTTGTGTCTACCAAAATCATATGCGTAGTTGGCCATGGTCGGTAGATATCTGTTTGGCTATTGTACTTTTAGAGTCAACCTGTTTCATAATTAGTTCTCCACTAAATCCAATCATCTAAAAGTTTTTCCCACCTACATGAAGTATAGGGATCAGAAATTCGATGCGGAGTTTTCAACGGAATTTCGTGTTTTCCGACCTTCTCATTCCAGAAAAAAAAAAAAAAAAATGTCTATGAACACGATATATACCGATAGAATGAATATATCGACATGAAATTTTATCTATGTGTATCTAGAACCATATGGAGACATCACACGCCAAATCGGCTAAAAGGAAGGAGTTGTTTAAAGCGGGGGCGAACATGAGATGATTCAGAAGAAATCGGTCAAATGAGAGGAAGTGGGCTCGACTATAAATCCTAATAACTGCCGATGTAATGAATATATCGACACAAAATTTAATATGAGGAAGCCTACACATTACAAGCACGGGCGTAGCCAGGATTTTGAGCAGGGGGGGGGGGGGGGGGGGGGGAAGTTAAGGTACGAGGGTGGTGGGTATAGACTCCCGGGGGCACAGCCCGCAGTTTTTAGCGCTGCAGACTTTTTGTTATTAATTTGGGAGACTCGGACCTCTAGAAAGCTCCCCCCTGAGGTAACCACTGTAATATTTAAGCTGACTTTACATGAGCAGCAAAAATGCAAAGCGCAGCAGCAGCAAATACACGCTGTGGTTTCTGTGCTTTTAGAATTAAATGACTCACATCATCAACTCTTTGCATTCTTACTGTGCATGTAAAATCAGCTTTAAGAATATAAAGTATAACATAAATGACGATTTTGAGCGAGGAAATGAAATGATCGAATTCATATATATTTAAATAAATGTAATATGACTTTGTACATGTACATTTATGTAACAGCTGATTGCTGATTTAGGAATCAGACGCACGGGAAATTTGAAGATCCTATTGGTAACTTGCAAGCAATCCATTTTAATAAAAACTATTTTTTAGTTTATTTAATTTTTATCTTGGTTTTTTGTTCTGGCCAGGGGTGGCACGCGCCCCCCCCCCCACCCCCCCCCCCCCCCCCCCCTGGATATGCCCCTGATTACAAGTATTTATTTTCCACTAGAAATTCATATATTCCGATATCAGGAATACAAAGATGAAAAAAAAAAAAGTAGTAGGTAAAACACCGGCAATGTACAACCTCAGAATGAATTAATCAATAATGTTTTCGCTCTCCCTCTAAAATCAATCTACCAATTGGTAGAAAATCAATAGTTGTCTTACTCAGGGACTTCTGAATCTTCATAGTAAACTTAATTAATATTTGTGCGGATGCGCACAACTTTTGTTACTTTCATACCTCTTGAATGGCTCATTATACAAACCTAAATTTCATGTTAATCACATCAATTTTGATCAGATCAGATTTTGACTGAAATCGGTCGATTGGATAGGATAGGATTTGGAGTTTAAGGACGCAAAACAGCAAAGTCATCAGCGTCCAATATATTTGATGTATCAAACTTGATGATTAGAAAAAAAAAAAAAAAAATGTTTGGCAAATCTGTATATGTACAATTTCAAGGTCATGCTCCAATTCGATATTTCTTTATTATTATTTTTTTTCACATGGTTGCATTCGTACTAGGCAGTGGAAATAAATAAACTAATAGTGAGAAAATAAAAATAAAACATACAGTAACAATAACAATAAATATAATAATAAACAAACAGCAGTAACAGTAAAAATATAGACACACGGGAATACATAAGCATATTTACAAAAACACGCATTCAACAGAATATACATATATACTCATACAAACATACCTCATGTAGATATGAATAATAAGCAAAAAATAAATAAATATAGATAATAAGTATATATATAGGTTTTTTTTTTATTATTATTATTTTTTTTCATTATTATTATTATTTACCCTTTTTCCATTTTTTCCCCTTATTTTTTTCTTTTTCCCCCTCATTCTTCCCTTTCCCCTCCTTATTCTTTTCTTCCTTTGTCGATTGGTGCTAAGAGTGAGATGGAAACATAGTTAGTTAGTTTGTACTGGGGAAGTATATTTCTGGTGATTCATGGACGAACCTTCTGATATACCATCCTAGGCTATAGAGGTGTTCATCTTCCAGAGTTCCGGTTGAGTGACTTCTTGTCCCAGTCTTTGTTCCCCTCCCAACTCCACACAACTTATCCTTCCCCCTCACGTTACATTATTTTTTCCAAATCCCCCCCCCCCCCCCCCCCCCCCCCCACCTCCGTGAAGTTTTTGGGTCGGCGAGACGCTCTCTTATTCCCCCAACCCTCATTACTTCATCTTGTTTTTTTGTTTCTTCCTTTCGTCTTTTCTATGTCCACTACCTGAGTCTCTTCCTCTTCTATTGTCTCCTAGTTTTTCTCATCTCCCAGACTCTCTCATCATCTTCATCATCTCACACAAGTCTCTAAAACAATTTTGACTCATCTTGATGCTCAAAAAAAAAAAAAAAAAGAACAATAAACACAAATTGTTGATGCCTACCTCCTTGTTCTAGAAGTTTCTTCACTCTTGAAATAAGTTTAGTATCATTCCTCGTCACCGGTAATGTACTTCCCCAGCGCGAATTAATCAACTAAGTTTTTTCTCTCCCTCTGACACCTCTGACTTACAGTTAGTTAGATATTATGACTCATGCCCGGGCTTCAGCTACTTCGTCACTCTGGTGGACATGAGCCTGACTCCTGTGGGAGTCCTAAATTTTGCCTACCCTAAATTTTTATTCACCTAGAGCGCTCTTTCGTCACTCTGGTGGACATGAGCCCGACTCTACTATGGGAGTCCTAAATTTTGCCTACCCTAAACTTTTATTCACCTATAGGGCAGGGGTCTTTAACGAGTACCTGACATCGTACAGGCTCGGGACCATCGCTCAACGTCCCATTCAAAGGACGGCGTGCTTCAGTTTATTTTACCTCCCAGATAAAATAAACTAAGAGCCTCGGCCGGGTTTCGAAACCACGATCTTCAGCTCAGAAGGCAAGCACGCATACCACTGAGCTACCGGCGCCCCAGTTGACTTACATATGGGCTTCTGAATCCTTATACCAAATTCATTACGTCGGGAGTTTTTGGGTTAAGCCCATCTCTAATCCCTCCTTCCCTTTGGCCAATTTGGCTAAATATCAATAGGTGTAGTCCTAAGTGGATTTTGAATTTATATATAAAATTCATTACTTTCGCAACCCTCCACCCCCGTCCCTTTTTTCTCTTCGGTCTATTTCGCGGAAAATTATTATGTGTTGAGGTTTCATGTCAATATATTCATTCTATCGCCAGTTATCATGTTTTCACTTTTTATTCAGACGGGTCGTCTTTACGGGGGTTGTAGGTATATGAAATTTCTTGTAGATACATTCATCGACATTTCTCCGTTATTCTATCGGGAGTTATCGTGTTCACAGACACCCCTTTTTCCTATTTTTGATGTGTAAACATCTTAGCTCTCGGTAGGGGCTATGTCAGACCGTCAGACCGCGCAGCGCACACACACAACTACACACTTTTTTATCTGTGATGTCATCTGTTTTTGTTTTTTACAACATTATTGATCATATTTACCGTTGTAGTGAATTCAACTTAAATATCAATATTACGAACTAATCATGTCTTTCGGTAAGAAACTTTAAGGTTAAGATGCTTCGATAGCTTCAATTTGTAACAATAAATAAAATTTGTGGTAAAAGAAAATAATATAGCAATGTAAATATATAATACAGTTATTAATATATAATAATAATAATTGCTGAAAATATCGTTCAATAAATAATAAATTTTTGTCATATTGTCACAACAAATAATATAGCGTTATTACCCATTTCAATAAATAGATACCAAACTGCTTATTCCATTTTTAAGTGACATTAATCTACAAATGAATACGAATCGAAGCATTTCAACAACAAATTCAAAAACTACCATAGACGCTGCATTCTCGCGGTATTTAGAGACACTACCATCACAGTTGTATATATCTTATTTTAACTATCACAAACCTATAATTTCATGTATAAAAGAAATTGAAGAACAATAAATTTGGAAGTTTAATTCCTCACACTACTTTTCGTATTGTATCATTATGAAAAAAAATGTAATTAAAATGAGTGCACAACAAGTTTTTGAAACTAAAGCAGTTGATTATTACACATAAATTCTCGTAAATACCGCGTCACTCACACATTTGCTTTTTTAACTTGCCAGCATATAGGGAAGTTATTGTAATGGGTCCGAAAATCGAAATCAAAATTTTCATCATATTTTTATTCAAGGTCACTACAGTATTTTTACACTATTTTTGGAAATAAGTATGTGTGTGTACGTACGTACGTGCGTGGTCAATTTTTCCTTCACGATATCTTGCGAATGAAGAATGATATCGACTCCGCTTTTGTGCCAATCGAAGCGTATCAACGAAAATATGATCTGAAAGAAATTTTAGCTAATTCGGACCACCCGTTTTTTGTTTAAACAAAAAGACTGCAAAAAAGTGGATTTTAGGATTTCTTAAAAAAGATTTATTCGATCTAATTTGTTCTGGTGGCAATTGATACACATGTACCATCCTTTCGAGCCAGATTGAAAAATAAGCTATATGGCGTCCGAGTGGTGTTGTGAAGAGGGCTAAGCATAAAAATTGTTCTAGCTCATTTACGGATGGTTGGTTCGTGATGAAATTTCACATGTAGTATTTTTAAAAGCCAATTGAATTATAAACTCTGGTGACAAAAAATTCTTAAGGGAAGGGGGTTGTGAGGGAGGCTGAGCATAAAAATAGGTCTAGTAGCTTATCAACGGATGATTAACATGTCTCCTAATTCTTAACAGAAGAGGGGCTATTGAGGGGGGGGGGGGGGGGGGGGGGGGCTAAGCATAAGAATTGTTCTAGCCCATTAACGGATGGTCGGATCGTGATGAAATTTCACATCTGTAAATGTTATTATTATTATTATTGATATTGATATCATGCTGGGATGTTTGTTGTGGACCTCAAGGCACTTAGTTACAAATGCCACCTTTTCAGAGTCCTAATACACGGCCCTGATTTAGGGTGCAGGCGAAACACACACATCCGAGAACCTGCTTGTTGTTTCCTGGATTCTCCTACAAAATTTCGATACATCAATTCTCAAAAAGTTGTTAGGGTTTTTGAGTGCTATCCTCTTCCCCTGGTCGCTCGCTCTCAATTAGATTCGAATGAAAATTGTCCTCCTTATGAAGTTTTTGATAAGCTTATCTGTATACATAATCTTGTATATACTTCTTATATGTATGTAACATGTAACACGAGTTTCCATGACAATACCCCTATTAATTATTTGGAAAGTTGACTAATTAGCTATGTTATTAAAGTTACGGTCTAAAAATTACTAAACACAGATTTTCTTTTTTCTTAATAAATAAAATTGAGTATGTATCTTATTATCTATATTTCAGAGGACATGCTAATTTTTATATTGCTTCAGCACTTCGAACATTAGCACACCGAACAATCTTAATTACCGTACATATTAGTTATTCTGCTCTTGCTAAAAATGTTTTTAAAATAATGTAGATATATATTATTTTTTTCTTTTTGTAGTTAATCAGCCACAAGTCATAGTAAAAAACCGCATGTTTAAAATAATCTACCAACTTAATTTGAGAAAGAAATTTTCTTTAGGAACAAAAGATTTTTGAAAAAAAAGATTCAATAGAAACAAAATTTAGTAGTTTTAAAAGAAATTAATATTTTCAAAAGTGAAGTAATTTTCCGGGCTAGACCTTGATTTGATTTCTATTAAGGTCACAATCTGGGATGGACCTTGAAGCCATTGTATCGAAGTAATCTATAGTTTGTGTATTGGTCGAGTGCTAACCTCGACTTGCAGGTTTGTTGTATCGAACAAAAACCAAATCCTCATTAGATCAAGGACACATCAAGAAAATCTGACCCATATTAGTTTTTCTCGCGGGACATAAC
The DNA here is from genome assembly GCA_963662175.1 of Aradus depressus. Taxonomy (NCBI): domain Eukaryota; kingdom Metazoa; phylum Arthropoda; class Insecta; order Hemiptera; family Aradidae; genus Aradus; species Aradus depressus. The sequence continues at coordinate 19,651,772 of OY759215.1, forward strand.
ACTGTTGAATGATTATATCGTATTTAATAAAAGAAAACCGAGTTGTCAAATTTATATGGCTGAGCATTGGTACATTGACTATCTTCAGTGAATACTTTAGTAAAAAACTATAATTAATAAAAATATCTATATGCATACAAACTTGGAAATATAAAATGTATTAATTGGCAAATATTTTTCAATGATTTGGTGTTGTTGCTAAGGTCAAACGATTTTGTAGAAGATAATTTTTTGCATTTTTTATGTCAACAAGAAAATATGAACAAACAAAAACAGACATCACTTTGTCTTCTGATGAAGCGCCTGGTTGTTGGCCTCGTGACCTCCTATCAGAGCTTGGAGTCCTTAGGGGTCTAGCGATGATGCTGACCAGCCGCTTCATTAAGAGACTCAAGTGATGTTTGTTTCGTTGTGAAAAAAAATATCTTTTATAAAATCCTTAAGCGACGACACCTTATAATTCAAAAACATTTTTAATTAATATATTTTATTTATTTTTAAGTTTGCAATATATATAATTATTAAAGCGTGGGTACGTAACCCGACCGAGGCCCTTAGTTTATTTTATCTGGGAGGTAAAATAAACTTAAGCACGCCGTCCTTCGGATGGGACGTTAAGCGATGGTCCCGAGCCTGTACGATGTCAGGTACTCGTTAAAGACCCCTCCCTAGGTGAATAAAAATTTAGGGTAGGCAAAATTTAGGACTCCCATATTAGAGTCGGGCTCATGTCCACCAGAGTGACGAAAGAGCGCTCTGGTAGTAGGCGATATGACCTCGTAGTTACAGCCCGGGCATGAGTCATAAAACCTAACCTAACCTATATAATTATTTTTATTAATGGTGATTGTTTATCTGTCAATTGTAAAGTTAGCTCTGGAGATGGTCCAATATGACTGAAAGCTGACTCCACAAAATAAACCAGACATATTCGTATATGACGTACATATAATGATGATATCAAGACTTATTGAGATGAGTATGAACCTATTTTTGTTCCTTGGTGAACGAGGAACGACTAAGTAATCCTTATTTACTCTACAGTGACGTCTGTATGACCTCCATGTGACCTCATCCTAACCAGAGGTCTCTCTCCGATCTCTTTCGTATCTTGTTCCATATCATTCCAATCGTAATAGCCCAGTGTGCGTTCTTCCCTTACACCTGGCACTCACTTCAATACGAGGTGTGAATAATGGGAATTTTCGATATTTGAAACTGGAACTCGATCTTTGGGATAGCATTTAGCTCTCTCAGCGATGTGCTTTTAATCTTATCTATGCTTGTGAAACGACGACCCTTTAAGGTTATCTTTATTGTTGGGAATAGAAAAAAGTCAAATGGAGTCGTGTCTGGGGCATCTTTGCAGTGTTGTTCTTGGCCAAAAATTCAAGAAGAAGCAATGAAGTGTGAGCAACTGCATTATCGTGGTTCAAAAGACATCAATGGTTTTGCCACAAATCCGGGCGTTTTTTTCGGATTGCTTCACGCAAACGGCGTTGCACTTGTAGGTAGTACTCCTTATTGATCGTTTGACCTTGTGGCTAGAACTCATGGTGCACTATGGAGCATGACCTTCACATTCGACCGCACTTACCTAGCTTTTTTCGGCCTTCTTGGAAACGCTTATACCACTCGTAAACCCTAGTTTTACTCATAGCAGACTCACCAAACAAAATTTAATTCAAATTCTCTGATCCATTTTGTAAACAAATAAATAATCGCCGATCATACCAAAACACATGTAACCTCTTTGACAGCTGACTAAACAACCGGTTTGGCTAACAATGTACAGATACTTTTCAGACATGTTAACCAACACAACAAAAAAATCGCCCGAATCGGTCTAAAACAACCCACGAAAGTATCGTATATCTGTGATGCTAGCTAGAGAAAAACACTTTCTGGAGCTATTTCCTGGGAAGGCTTTTCCATGCTAAGATCATTCATAAGGGTCTCTTCTTTACCAGGAGTACCTGTAACTTCACTTACCAAGAACTTCACTTCAACCAACTAACTCTCGACAACTATAACTGCATATCCTCTATCCTTCCTTTATTTCTTGGTAGGTAGGCGGATATAGTGGATTTCTTAATAAGTAATACAGAGTATCAGTCCAACAATATATTTTATTTACACTACAACTACGAGTAGATTAGGTAATCATCTGCCATCCTCAGTTGAACATACATAATCCAAAGAAATTTCAAAATATTTGTTGTTTATGTATGTTCCAACTCATTACCTGAGGATGGCAGTTAATTGCCGAAACTAGTGGTGTAAATAAAAAATATACGTGTATTATTTATTTATCTATATTTCTTTGTTTCAATATATTTAATAATATATTATATAATAAAATATATTTAGATATTTTTGACGTAGAACTACGTCTTTCGCGGCGGTATGGGGGATTAAAGTGCGTCACGAAAATGTGTCACACTTTGAGAGCTTATATCTCCTAAAATAATAATCTAAGAATAATGAACCAAACGCCGATAGAAAGCTTGTGTAGTACGATTTATTGTAAAACAAGTTTCAATACTTCATCTTTCATCCCTCAAATACGGCAGTATAAAAACAAAAAATTAGGAGAAATCCCGAATGATTGTGTCTCAAAGTTAGTAGAAGAATCGCGAACTGCCATCTATCCGTAATATACCACACATTTTTCTTTTGAAAGAGAGGGATGAGTTATGTAGTATTATTTATGAAAGATGAAGGGTTGAAACTTGTTTTATAATAAATCGTACTAAACAATTGAATTGTATATAGCATATTTCATTTGTTTTAATTTGAAAACTGAATATACTAGACGTAGTTCTTCGTCATCGGTTGCGGCACAGTCGTAGCTGTGTCCCGTTGCATTTCTTATACAGATATACCTTTTTTCCCCTCAAAAACGTTGATATACCATTGCTGAGGTCTTAATTAAAGACACAGGTTTACCGGTGAGCGCAAGGTGTTTAGAAAAAATAATGTAGATTCTTCCTGGAGTCGAACTCTTACATGATTAAGTGGGTGTTAATTTTAATGAAACAGAGACCTTTCTAGTGTTTAATTTAAATATAGATAGAAAGTGCAAGGTCTATGTATTGTGTTTAGAATCATTGGAGGACATTGGTTAAATGGAGTGCGTGCCGGACCTAGCATTTCTCCAAATGGCGGCGGCCTCCAACAACGAAATACTCAACAAAATGATGTGGCACACCAGCTCTGCTGGAGGTGGCGGAGGCGGCGGTGGAGGTGGCATGACGAGCCATGGAGGAGGAGCCTCGGCAACTACGATGAAACAGAGGAAGACCAACTTCACAACGCGGGAGGTGGAGGCTCTGCTAGGGGCGGTGGCAGAGCGGAAGGAGACGGTACTGTTCGGAGTGGCGGGCGGGCTGGGGTGGGCGCGAGCCTGGCATGAGGTGGCTCAGCAGGTGTCTGCCGTGGAGGGGATTCATCGTTCCGAGAGTGACGTCCGCAAGAAGTGGACCTACCTCAAGTGGGAGGCGAAGAACACGAGCAAGCCTGGACGGGACCCAACCTCGAGAGCTGTCCTCGACATCCTCACTAGTAGGGACCTCGAGTCCCCGTCCTCCAACTCTCTCCTCGAACAGCTACTTGGTAAGTCACATTATTTGTAGTTTTCTAGTCTTTGTACATACAATTTTGTTTTCATTTTGTGTATGCCAGGCCGACAACAGCTATACCGGAAATGAGAACATCTCTCAATAAACAAGTACACCAATCTTCAACTAGGATAATCCTTAATTGCATATCTGTAAGTATCCTCAAGGAATCGTCTTAAGTTATAGCCAGCAATTGCCTCAAATTATTCTCAATTGTTTACTGCACTTGCTCATAGCAGGCCAACATTGTTCCTAATTGCTGTTTGCTATTGCAAACTGTTGTGACTATTGTCACACATACATAAATGAAGGAATACAAAAAAAAAATTACCGAATCACTATACTTAGACAAATTGTTAGGGTTCTTTGTGATAGTAGGCTGTCGGTATGACCTATCTCTCTAGAGAACAGTAGGACGCCTTGACTCTCCATGGATACAACCAGACCATTGGCCTGCTCGTGTGGCGGCGTCGAGACTGCGGAACACGTAGTTCTCGAATACCCGCTATACGACGTGCCCAGGGCGGCGCTGATTCGCCGGAAAGGATCGTACCTGTGACTGGAAGCCGGGACTGATGACGGAGGCTGGCTACATGGCTTTTGATCGGTTCGTCTCCTCCTGGCGGAGAATCAAGAAAGCCTACTAACCCGGAGCCGGGGGCGCCTTTCGGCGGAACATAACCCACCGAAGAATCCCGAGTTCACTCGACGTAAAGAGCCGTAAACCAAGGAAGAGTGTCGACCTTAGCCATCGAGCCGGTCCACAGCCGAAGAAGGTTACAAGTTCCCCAACGCAATAGAGTGATGTGACCAAGCGGTCAGGAGCATCCAAAAAAAAGGTTGGAGGATATATATAGTCATCCCTTATATAATAAATAGTTCATTTATTCGCGTTGGGAAAGTACCAAATCTGTGATTCCCCAACATTTTTTTTTTTCTTATTTTAATCTATAACTAAAACTGGGCCTATTGCACGTCAAAAATAAATACCCGAAATTTCGGACTGTTCGTCTTATTTAGCTAAACATCATAGGGTGGACTTACTGATGGTCGTCTGAATAGAATTTCGAGAGTCGAAACACGCAGAGGCGGAGATTAGATTCAGGGGTTTGGTTCACATGTAAAAATAGTGCAGGGAAAAATCAATGTCCAATTACTGACCGATTGCATAACGTGTACTGCGAGGAAAGTAACAACAAAAAATATTGGCTGGGTCTCAAATATTGTTTGCGTTAAGCCACTGGTCACGAAACATTTCTTCTTAGTCTTGAAGAAATAATGGCTATGTTTGGGGGGGCGGGGGAGGGGGGGAAGTGAAGAGAGGGTAGTAAGACGTAAATTTGATCATGGGGGCAGGTTTTGATCAATATAGAAGCGAAGGGAGACTAGAGCGCAGGTGTCCCGCGCATAGTTACCACGTGGGCACACGACTTTGCTCCTATGTCAGTACTTTGTGCGGTCACTTACTGTAAGTATGTAGTGTTAACGTGTTCTTTATCGTCATAGGCCTCAAGCATAGGTTTTCAATACTGACAATAGATAGCTCTATACATTGGCAATATTAAAGCCAATTTGTTCTATTTTTTTTCACTTAAAAATAGGATAGGTGTATAAATTAATTTTATTTTTTTGTCTCCAGTTCCGAATGGGGTTTTGTAGTAAAGAAACAGCAAATTTACAAAATTTAGCAGGCCGATCTGCGGAAGGGACGTTAGGGGATGGTCTCGAGCCTGTACGATTCGTATTCGTTAACGACCCCCTACCCTACCTTAGATAACTAAAACTGGGTAATTTTGTTTCTCAAACTTCTCTGGGATGATACTATGTTGATTTTTCCCGAATTTTTTCCAAAAGGTTTCTTTTTTTCCCCATAGAAATAAAAGACGTCTCCTCACTGTTTCATTTTAGACCAAAACCTGTTTTCGACGCAACAGCTTCATCATCAGTGGTTCATCTAAGATAGAAAAATAAAATATACAAATAATGAAAAGTATAAATAACTCATAAAGAATCTGGGTACAGAGTAACAAGATAAAAAATTATAAACTTACCACACCCGCACAGCACAGCGGTTAAAGGACAACTGGCATAGCTCTAAGGGGTGGGGATAGCTAGGTTCACTCACTCTTTCTACATGCAAAACCATTCATAATAATAACATAATATAAAAAATTTCACCATACAGCCAAAGAATTTTTTGTTGTCATAAAATATAATAAATCAAATAAAATAAAAATAAATAAATACAATTTTTTGAAAATATTATCACAGACTTGAAAAATAATAAAATAAAATATTTACAGGACAGCTACTACAGGTAGGTCAGGCAGGAGAAGGGAGTTCTTAACCTCTACTTTTTTGTTAAGACTGTTCGTCTCCTCATATAAAGAAAGTCGGATCACCAAGCCTTCTAGGATATCCGTACCTTGGTACCCTCGTGCCACAGTGCCATTCTATGGGTACCAGTATGGTCCTCATTTTGACAACGAATAAAGAACTTGGAACCTTTTTTTTTTTTTTTTCTTTTTTTGACAATATTTTCGAACACTTCCACGTGATCATGGTGAATACAAGAAGAGACGTGGAAGTATCTCGAAATATTGTCAAAAAAATAAGAGAAGACACCTATTGCAAAAAAAAATTCCGGGAAAAATCAACATCAATAAATCTGATTAGACAAACTTTAGGACTTTCATTGTAGAGATGGACTCATGTCCACGAGCGCTCTTTCGTCGCTCTGGTAGTAGGCGATATTGTAGCTAAGTCAAAAAAACAACAAACATCATATCATCATATCTACCTAATAGCCTAGAAGTTCCGTTGTTTTGTCTGGGAAACCAAAGTTTTAAATGCCCGATTTAAAAAAAATAGTATTACTCATGTTGAGTAGGTATGTACATAAAGAGTATGTACCATACATAAGATTAATTACAACACAATGTAAAGGCTAAACATAGGATCAGTGGTGTAGCCAGAATTTATAAGGGGGCATTCAAGTTGGACAAAGGGTGAAGTTTCGAAAAGGATGGGTGGATAGGATTCATATACGTACAGTATACCCTAGCCCTAGATGTACTCATAGGTACACATTTGTACCATGAGGGGCTTTATTAAAAAGCTCAGGGGCTACTTTTTACTTCCCCAGCTATACGAAGTATAATGGAAGTTATATTATCGGTCAGAAATTCGATTTTGAGTTTTCACCGGAATATCAAATTTTCTGACCTCGAGATTTCATTTATAAATAAAATAATTATGTGTGTGTGTCAGTGAACACAATAACTCCCGATAAAATGAATGTATTGATACTAAATGTTACATGTATATCCAGAACCTCCTTAGGACGACACCTGTTGATTTCAGCTAAATCGGTCTAAGGGAAGAGGGATTAGGGGGAAGCTTAACACAAAAACTATAATAACTGCAGTTGTAATGAATGAATCGACACAAAATTTCAGTTAAATCGGTCTAAGGGAAGGGGGATTACGGGGGGAAGCTTGACACAAAAACCATAATAACCAAAAGGACGACACCTATTAATTTTCCGCGAAATCGGCCAAAGGTAGGAGGGATCCGAGGTGGGGGCTCGACTCATAAACCCTAAAAACTGCCGATGTAATGAATGTATGAACACGATCGAGTGGTTTTGGATGAAGAGCGAAAACTTAATTGATTAATTCGTTTTGCCAAAGTACATTGCCGGTGATTCATCTATGAGTTTTTTCTGAAAGGGCAAATATGCCCTTTTTTTTTTCTTTTCGACCCTTTAAAAAACATTGACCTTTTCGGATGAATGAATCGACACAAAATTTCAGCTAAATCGGTCTAAGGGAAGGGGGTTTACGGGGGGAAGCTTAACACAAAAACCATTATAATCAAAAGGACGACACCTATTAATTTTCCGCGAAATCGGCCGAAGGTAGGAGGGATCCGAGGTGGGGGCTCGACTCATAAACCCTAATAACTGCCGATGTAATGAATGTATGAACACGATCGAGTGGTTTTGGATGAAGAGCGAAAACTTAATTGATTAATTCGTTTTGCGAAAGTACATTGCCGGTGATTCATCAATGAGTTTTTTCTGAAAGGGCAAATATGCCCTTTTTTTTTTTTTTTTTTTCGACCCTTTAAAAAACATTGACCTTTTCGGATGCTCGAGCTACAACAAAGTGGTAAACATTTTATAACTTTCCCCAGCTCTATGGAGTAACGTAATCGCTCACCTTTTTCCAAAAAAAAAAAAAAAATTAATTTCATGTTTACTTGAGAACACATCTCTTATCCAGAAACCCGTAAGGACGACATCAATTAGTTTTCAGCCAAAACGATCAAAACTAAGGATGGGATTAGGAAATTTAGCGTGAGGATTCAGAAGTCTTTATGTAAGCCAACTATTTTATAAAAATAAAGAACTTTTTTTACTTTTATATTTCTAATTCCATGAAAATAAGTACCGGTATCGGCTTATGCCATGAGCCCCAAGTTCAAATTGACATTTAAGTTTGCTTTTGAACTTTGAACCAGTACACTTTATGTATAAAGTTTTGTTGGAATTAGACAAAATAAAAATTGAACGTATTCTTTACTTGTTACTTCCCTAGCTATACGTAGTATAGAAGAAGTTATGTAATCTATCAAAAATTCGATGCTGGGTTTTCAACGGAATTTCATATCTACCTATTCAAAGCCCTATAACTATAAGGACGAGACCTATTGATTTTCAGTGGAATTAGTCGAAGGGGAGGAGGGGATCAGAGGGGGCTCAACTCAAAATTCTCATTAATTTATTGACATGAAATTTTAGATTTCAATTCATAACCTCATATAGATGGCAACCATTAATTTCGGAAATTGGTCGAAATAAAGGAGGGAGGGGCTCGACGTAAATACCATCGACACAAAATTTAGTATGATTCAGAAGCCTCTAGGTAGTGTGTTTCTTAAACTTCTCTGGGATGTTCCAGTGTTGGTTAATTCCGGCATTTCTTCCAGAGGTTTCTTCTTATTTTTTTTTTCCCCCCACAACATTTCAGGACACTTACACGTCCCTTCTTCCGGTCACTATGAACGAATTCAAAGTTCATAGTGAGCGGAAGAAGGGACGTGTAAGAGTCCCGAAATATTGTCGGAAAAAAATAAAAAATAAAAAAAAATAAGAAGACACCTCTGGAAGAGATGCCGGAATTAACCAACAGCCTCTAGGTAGGTCAAATTTTGAGTTTTAGCCGAAACGGTCCATTCGTTTTGGAGGGAGAGAGACAACATACTTGTTTAATCGTGATGGGGAAGTAATTTTGCATTTCTTTACTGCTCTCCGAAAGTCCACTTTATAGACATGATCCAGAGCCTCTATCTATTGGTTTATATGTTTGGTCTTTAGTTAAGATTTGTTGTAAAAAAAAAAAGAAGCCTTGATTGAAAAATGTACTTTATCAATGTAAAAAATTAACTCAATATTAAAAATAATACATTAATTTTCAATGGATAGGCCGACTACTACCATACGTACAATGGGTGGGGCAGCGATGGCTGATGTATTTAAGGGAAAAGGTCCCGCGGGCGATAAAAGTTACAATGGGATCATTTTATTTTACTTTATTTTTTATTGATGTATAAATGCAATCGGTAGGGACGTAGCCAAGGGGGGGTTTATAGAGTCCGCCACCCCCCTTCCCATCCCCCAGAAATATTACCTTTTTCCATTACTAAAATTCTTTTCGCTCAATACACTCAATACTTTTTTACTTCACTAGCTAAAGGGGAGGAGGTTATGGGATAGGGGAGAAATACGTAAATATCAAAACCCCAAAGGGGGTTTCAGAGGGGTGCTTTAACTCAATAACCCCGATTGCAGGTGTAATGAATGTATCGACATGTTTTTATTTACATTCAAATCCCTATAAGGACGGGACCTTATCATTTTCCAGCGGGGTGAGGTTTTGGAGGAGGAGGGGGGGGGGGGGGGGGGGGGCTCAACTCGAAAACCCCAATAAGTCCCGATGTAATGAATATATCGATAGAAATAAAATACGTTGTTTTCCCACTGTTTTATTTCCAACCAGAATCAATTGTCAACGCAACTCTTACTCTACGTGATGTACAACCCACCAAAGAATGAACCCAGGGGCTGCATTCTATACGGAGACCTAAATGCCCCCTCAATCCGTTGGGGATACCAGAATACAGCTGGCATCGGAAGAATTTTCGAAGTTTGTCAACTCCAACCTTGTAGAGGAAGTCGAAAATCAAATGGATAGCCCCACCTTTCTTTCGTATTCCGGAAGATCGGATCGTCCCATCCAGATGTAAGCCTTGTCCACTCAGCAATGGCCACGGATGTCAACAACCCTGTCCCAGCAGACCCCAGGAGAAGCGACGAACCCGAAGGGTTCCCTCCAGAATGTGGTGAAGCTGGAGCACTGCATGAAAGCCGAGGGAAAACAATGGCCGGCTTCCGACTGCTGACCGGACACGATTTTCTTCAGACACCTTCATCGGATCGGAGTAGCGGACAAGCCATACTGAGTTCTCTGCGAGAGAGAGCAGCACATGACAGCGCAGGATCTTGACAAATGCCCTGCTCTCCAAGACGTCAGAACTGCTAATAGAGCAGACTGAACTACGACGAGAAAATATGCAGTGTACTGGGCTGCTAGAAAAAATAAAAAAAACATCCTACCCGTACAGTGTGAAGTCTAATGATGTGCCACTGATGATGACGCAGTTGCGTTGAAAAACAGTTCTGGTTGAAAATAAAACAGTGGGAAGAGAACTTTTATTTTTTATGAGAAATCTCGTTCCAGAAGATCCTTACTATCACATATCGTTACGCAATATATCGTTACGCCATTCAGTATGTAAATTCCAAACCTCATAAGAAGCCGAAGGGAATCAAGGAAGGGGGTATAAACGCCTAATAACTGCCGTTGTTGAAAGGTTGTTGTAGGCTGAAATATCAATTTGAAATTGCAGGCCCATAAAGAAGTACATTTAAAATATTATCTGCATCATATTTTCTTTTGTCGAAAATTTTTTTTCTGAAATTAACTTAACTATTATTATTACGGCACGCATTGTGCTGCAGTTCCGCAGGAATTCAACGTCCCCACAATTACTATGCAACGGTGCAATTTACTCGATTCAGTTCCTATTTTTTTTGTGTTTCTCACTAAACATGGTTTCAGTTTTTGTTTTTCTGAGCATTTAAAAAAAAAAATTTAATGACAATAATTTCAATAAAAAAAAAATTATTGAAGCAGATGGCGACCCCAAAGAAGAAAAATATCTACCTAAAGTGGTCGGAGCAAACGATGGAAATGGCTGTAGAAAGCGTACTGAAACGTAACACGACGATCAGAAACGCTTCAATCTTGTACAAAGTCCCTTTCAGTACGCTTTACGGACGGATTCAGACTGCTCGAGCCAACGCTGTCGGGGGTCTTCCTGCCCGAGTCAAAATTCTCAGTAAGTTGTTTTATAAGCTCCTATTTTTTCTGTTTTATTATTTCATTTTTTACTTCCCCAGCTGTGCGAAGTATAGGGTAAGTTATGTAATCGATGAGAAATTCGAAGTTGTATTTTTACTGGTATTTCATGTTTTTTCAACAAAAAAAAAAAGTTTGTCTGTGAATACTTTGTATAGCTGAAAAGTAAAATGTTCACATAAAGAACAGATAAATTATATACATATATATATATATACTGATAATGGGATAACTTCCCCAAACGTGTATAATTCATTGTTTTTAAAAATCAAAAAATAAATGGGAAAAATGTAGCTATGATAAATATATTATAGTTAGTTTCTATGACTCATGCCCGGGCTTTAACTACGAGGTCATGTCGCCTACTACCAGAGGGCTCTTTCGTCACACTGCTGGATATGAGCCCGAGTCTACTATGAGAGTCCTAAATTTTATCTAGCATACATTTTTATTCACCTAGAGTGCGAGACTATCTCTTAACCTCTCATCCGAAGGACGGCGTGCTCAACTTTTTTTTCACCTCCCAGGTAAAAAACCTAACGGCCGGATTTAAAAGCCACGATCTTGAGCTCAGTAAGCAAGCAGGCATACCTCTTAGCTACCGGCGGCCTCTAAATACATACATATATTATATACTAGCAGTATTACCCTGTGTTGCCCGGGGAACTTGATGTTTCTCTCATAATTTCTCTCATGCAATTCCTAGGCAACTCTTCGAAAGTACATTCATGACGTTGCAGTTTTCGTGGTTCAAGTGAAAATGAGGCAATATAGTCCTCCAAGTCCCGGTAAAAGACAATGATGTTTTTTGTTTGGTTAAAACAAATTTTAGGTCGAGCAGGGGTGGTTATCATAGCTAGTATTTGCCAGGCAACAGCGGACCCCACCTAGGGTGTGCTGAGCAACGTTTGGCAACCGAATTAGTATATGCTCAACAATGGCACAAATGTTACACTCCCCCCCCCCCCCCCCCCCCCCCTTCCCGTTCAGAATTTTGAGTTATGCACTTTGCCTCCCCTCCCGTAAATTTTGACACCTATTTTTTTCAATCGGACTTATAAGTATGTTGCTACATGTGAAATTCCATGACAATCCAATCATCCATTAATGAGCTAGCACTATTTTTGTGCTTTGCCCCCTCACAACCCCCTTCTCATTCAAAATTTTGTGATGCGACATAGCCTATTTTTCAATAGGTTTTAAAATGATACTAAATGTGAAGTTTCATAAAAATTAGTCCATCTCCAACGGACGTGATGTTGGAACAAACATACCCCGTTTTCAGCATTCATTTATTATTATAGATTTATTATTCCTTTTATTTATTTCGTCAGTAGATTCATATATGCAGATAATGTGTTTTTGTAAATTAATCAAAAAATAAATGGCTAAAAAAAATAAAAAATAAAATAGAGATGTGTAAAGTTTCACATATTTTCATCATGAAAAAGAAAATCGGAAATGTTAGACAACAATTGACAATAAATCTGATAATAATTGAAAAATATTAATATTACAATTAATATAAATTAAGGGTAGATAGGGAAGATTGATTTTCCAGTAGAATGGGGAATGCTAGGGATTTCCCTCACTCACCCTTATTCATTCTCTTGATGGCTTTTTTTCTTTTTCTTTACATTTTTCAATTTAATTCCGGAAATTTCGAATAATTCATTTCCTCTAATATTGGATTTTGATAAAAGCAATAATCTCTGAGAGGACAGAGGATATTGCAAACAAAGAAATATTGGAAACTATTTATGTTGATAGTGCATTATTGTTAAAATGCAAATATAACTGAAAATGTTTTATATTGAATGTATCGGGAGAGCGCCGGTAGCTCTGAGGTAGCCTACTGATCTCGGGATTGGAACTCGGCCGAGTCCATTAGGTTTTTTATCTGGGAGATGAAAAAATCTTGAGCATGTTGTCCTTCGAATAGGACGTTAAGCGATGGTCCCGAGCCTCTACACGATGTCAGATACTGTAGAGTCGGGCTCATGTCCACCAGAGTGATGAAAGAGCGCTCTTATAAGTAGGCGATATGACCTCATAGTCCGGGCATGATTCACAATAACTAACTTATACAATACCATGTTATGGTTTAATGTAAATAGATATTATACCTAGTTGTTAGTATAGAGAAAATGAGCTCTATGAAAGGATGAGCTCTCCGCAGTTTACTGCCTTTTTATGGTTCTAGAACTGACTACTTCAGACTTCTCCTTCAGATTACGATGCAGCTGTAGCCACTATACCATGAAGATGCTCAAAGGGGAAGTCGTGCAATTAGTCAAAAATTCGATGTTGAGATTTTACTGGAATTTCACGTTTTATACCCGGTTCATGGATAAACAATTTTTCTGATTTGTACTATATGAAGGTAGAAAGGTTAAGGGTCATTAAAGATCCCTACCCTAGGTGAATAAACCTGGGTGGGAGATACTCGAAGTCCGGGCATGACTCACAATAACAAATTACCTATAGATACAATTTTGCAAACATATTTTACACTTTTCTTATATTATTTTCTTCGCGGTCACCATGTTGACGATGACTAATTTTATTTTTCCATTTTTTGTTCCTTTTTAACTATGAAAGTTACTAGATACAAATTCTTCGGTTTCAATTATTAGATATAAGGTTATTGCTAAAAGAGCGCATGGATTTCGGTCAAGGCAGTGTCCAGAACTATCCGAAACAAAACCAAGGTTGGTGGTATTAATCGAAAAACAAAAAGGATAATTCGGTAGCCATGTTTACCAACTCCAACAGTAAATTTTTACTGTGATGATCAATTGCATCAAGGTCAATTTTTTTTTTTTTTTTTTTTTCTCTCATTCGGTTAAGTGAGACTTCTCCTCTTCTCTTCCCCATTAGAAAATTTATGTTATCATGAAAAAATTCAAAGTTTGGGTTTTTGGGGTTATTTATTAATTTTAGTTCCTCTGGACCGAAATGGATTTCTACCAAATTTGAAATAATCCACGATGCTGTGAAATGGTATTATCACTTCACTTTATCATAGTTCCTAGGCATTTTTTTACTTCTAGCCACAAGAAATAAACGAGAAATTAAGTAATCGGTCCGAAACTCGGTGTTGAGTTTGCACCAAAATTTCATGTTTTTTGCCCCCCTTATTCCAAAAATGAAAAAAAAAAAGTTTATATTTTTGTGTGTGGATGTCAGTGAACACGATAATTCCCGATGGAATGAATGTATCGACACAAAATTTCATATGTAAATTCGAAACCACATAAAGACGAAACGTATTAATTTTCTGAAGAATCCGCCGAAGAGAAGGAGGGGATGAGAGGGAATGGCTCAACTCAAAAAACCAATAGCTACCGTTATCAATGTTATATGTTTCGTTATCGTCATGAAAATTTATATTTAAATTAAAAAACCAATAAGGCGGTAATATTAATTTTCTGAAATCAGCCGAAGGGGAGATCACAGGGAGAAAACCCTAATAACTGCCGATATAATGAATGTAACGACACAAAATGTAGTATGAGGTTTCAGAAGCCTCCATGAAGTCAACTATTGATTTTTAGTCCAATCGATCGATTGCTTTTGGAGGAAGAGCGAAAACATAGTTGAGGACATCATTCTGGAGAAGTATCGTATGTTGCCGGCGATTCCCTGACGGCTTTTTGTGTTTGAAACTCCAGCAAACAAACCAAACTATAACATTTCTTATGAATTATTTCCTATTGGCTAACTCAGTAGGTAACTAGTGTAATCGATTATGCATGAGATGCATGTATCAATAATTTAAAAAAAATTATAGTCTTGAAAACCTTTTGCTTTCCCAGAAGACATAATGACAGAACGTAATTTCGCAATATATTGAAGGGTATTTATACAAACCATTACGCATTAAAAAGTCTCTCCCCTAAAAAAAAAATTAATATATTAAAAATTATTAATAGGCAAAAAAATAAAAACAATCAAATAAATAATCTAGAAATACTTAAGTTTCTCATAAAACTTGCAACAAGCTGGTATTTTTTCAACTTCTTATATACCACGTAGAACTTTTAAAAATGATTATTTATTTTTTCAACCAAAATTCAAATTAAAGAATATATAAAAATGACAAATAAAAATAAAATAATGTACATATAAAAATGAGATCGAAAAAGAAATAGATGAGATAGGGTAATAAAAGTTGAAAAGGTTTGTGTACTGTTTGAGATAGTCTGGGTCCCACGCTAAGGAAATAACCGGGGGCTATTGGTCACGAGGCGAGCGTTCACGTCATGGGAATCATAGAGAGAGGGGTAATGTGGCTCATATCTGGGATCTGTCTCAGGTCTAACTAGGGCATACGTCGGGAGACAGGGTTCTTGGGGCATGAGGAGGTCTGGGACCTACCATGGTAGGGCACAAGTCGGGAGACAGGGTTCTTGGGGCATGAGGGAGTTTGGGACCTACCATGGTAGGGCACAAGTCGAGAGACAGGGTTCTTGGGGCATGAGGAGGTCTGGGACCTACCATGGTAGGGCACTCACATCATAGGGGAGTAATGTGGCTCATATCTGGGATCTGTCTCAGGTCTAACTAGGGCATACGTCGGGAGACAGGGTTCTTGGGGCATGAGGAGGTCAGTAGTAACGCTGGGTCTGAGGCCCACTCATATCATAGGGGAGAAATGTGGCTCATATCTGGGATCTGGCTCCGGCATGAGGGGGCCTGTAGTATCTACCGCTGTTGTTCACTCTGATCGTATCTTTAATGAAAAAGATAAGGTAACCTCATATACGCCCCATATTTTAGCAGGCGGCTTTCCCATTGGGGGAGGGTTGAATCAGTCTTGGGGAGCCACTGACTGTCCGAATAGTCTTCCATCGCACTCTGTCCATTCTACGCTGTCTCTCCCTCTTCTTCTTCCGCTGTCTCCGGTTTGTCGGTGGTCTTCTTGGCCCACTTTTTACTGTCCGCTTTAGTGTAAAAATGTTTCACATGGATCCACAACAATCTCCACAATGCTGGTGTACCAATTTTAAAAAATTTCCTATTAGAATAGAATAAAAAGCCTTTGCCATCAAAACCAATTATTTCTCCTACACCCTTCATAATATGAATAGCTGCTCCATTGTTGGTTTGTTGCTAATGGTTGCAGAAGTGAGCCAGTTGCAATGAATGGTTGACTGAACTACTGGGTTTAGTCGTGGGATCAGCCTGTATCCCCTGGAATTATAATAACACCTGACTTCCGCTACCTTCCATGTTCCCACATTCCCTATGGGAACGCCTTACACTACCGTACCTACACTCCAACACTAACAGTAACCCTACACCTCCACCACTCACACACTTTTTAATTCCCCAGCTATACGAAGTATACGGGATTATGTATCAGAAATTCGATGTTGAGATTTCACCGGAATTTCAAAACCAACCCCTGATTCCACAAAATTAAGAAGACATTCCTGTCGGCCGAAGGGGAATAAGAATTAGACGATGCGACTCGATTCAAAAACCCTAATAACCGCCGATGTAATGAATATATCGGCATCAAATTTTTTATTTAAATTCAAAACTCCACAAGGAATTAAAATCCCATCTAATTTCTTAATTATATTTATATGAAACTGATATAGAGAATATAGGACGGTAGGAAGTTTAACTAACCTGACACGGATAACCACCCGGTAGGTCAGTTAATCTTACACAAAGTATGAGGATTTAGAAGCACCTATAGAATTTTTGCTCGATCGGTCGATTTTTTCTGTAGGGAGAGCGAAAACTTAATTGATTATAAATAATAATTAATTTATGGTGAGTAATTATATTGCTGGTGTTTCACTGACGACTTTTTTTAAAGTATCAATTTTCGTCATCTTACTCAACGTTAGAACTACGCTTTGTGGACGCCTATTATCACCAGAATGTCACGTCTTTTGGTTTCTTAGCCTGTTTAATTGTAGAAGTAGATCAAAATCAAATAAAATAAAATAAAAAAAATTGCGATTTTTTAATTTTTTTGGTCTATAAATGCTATTTGTATGTTGTATGGGATTTCTCAATTAACTCAACATGTTAGGTGCAAACAGTTTTATTTATTGGCGTATGTTTTAAAAATTAATTTGTTAAATCAACATTAAACATACCTGCACTACATTCAGGATTCATATTGAAAAGTAGCACTGATCCTCCGCGAAATACTACAAAAGTAAATAAACTAATTTCGGTACTTAACAGAATTGTAACCATCACTGCCACGACCAGTGTTGCCAGAAATTCATACTTAGGTTAGGTTAGGTTTTATGACTCATGCCCGGGCTTTAACTACGGTCATATCGCCTACTACCAGAGCGCTCTTTCGTCACTCGGGTGGACATGAGCCCGACTCTACTGTGGGAGTCCTAAATTTTGCCTACCCTAAATTTTTTATTCACCTGGGGTAGGGGTCTTTAACGAGTATCTGACATCCTACAGGCTCGGGACCATCGCTTAACGTACTATCCGAAGGACGGCGTGCTTAAGTTTATTTTACCTCCCAGGTAGAGTAAACAAAGGGCCTCGGTCGGGCTACGAACCCACAATCTTGAGCTCAGAAATCAAGCACGCATACCACTGAGCTACCGGCGCCCTCAGAAATTCAGACTTTTTTTTTTTTTTTTTTTTTTTTTTTTTATCTCAGTTATGGCCTTATGCTGAGGCATATCGGCCAAAATTCAGACTTGATGTACTCATAAACGTGTATTAATTTAATATTTAAAAAAACTATATATCCAGTAAATACTGTTCAGTGTGACGTAATTATTTGAATTTTATAAAAACAAAACAACAAAACAAAGAAATTATTAAGAATTTATTCTTAATTTATTATTATTTGATGTAGTGTGGTGGGGGTGGAAGACTGTTTCTGTTGCTTACACTTCAAGTTTCGAGCCGGTGTGTGCACTTGCTCTTTCTCTCTCTTTCTAACTCTATTTCCGTTCGTCTCAGCGCGTCACATAATTTCGTAACTCATTTACCAGATCAGTACCCCTTATTGCCCAATGCACTTAAAGAAGTTTCACTTCAACAAAATATATGTGCTAATTGTCTTGTTTTATTTATTTCTCATGACATTATCCGCCATTTAATAAGTCTGAACCGCCATTAATAAGTCTGAACTGACATTAATAAGTCTGAACCGCCATTAATAAGTCTGAACTGACATTAATATTCAAAGAGGAAGATAATTCTGTGAAATTTTGAGTTCATCGAACCGAGTGAAGGGAGCTGCTGCTCTGAGTTAGTTTCTGGGAAATGGGTTCATTGTTGTGTACACCACACCTCCGTAATCTATTATTTTCTTATATTTACTTCTCAAGTTTCCTCATTTGCATTGAATTTTTCTCATGCCTGGATTTATATCGAAGAAAGTTTAATTAGATAGGTACTTAATGGAGATAAATCTATGAAATCTATGGATGGACTACTGACTAAATCGAACCATATTTATATCTATATGTGAATTTTTGAGGGCGCCGATAGCTCAATGGAGCGGGTTCGCAACCCAGCCGAGACCCTTAGTTTATTTTATCTGGGAGGTAAAATTAACGTAAGGTTACTCGTTAAGGACCCCTACCCTAGGTGAATAAAAATTTAGGGTAGAGTCGGTCTTATGTCCACCAGAGTGACGAAAGAGTGCTCTGGTAGTAGGCGTATAGCGTATATGATCTCATAGTTAAAGTCTGGGCATGAGTCACAGTAACTAACTTACATGGATAACAACAATAAAAATCCCATCTCTTTTCTTAATTATTGTTCATATGACACGAATATCAAGTATATAGGAAGGAAGGAAGACTAACTAACCTGACACGGATAACCACCCGGTAGGTTAGTTAATCACATTTTAACGCATTCTCTCTCATTTCTTATTTATACGACACCAATATCGACCAAATAAGACGAATGAAAGGTAACGCAATTTGTCATGGATAATCAGCCGGAAGGTTTCACAATAAAACTCTCATCCCAGACAACATATGTAGTGATTTCATAAGACTACTTTAATGACGTAAGGGATTTGAGTTATGCTCGACTATACTCGAATCTTCAGCCAAACATTTTTAGTTTATGTAAGATACAAGTAGGTAACCCGACTTAGCCCGGTGTAAATTTACACAGGTTAGTAACTTTAAGTAGGTTGGTAACTTAACACAGGTTGGTAACTTTAAGCAGGCGTATATATACCCATCGTTATTCGTTGGCATAAAGTTTTCTTCTTTTACTTCTTTAGCACCAAAAGAAGGTGTTATAACTTCTAATACTTTTCATAAAATCAGATATATAATGCGAACCTGAAATCAAACTATTAAGTTATAGTAGAACAACTTTTCCCTCAGCACAACATAGGTAAGTTCCTATATTGCTTTCAATTCTGATTAAAGTTAATGGTGAGTTATATCAAAGCCACTTAATTATCGGGCCACGGCCTATCGATACTATATACACAAAAATAAAATATTTTCTTTAAAAAATGTAAAATAGGAATTTTTTTGGCCTATAACCACCGCGGAAACGTAAGGAATTAATATTTTTAAGATCAGCCGAACATTAAACAAACGCTGTCTCTTTATTGGTATATATTAGTAAGATTTACAACTCTTGTTTTACTATTAATAATAAACAGTTTTTCGAAGGCATCCAATTTCTACGATGAGAGAATTGCTATAGAAAATTCCTACCATAGACCCCAAACCTTCATAAAAAAATGGGAAACATTTTTCGAAGGCATTCAATTTCTACGATGAGAGAATTATTATAGAAAATTCCTACCATAGAGCCCAAACCTTCATAAAAAAAAATTGGGAAACATTTTTCGAATACATCCAATTTTTACGATGAGAGGATTGCTATAGAAAATTCCTACCATAGACCCCAAACCTCCATAAAAAAAAATTGGGAAACATTTTTGCCATGAGTTGTAACAATGGCTATTTTTCTCTGAATACAATGTTGAAATGTTGACCAGCTATGCTGCGAATCTAACCGTCACTTGATTCAGAGTGGAGCCATTTTCTCTATTTTTCTTTTGCACAATACAAACACGCAATCTCCATCCCGAAGAATACTAATTGAAATCCAACGTTTTTATTCTGTATAGAATTCCGTCAAAGGAAATGCGAAGCTAGTTTGAACCAAGTGTGAATGTGTCGAATTAGATTGACGATAAAAGAAGAAAAAAGGAAGGGATAGTGTTCTCTTCTGTTTGAAGTGTGGTGGAGGTGGATATGAAGGGCGTTACAAAAGGAGCTAATACAAACTGGTTATGGCGTTAATCCGAGACCTCCTACGGTTGTCATATTTGTCCCCGCCATATTTGGGACGCCGCTTCCAAGACCTTCCACACAAATTGAGTACATGCGAAGATGCTGTAATGGCGTTGACAGACCCTCTGTACCTTGGATAAATGAGACTTTTACTTACACTTAGGGGCCTGAACATCCAGTGGTCTTATCCCTTCCCTGGAAGCGCTGCGCTTCCCCCTTATTATATTAACTGTATGTTTATACTTATACTACCTGAACCAAGCCCTTCATGAAGTGCTCAGTCTCCCAGTTTTCTTAATGAACCTGAGAATGCTCTCATAGTCCAATCTTCTAAAGTTTTCCTCTGCGATTACATCTCTACCAAAAATTCGGAATCTCATATCCCGAGCAGATGCCCAGGAAGTGTGCCGCCGTTTCGTCTTCTTCCCCACATCTATCGCAGGTAGGACTGTCCTTGACTCCCACAGTGTGTAGGTGTCTATTGAACGGACCATGTCCTGTGAGAACTCCAGTCAGTTGCCTAAGCTCGTTCCTTTTGAGGTTCAGGATCCCGTCTTTCAGAACTCTGGACTCCCTCCCAGGAACATCTTCGACTGCCTGCATGTGGTCTTTTCTCTCCAAGTACGCTCCAAAAGGTCCTTAGTCCATTCTTTGATTCGGGTTCGGTATGTCTCCCGAGATACTCCCAGCACCGGCTCTGGCCCCATAAAAGACTTACTTGAACCTTCCTTGGCTAGTCGGTCTGCCTCTTCGTTTCCCTGGATCCCCGATTGTCCGGGAACCCAGTAGAGTCCAATCTTCTTGTAGTTTCCTAGGATGTTTAACTGATTTGCGCACTCCCTTACGAGCTTTGATCTGATTTCTGCGCTGGCAAGTGCTTGTGGTGCTGCTTGACTATCGGAGAAGATTTTCACCTCCTCCATGTCACTTCCAGACTCGGGATCCAAAGACCCCCTCCCTTGAGTCCTGTGTCCTTTAACGATTAGGCTAAAAAAATCAATAGTTGATAGTTGACTTACGTCGATACATTGATTCGATTGGCAGATTAGGTTTTTTGATTCGCCTCCTCCTCTCTGATCCTCCCTTCCCTCCAACCGATTTTGCTGAAAATTAATAGGTGTCGTCCTTATCGGATTATGGACGCACAAAATTCTATATATTCTTTCTATAATTCTGTATATAATAGTCTATATATTCATTCTATCGTGAATCATCAAGAGATACAGAGACACATATACTGCAATTTTTTTTTATCTTCGATATCAGGGTGTCAAAAACCTGAAAATCTGGTAAAAACATCAAATTTCTGACATTTTACATAACTTCCCTTCTACTTCGTATAGCGTGAAGAAGTGAAAATATATTTATGCAACCATAACAAGACTTATTATCAATCACATTTTTACAGATCACTCTCTGATTGATTAACACCTAGCAATATCAGTTTGAAATGAATTGGAGAGAGTGTGGAGAGTGATCTGCAAAAACGTGGTTGGTACAACAAAGTATTTTATGACCACATCCAGGTATAACCAAGTAATAACAATATTTACTGGTATCAACAACTGAAAATTTCGACAATTACTTCCTTTTCTGGTCCCCAAAAAAAATTTTTTTTTAACATATTTTCAACATATTGAAATTTTTCAACAAAGTATTTTGGAAGGTTAGGTGTAAACATATTTACATACTAATCACTTTCCTGCCTCAGTGTCCTTGGCAAGTTCCTATTTGTTCCTTCATAGACAACAACCGAAATAAAAAAATGTATTTTCAAACTCATGAAATAACCCCACATTCCGCGCTCTTTGGTCGCTCTGGTGGGCATGAGTCTAACTCCACTGTGGGCGTCCTAAGTTTTCTCTATCTGAGTTTATTCAGCAAAAGTAGGGGCTTTAACGAATAGATGACATCATACAGGTTCGGAACAATTGCTTAACGTCTCATCCAAAAGACGGCGTGCTCAAGTTTTTTTCACATTCCAAAAAACCTAAATGACTCTGCCGGGTTTTGAACCCGCGACCTTGAGAGATAGCGTGCTTGCCCTCTGAACTACCGGCGCCCTCTTATGAAATATTGAGGAACATCTTTCGCCGGTAGCTCAGTGGTATCAGTAGAGTCGGACTCATGTCCACCAAAGTGACGAAAGAGCGCTCTGGTAGTAGGCGATATGACCTCATAGTCATAATAACTAACTTATGTTATTTTTATTGATTTGTATAAAATACATTTTTAGATACTGATGATGAGAGTATTTCCCGAAACGTCTATAATTATTTTGTTGTAAAAACCAAAAAATAAATGGGAGAATTTTATTATATATGTCACAGTCAAAGTGTGAATTCCAGTGAATGTATACATTAACTAGTCAATGTATACATTAACTAGTCAATGTATACATTAACTAGCCGTTTTAGTGAAAGTATCAATTGATTATAAAAATGAACACTATTGCTAGAGAATGTTTACATTTACTAGACAATGTATACATTTTCTAGTGTTCCTTAGTGAAAGTATAAATAAATGAGAAAAAAAGGTTTTTGTAAAAAAAAAAAAAACTAAAACTAAACTTCAAAATTTATTTTACAATATAAGTATCTAGGAAAGATGCAACAATAACATAAAATATAACATTTGTAAACAATATTAAAATGGATCTTTTGAATAAAAGCTGATTTTAATTATAAGCTAGAACCTGTACTACTTCAAATATAGGAACGACGGGAGGGGCAGATATATCGTCCCGCCGGCGGAACGCCGGCTAATACGCCCCCAAATTTTGTAATATTTCGATTTATGTTATTAATGCTAGCTATTTATACTTTCACTAAGGCATAGACGTAAGTGTATACATCCATGTACACTTTGACTAGAGAATTCAGTCAATGTATACATTGACTAGTTAATGTATACATTCACTGGAATTCATACTTTGACTGCAACATATATAATATATAATACCAATTCTGAATCTCCGTACACAACCCAAAAGTGATTTATTATTTAGTATTTCACAATATGTTTATATTATCTTAAAATTATGTATTTTTTATTATCTTTTTTTTTTTTTTTGCTGTTTAATAATATTTTTGAAGAGACTCGGCCTCAACTTACCGTAAATATGTTAATAGAGGTTTCTTACGGTCAGATGACCCCTTTTTCATGGTAGGTTTTAACATTTTTTTTTAACATATTTTCAACATATTGAAATTTTTCAACAAAGTATTTTGGAAGGTTAGGTGTAAACATATTTACATACTAATCACTTTCCTGCCTCAGTGTCCTTGGCAAGTTCCTATTTGTTCCTTCATAGACAACAACCGAAATAAAAAAATGTATTTTCAAACTCATGAAATAACCCCACATTCCGCGCTCTTTGGTCGCTCTGGTGGGCATGAGTCTAACTCCACTGTGGGCGTCCTAAGTTTTCTCTATCTGAGTTTATTCAGCAAAAGTAGGGGCTTTAACGAATAGATGACATCATACAGGTTCGGAACAATTGCTTAACGTCTCATCCAAAAGACGGCGTGCTCAAGTTTTTTTCACATTCCAAAAAACCTAAATGACTCTGCCGGGTTTTGAACCCGCGACCTTGAGAGATAGCGTGCTTGCCCTCTGAACTACCGGCGCCCTCTTATGAAATATTGAGGAACATCTTTCGCCGGTAGCTCAGTGGTATCAGTAGAGTCGGACTCATGTCCACCAAAGTGACGAAAGAGCGCTCTGGTAGTAGGCGATATGACCTCATAGTCATAATAACTAACTTATGTTATTTTTATTGATTTGTATAAAATACATTTTTAGATACTGATGATGAGAGTATTTCCCGAAACGTCTATAATTATTTTGTTGTAAAAACCAAAAAATAAATGGGAGAATTTTATTATATATGTCACAGTCAAAGTGTGAATTCCAGTGAATGTATACATTAACTAGTCAATGTATACATTAACTAGTCAATGTATACATTAACTAGCCGTTTTAGTGAAAGTATCAATTGATTATAAAAATGAACACTATTGCTAGAGAATGTTTACATTTACTAGACAATGTATACATTTTCTAGTGTTCCTTAGTGAAAGTATAAATAAATGAGAAAAAAAGGTTTTTGTAAAAAAAAAAAAAACTAAAACTAAACTTCAAAATTTATTTTACAATATAAGTATCTAGGAAAGATGCAACAATAACATAAAATATAACATTTGTAAACAATATTAAAATGGATCTTTTGAATAAAAGCTGATTTTAATTATAAGCTAGAACCTGTACTACTTCAAATATAGGAACGACGGGAGGGGCAGATATATCGTCCCGCCGGCGGAACGCCGGCTAATACGCCCCCAAATTTTGTAATATTTCGATTTATGTTATTAATGCTAG
Organism: Aradus depressus; assembly: GCA_963662175.1. NCBI lineage: Eukaryota > Metazoa > Arthropoda > Insecta > Hemiptera > Aradidae > Aradus > Aradus depressus. The sequence continues at coordinate 19,676,534 of OY759215.1, forward strand.
CTATTTATACTTTCACTAAGGCATAGACGTAAGTGTATACATCCATGTACACTTTGACTAGAGAATTCAGTCAATGTATACATTGACTAGTTAATGTATACATTCACTGGAATTCATACTTTGACTGCAACATATATAATATATAATACCAATTCTGAATCTCCGTACACAACCCAAAAGTGATTTATTATTTAGTATTTCACAATATGTTTATATTATCTTAAAATTATGTATTTTTTATTATCTTTTTTTTTTTTTTTGCTGTTTAATAATATTTTTGAAGAGACTCGGCCTCAACTTACCGTAAATATGTTAATAGAGGTTTCTTACGGTCAGATGACCCCTTTTTCATGGTAGGTGAATTCGCCGCATGTATTTTCTACTTAATAGTCCTTCACCCGAGATAATATCCTCTCAAGAGAATATTAACAAAAAAGAAGTTAACAAAAAATTGTTATTTTAAAAAATAATTGTACACCACCTGCCATTTGGTACCGCATTCGTGTGTTTCAAAGTATGGGTCATTCCCGTATGATATGGAGCACAGATCCGCCGTGGCACACTGTTGCCATATCAGTCGTTGCGAAATTAAGCGGATGAGTTCCGCAGTAGCTTTATGGGGCTTCACTTGTAGGACAAGAGATGAGTTCCGCCGTAGCTTTAGGAGGCTTCATCTGTAGGACAAGGGATGAGTTCCACAGTAGCTTTAGGGGCTTCATCTGTAGGACAAGGGATGAGTTCCACAGTAGCTTTAGGGGCTTCATCTGTAGGACAAGGGATGAGTTCCGCAGTAGCTTCAGGGGGCTTCATCTGTAGGACAAGGGATGAGTTCCGCAGTAGCTTTCGGGGCTTCATTTGTAGAACAAGAGATGAGTTCCGCAGTAGCTTTCGGGGCTTCATTTGTAGGACAAGAGATGAGTTCCGCAGTAGCTTTAGGGGGCTTCATCTGTAGGACAAGGGATGAATTCCGCAGTAGCTTTAGGGGGCTTCATCTGTAGGACAAGGGATGTCCCAGACAGAAGAGACAACCTTGGGTGGTACGAAAGAACCCAAGTTGTCTGTCTTCTAATGGTGAGAAAAAAAAAAAAAAAAAATGGCGTAATCTAGATTGAGCAAAAGCAAGTTTCAACCAAAAAATGTAGGCACAACATTCAGTAAATGTATCCAAACACCAACGACCGACAACTATTGATTTACAGCCAAATCGGCCAAATGGAAGGGGGATTAGTGGGGGAGAGGGGCTTATCACAAAAACCCTAATAACTGCCAATGTATTGCCACGGAATTAGAATGATAATTCAGAAGTTGCTGTGTAAGACAACTATTAATTTACAGCTAAATCTTAGTCGATTAATATTCGTGTTGTGGAATGACTATGCCAATTTCTCCAAACATTTCTATATAATAACGATATCTGTCAACGTTCCCTGGTTCGTAAGGAACATACAGCTCCAAGCTGATCTCGGGGATGTGTACGGTCGAAGAGTTCATCCTCTTTCTCCACCGCCTGGTTTCAGTTACACAGCGTTGTCAGCTTCCAAGTTGTCTCTAGAGAACGGTAGTTACGTACATTTGTTAGAAGGGTAATACATTTGTTGTCATCTTTCAAGGTGTCTCTAGAGGACGGTAGTTACATTTGTTATAAGGGTATTACGTTTGTTTTGTGTTTGACCTGCGGAACCCTCAAGAAATGATACGGTTTAATGGAAGGGAAACGGTGTGTACCTCCCACAAGTCATGTAGACACTATAAACACATAGTGTATGTAGAGAGACTGTCTGGTGCACCCTACATGAGTACATTGTTCCTTGTGTTTCCGTTCACATGCCATTTCCTCTCCAGTAACGCTGCGGTTGTTCGTTCTTTCTGACAGATGTTCAATGGGTACTTAAACAAAGAAAAAAAAAAAAAATGAAAAATCAATACCTGCCCAGTTGTACTCAGCGGGTTCCTCACTGCATTTTCATAACCCAACTATTATAAAGTATACTTATAAGTATACTTCAGTCTATATTCATAAAACCATAAATAGTATGGCCATTTTACGGTTAAATATATAGCCAAAATCCAAATTTTACATCAAGAAAAACTGTTTTTAACTCCCGACGCAAAAGGGGTGTTATAAGTTTGAAGCCTTTGTCTGTGTTCGTGTGTGTCGGTCTGTGGCATCATAGCTCCAAGACGTCTGAACCGATTTCAAAGCGGTTTTTTCGTTTCAAAAGCTGGTATTTGCGAGATGGTTCTTAGCCATGTTTGGTGGAAATCGGGTATGCAGTCTCCAAGATATTCAGGTTTCATCAGAGCCTGTGTAGGGATCTCGGCCTCTATTACAGCTGGAGACTTGGAGTTTGAGCTCAAATGTTTATAAGGCCAAGCGCCTCCCCCCTAACCCTTCACCCCCCCCCCCCCCCCCCCAAAAAAAAGCTCTCTCCACCAAGATTTCAATAAAAAAAATAATGAACAAAAAATTGTTTTAATTGTGTCGGGGGTTTTTCAAAATTTTTTCGCCTGAATTGTAATGCAAAAATGATTTTTACTTTCCCAGCTATGCGATGTATAAGGGAAGTTATGTAATCGATCAGAAATTCAATGTTGAGTTTTCCCCAGAATTTCATGTTTTTCAATTTCCAATTTTAAAAATGAAAAAAAAATGTCTATGAATGCGATAGCTTCCGATAGAATGAATTTATCGTCACGAGATTTTATATATCCATCCAGAACCCCATAATTACAAATATTGATTTTTCAGCCAAATCGAATGGATGGGGGGTGGGGGGCTTGACTCAAAACTCCAATAACTGCCGATATTATGAATACATCGACAAAAAATTTAGTATGAGGATGCTCACCATAAGAGTCTGCCAAGGTTTTCAATAATCCATAATCCTTCGTACAATAGCCAAAGATCCTCCATACTAACCTCAGCATTCTCTTCGTCATCGAAGTAGGTAGGTACAAAACGTTATTTTCCTCCCTTAGTTCTCACAATCCGTGCCCTCCTGCCACTTAAGCGCCAATGGCTTAGAGACCTCCTTAGTAGCAACAGTGACAGTGAGTTATAAATAAGTGCAACCTAGGGAGTGTCACCACTGGGTTATTTCATATTTTTCTCTTCTAGCAAATTTGCTTGTTTTTATCATTTATTCAGTTGTTAATAACTATTATATATACACATAAAACATTTTGAGTCAGTATATTAGTATATTATAAATTAAAAAGACTTTTAGTATAACGGTACTTTTGCGAATATTGAACAATGAACATTTTTTCATTTGCCACTTGTTCACACTTAATTCTTATTTACATATGCACTTTTTTTCTTTTTTTGCCATTAACTAATCGTCAGTATTTTTCTCCTGCAGGCAAAATTATGCAAATTACTAAGGCAAAATGAGCATCATTGAACATTTTAGTAGATTTTCTCAAGGAAATAAAGACAGTGTGTATATTGTTCTTTTAATGTATTCCTTAATAATTATTCATCACTTCATTAAGGCGCTCAATTAGGTTTAATTAAAAATTCTTTTCGTTATGACAAAAACAACAAGAGATGGCTGCTCCTATTTATTCACTGAGTAAAACTAATTTTTATAATTTATTTTTTTTGTTTTATTAGGTAGGTGTGGGAGGGGGGGGGGGGGGGCTTAAGGTTATATACCCTTCACCCCCTCTCAAAACCGTTAAACTCACTAACGTTGCCCTTTTTTCAATTTTCCCTGTTGGATATAGGAGAGAGATATAGAAAAAATCACCGGTTATGTACTTCCTCAGAGAGAGTTAATCAATTATGTTTTTACTCTCCCTCTAAAGCCCTTTGGACTAAAACTCAATATTTGACTTATATAGTGGCTTCTGAATCCTCATATTAAATTTTGTGTCGATATATTCATTACATCTGCAGTTATTGGGATTTTTGTGTTGCGCCCCTCTGATCCCCCTCCCCTTCGGCTAATTTCGCTAAAAATTAATAGATGTCGTCCTTACACTTTAAAAAAAAAAAAAATTAAAATTTAGTAAACTAAAAGCAAATTCCGTTTAATCCGGACGGGGTCCCATCTAGTCCGGATTAGCGGGACTCTACTGTATTAATTGACATACGAAATTTCGTGTCAATACATTCATTCTGTCGGCAGTTATCGTGTTCACACACACCCATAGATAGAACTTTTTTTTTTTTTTTAATTTTTGGAATAAGGAGTTTGGAAATCTTGAAATTTCGTTGAAAACTCTGCATCGAAATTTTCACCGATTACATAACTTCCCGCCCTATAGCTGGGGAACAAGTAAATTAAGAAATATATATGGGTGAATAACTTCTCAGCACCGTTTGGGCTAATATTGAACAGTTGACTTACAGAGAGGCTCCTAAATCGTGATACTAAGTTGTGTGTCGATATATCGGCAGTTATTAGGATTTTTGAATTGTGCCTTTTCCCCTCAACTCCTTTTTCCCTACAGCCGATTTAGATTCATTCTGACGGCATCAAGTTCACAGACACACACATAGACAGACAGAATTTTTTTTTCATATTTGGAATCTAGAGGTCAGAAAACTTGAAATTCCGTTGAAAACTCTGCATGGAAATTTTCACTGATTACACAACTTCCCCTATACTTATACATAAATTGAGTGGATTTATTTATGGATGTAACAAGTTTTAATTCCCAGATTCATCGGTTTCCTGGAGAAGGCTGAGTTCAGAACAGTAGCTTGTAGGGACAAGACCCCATAGCCTTCTTCAAATAGGTTTGAATTTTTTTGGGATCATTCTTGTCGCCCTTATAAACATCGTAGTTTGTAAAGTCATTGACAAGTTTTTCTTCATCTTAAAATTCCTTTTTTTAAAGAAGGGATAAATTCTTCGATCTCACCACCCTCTGAAAAACTGAGATTGAAAAATCTCACTGATGAGTTACAGAAGGAGTATAGTGGGGGGGGGGGGGGGGGGGGGGATTATGCCTCCCTCAAATTGTTGTCTTGGCCCCCACCTGAAAATGAGCTTATCGACCGCCGATAGGAAGTGGCGGCTTCTTGAGGGAGGGGGACGAGCCATTTAAATACGGTGCACCACCCGACAACGTCGGATTATTATATTTTAGGGGGTGAAGGGGGGGAGGGGGGTAGGGTGGGGGTGGTGGGAGGACCAGAGGAGGGAGCAAGAAAGGGAGAATTAAAAAAGAAAAAAAAAAATACTGCGCCATGAAAAATGGCCAACAGGAGGGGGGTAGGGGTCTACTTGTCTCTCAAATAATCAATAATAAAAATACACCCATCTGGATAGACTTAGCAGCCGACTGTCTTCTGGGTGGCGTCTGCAGGTAGCTGTTGTGCGATCTGTCAATTAGTGTACCATCTCTCACATTAAATACATGAAGAAGGTTGTGAGAGACAAGGTTCTTATGTTAGAGCTCTTTATTCCTCATGAACTCATTTTTATTAGGATTTACGAATACTTTATATTCTCGGGAATGTATGAGTATACATGAAACTTACGAATAATGTGAGTAATTCGTTATTTACTATTTTCCAATTGTACAGAAACACCTGGCCAGTCCAAAAGAAAACTTATAGAAAGCTAATTGTGAAAAGAAAAAACACGTATATACATGTGTTTCTTAAACTTCTCTGGGATGTTCCACTTTTCGTTGTTTCCGGCATTTTTTCCTCCAGAGGTGTCTTCTTTTTTCTTCGTTGGACAATATTTCGGGACAATTGCAGGTCCCTTCTTCTGGTCACTATGAACTATGGTCACTATGTTCATAGTGACCAGAAGAAGGGACCTGCAATTGTCCCGAAATATTGTCCAACGAAGAAAAAAGAAGACACCTCTGGAGGAAAAAATGCCGGAAACAACGAAAAACGTATATACATATAATAAAATCACCATAGTCAAAAGAAATAACATTACAGTAGACCCTCGATATTCCGCGCCCCTTGGTTCCAGAGGAAGCTCGGATAACAGAGGGTTTTAAGTTTTGGGCAATAAATGTCTATTTACTCAAATTAAACAATCATCTGACGAATTATAAGTCATTGAAAGGATGTAGAGGTTAAAACAAAAAAATATATATGTACATATATAATAAAAAAGAAAACATGCTAGGTTAGGTTTTATGACTCATGCCCGGGCTTTAACTACTAGGTCATATCGCCTACTACCAGAGCGCTCTTTCGTCACTCTGATGGACATGAGCCCGACTCTACTGTGGGAGTCCTAAATTTTGCCTACCTTAAATTTTTATTCATCTAGGGTAGGGGTCTTTAACGAGTACCTGATATCGTACAGGCTCGGGACCATCGCTTAACGTCCCATTGAAAGTCGGCGAAAACATGTTACATGTGTATAACAAAAAAAAGACTATATCGAATCAAAATAACAAAAATATCAAAATGTCTACGACATACCTTTGTTTTATGAAACTGTTTTAGGAAAAAAAGGTGTTATTTTTTTTTTAGTTAACATTTTCCTTTTCTTTTTATAATATTACTTCGCGAAGTTTTCTGCTGTTTATACCACTTCAAGACTGCATCTTCAATTTGCGTATTTTTCGATGCCTTGATAGTATTTTTTGAACTTGAACACTGAGAACGAAGACCACATGCTCTGCAGTCTCGACTCCGCCGCACGAACAGTTCGGGTTGTTCTTCCGCTTATCTGGGACATCTAGTGGTCAGGCAGTACCCACGTAGAGTCCAGATGTACCCGTATTTCCAGAAAATATGCATAGGTCGTTCGGCCATCCGAACTATCTATCTAATTAGAAAACTCAGATAAACATATGACAAAACTCAATAAATCGATCAGCAATGATAAGTTCTAATATTGTTACAAAGATGGAACCTGTCGCGGGTCATCCTAGATCAACAATGATAACAAGAAACGACCTAGTGATAATAATAAATAATTCAGTTAGATTATCCGATTATCCTAAATGATATATGAGAAGTCCATTGAAGCTGCTAGCTCCCTGTTTTGAGTTCACAAGTCAGGCTCTTGCTTCTTATAGAGAAACTCGGTATCACCGGGAAATCCTCTAGACGCAAACATTTAGTATAGTCGGTTCTCTCTCCACTTGATATTTTTTACTTCCCCAGTTATAGGAAGTATAGGAGAATTTAGATAATCGCTCGAAATTTTGGATAGAATTTCATGTTATCCGACCTGATTCCAATAATGAGAAAAAAATGTCCTGTATGTCTGTGAACAGGATAATTCCCTATAAAATCGACCCGAAATTTGAAGTGTATATCTAGAAGCCCATAAGGACGACACATTTTCAGCCAAGTCAGCCATAAGGAAAGAGGGAGGCTTAACACAAAATTTATTGACACAAAATTTTATATGTAAATTCAAACCCCATCGAAGAAAGGAGGAATCAGTGGAGAAGAGGAGAGGGACTCAAAAAAACTAATAACTGCCAATGTAATGAATGTATTGTTATAGTTTGGATGCAAGTCAACTATTGAATTTTAGGCCAAACTATCTGATTTGGAAGGGAAAGCGAAAATTTAATTGATTAATTCATTCTGTGAAAGTACCTACGTTGCCGGTGATTCACCGACGAAGTTTTTTGGAATAAACAATATTTAAAAAAAAAAGTTTCAACTGAAATAATGTTTACGATTGGTTCTACTGGGACCTATACAATGTTTACGCATTTATGTACAAAGCATAAATAGAAAAAAAAATTTAAATGATAAAAGAAAGTATAGGATTGTAATGTAATGGAAAACGGAAAAGTCTTTTTTTAACGGTTCAGGGTTAATAGTTTTAGAAAAAACAAAAATTCTCCATGGTATGTTTTCAGATGAATTTTCTGTGTATTATAGTTATTTTTATGCTCACTTTAGTACTTATATGGAGAAGAAGGAACAGGAAGTTCTAAGCATGGTGTTTAGTTTCAAAAGAGCCCTCCCCCCCCCCCCCCCCCCCCCCCCCCCACCATACATCCCCCTCCAAAAAAATGATCAGTTTAGCTTTCCTGCAGGGTTTCTGTTTTTTTTTTTTTGTTTGTTTTTTTCTATAAATTGCCTCTTCTTTCATTACCCGTTCTACAAAATACAATGTAAAAATATATAATTTAAAAGTATCTATATAATATATAATATACTAGCAGTAATACCCGGCGTTGCCCGGGGAACTTTGACTTTTCTCCCAATATCTCCTATAAGGCTATTCAGTTCCTCGACAGTACATTCATGATGTTATAATTTTCAGTTATTCATACGGAATAAGGCTTATAGTCTTTCAACTGTAGTAACGCTAGCTTTGGAGCTAAAACTAATTTATTCAAAAAGATTTCTCATTAATCGTTGCAATGGTTTTCGAGTTACAAAGATTGCGTGAGTGGATGCTGGGATGGACCAGGGGTTGATTAAAAAATAGACCTTAACCTTCCGGTAGATAAAACTTATCTATTCAAAAAGATTCCTCATTAATCATTGCAGTGGTTTTTGAGTTACAAAGATTGCGTGGGTGGAGGCTGGGGTGGACCAGATATTGAGGTACTAATACGCCTATAACCTTCCACAGACAATGACGAACAAATTTAAAAAAAAAATTAATCAAATCCATCAAGCCGTTCGTGAGTTATAGCGGTACAACGCACAGACATTTTCAGCTTTATATATATGATGATAAGTTAAGGAACCGTCCTAAACTTGATGATAGCCATCAATATACCTAGTGGCGAATTAAGACTATTCGACGCCCTAAGCATTCTGATCTTATGGTGCCCCCGTCTCACTATTGATATGATTAACGTCTTACTTATGTTGACAAGTTCAATACTAAAGCTCGATTGAACAAAACGAAGACAAAATTAATTAAGTGAGAAAATAAGAAAATCAATTTTTTCAAAATTAATTATTAAAAAACTAAATTTCTCTTTCGTCCAAATTCGTTCATCTTATACGTGCCCTTCTTTGCCAGATACTTCTTCCTCAGTATCATCATAATCAGGGTTTCATATTTGGTCTTCCATACGAAGTTTACGGCAGGGTATGAAAAAAAATTATGCGACCTATAAATGTTTTTATATTTAACAATTTGTTTCATTTTTAATTAAAAATGATAGCAGATTTACGAAAAAATAAAAAAAAATTGGGAAATAATTATCTATTTAAATAAATAACTATTTAAAAAATAGCATTGCGGGCTTGATGCCCCCGAGACGTGATGCCCTAAACAATGGCTTAGTTTGCTTATAGGTTAATCTGGCACTGAATATACCACATCCGGTTCAACAGAACTTTAATTTTCGAAATGATTCGAGAAAATGAATATAATAGAATATAATATACATTTGGAATAGTTATTATGACTCATGCCCGGGCTTCAACTATGCCTACTACCATAGCGCTCATTCTTCACTCTGGTGGACATGAGGCCGACTCTACTATGGGAGTCCTAAATTTTGTCTAGAATAAGCTTTCACCTAGAATTATCGAGTACCGGACATCGTTCAGGCTCGGGACCATCGCTTAACATCCCATCCGAAGGACGGCGCATGTTCAAGATTCACCTTTCAGATAAAGAACCTAAGAGCCTAAGTTTTTAACCTTACATATTTTTATGAGAGGGTGCCGGTAGCTCAGTGGTATGCGTGCTTGCCTTCTGAGCTCAAGGTCGTGAGTTCGAAACCCGGCCGAGGCCCTTAGTTTATTTTATCTGGGAGGTAAAATAAACTTAAGCACGCCGTCCTTCGGATGGGACGTTAAGCAATGGTCTCGTGCCTTTACGATGTCAGGTAATCGTTAAAGACCCCTACCCTAAGTGAATAAAAATTTAGGGTAGACAAAATTTAGGACTCCCACAGTAGAGTCGGGCTCATGTCCACCAGAGTGACGAAAAAGCGCTCTGGTAGTAGGCGATATGACCTCGAAGTTAAAGCATGGGTTAGGGCATGAATCTTAAAACCTAACCTAACCTATATTTTTATGATATTTTATGAAAATGTGTTGGTAGTTTCCGCAGGTCTTATCGACCAGGTGAGCCCATAAGCTGATTTCTTATAGAAACCCACTAAAATGAAAATTGAGCATGTAACATATTAATAATAGTTCCCCTTTGTGAAGGTTCACATTAAATTTTCCCCTTTTTAAGAGTTTTTTTTTTTTTTTTTTTTTCCTAATACACAAAGAGAAAATTTCTTACTTAGTTTGTTACAGAAAGGATAGAAGAAAAGTTAAAAGCAATTTTTAACTAAAAAACATCTTTGTTATACTGCGACACCTCTTTCAAAGTCGGAACAAATCTTGACTAAATTAGGTGCTATCATGGAGTAATTTTTTTGTTATTTATTTTATTTAGTAAATAACCGTTATAATGTACAGTAATTGTTGATTGGTTTCTTAAGTAATTATTTATTTACTTGAAATCATGTAAAGATTTTTGTATCTTATGTAAAGCGCCTTTTACTTTCTCAGCTATCGGATAGGGGTAGTTATGAAATTGGTCTGAAATTCGATGTTGAGTTTATATCGGAATTACACGTTTTCCAATCTCCTAAATTTAAAAAAAAAAAAAAAAAAAAAAAAAAAAAAAAAAAAAAAAAAAAAAAAAAAAAAAAAAAAAAAAAAATCTGGTCTGTTAACACAATTACTCCCGATAGAATGGAAGTTTCGACACGAAATTTTATATGTGAATCCAGAAGCTCGTAAGGACAACTATTGATTTTCGGCGGCAGGGAAAAGGGGGAGGGGGGTGCTTGAACAACGTATCTAATAACTGTCGTTGTAATGAATTTATTAATACTAAATGTCATATGTGTATTCAAAATCTCAAAAAAATGACAATTATTAATTTTGAGCTGAATTGGCCGAAGAGAATAGGGGATCAGAGGTGGGATGTAGAGGAGATGTAGGAGTGAAAATAACAGTGAAGTAGATGCGCAAAGGTACTTTTATTTGTTTATATGGCCACAATATTTAAAAAGAAAAGAAACTAAAGTAGATGTAGAAATTATTTTGTAAGTACATAATTTGATTTTTTATTTGATATTGATGTTTCGATTTTATTTATAATGTAGGTTTAGATAAACAAACTCAATATGTGTTCTCTTATTCTATACTATTCATTTCCTTGTGAACCCAGTAAGATAATTTATACCTTTGGATTAGATTGAACATTTTTGCAAATTTAGGAAAACAATATGGCATCTCATTATTATACTTAGAAGAAATGCAAATGAAATAATTATTAATTGAAATTTTTAAAACTTTTTTCAAAATTGCACGGATTCAACTTTCGATATTTTTTTAGGGCCTTTTTCGGAAATTACTGTAGAAATCAAAATTTAGTAGAACGTTATAATTTCTACAGGAAATGTGGTAATTTTATTTAATTATTTATTTTAATATTATTTTAATTTTCTTTTTATTTAACATTACATTTTTTTATTATTACAACCGATTACATAATTTTCCTTTGTATAGCTGAGGAAGTACAATATATTATCTGCTAACAAAGTCCCCCCCTCCCAAATGTCTGAGTACGCCACTGTGAAGTGTTGATTCGTTTTCCTCCCGTTTGATGACGCTTGCTCATATTTAGCTCCTCTATCCCCTACTAATTCTGTTTAATAACCCCTAGAGGGCTCTGACGACATGGGTGAGTCATACTTCAATTCATTGTTTTATCTCAACTCACATCAGGGGGAGTCTCTGCTCCGTTATATAATATTACGTTATATGTTATATGGAACAATAACTCGATAAGGGTTCTCCACTTCAGAACTCAGTAGTGCAGAAATGTACCGACTGAACCTAATCTAATCTCCTAAGCCCAAACTGTCTTTTACAATTTTGATGTTCAATCTTGTTTTAAATACCTGATTTCTAAGTAGGTATCCAGCTGCATCGTTTGATTTTGTACATACTCTTGCATGTATAAGTGAGGAACAATTAAAAGTGTTGGAAACAGTTTGTACATCATATCTTTAAACTGCTGACGAACTCCGGTATAAATTGATTTCACAAAATATAGGCTTCGGCTTTAATTTAATGACAGTAATATGCAATTTAAGGGCTACAGTAATAACATATATGACGGGGTTTAGAATCAAAATGGTCCAAGAGACATTTTTGAAAATTTTTCGTTAGGTGCATAATCGGGTGCTGAAATCTAGTGGCAAATCACTTATTCCATTTTGGTGACATGAACAAATAATTTAAACATTGCTTACAGCAACTTTCACCATAAAAGCAGAAGACAAAATATTTCCGGTTTCGATAAATTATAGATTTTTTTTAATCAGTTAAGAACTTAATGCAAAGTTTCTTCAAAGTTTTAAAAATGTCACTTAGACCATTTTGATTCTAACCCATATAGAGAAAAATGCTCATCGAACACAATTTGAGCCCATTGATTACACTTTATTTGGCTATGAAACACAAAATGGTAACTTACCATGACAAATGACAAAGCGATCTTTGCCGGAGTCTTGGTTAAGCCCTGTAAAAATGTACATCGAATTGTCGAACAATGTCTTGTAATTGCGAAAAAGTGTGTAAACAATGATTGTCAACATTAAAATGACTGATTATTTGTCTTTATTGAGCTGAGTGTTATTAATGTTAGAAATTCGATGTTGAGTTTTCACCGAAATTTCACGTTTTCCGACCCTCTGATTTCAAAAATGAAAATGAAAATTCCTGTCTGTGAATTCATAAGTTGGAATGAATGTGTATCCAGAATTCCATAAGGACGACTACCTATTGATTCTATCAAATCGGCCATAAGGGAGAGAAGGATTGGGAGTTGGCTCAACTCGAAAACCCTGCTGTTGTGTAAAGTATAATTGATTTATTCGTACTGGGGAAGTACATAATAAGTGATTCACCAACGAAACCTTATCGAATCTAAAACTAGTCTGATCTGGATCCTAAACTAATTGGGAGTCTAAAATTAATGTAGATTGATTGTTAAAAAGATGCCCAACTCAACTATGTAACTGTCGATGTAATGAATGTATCACAAAAATATAAAAGGGAATAAAGAAAAAAGGAACACGTATTTTATTTCTTTGAAAAATTTCGTCCCACAACATCCTTACTATCACTGAATGTGTCAACAGGAAATTATGTCAGAGGATTCAGAGGGAGAGCGAAAACTTAATTCGCGCTGGGGAAGTACATTGCCGGTCATTAACCAACAACTGTTTTTTTTTGTAAAAAATATTTTTTTAAATTCACTTGAGGGCTGCAGGAGAGATTATAGAGGCCGCAAATTGCCGACCCTTGATTTGGATGATCTCAATTCAATTTCTGATCTTGTAAGACTGATTGTAAATAGATCTACTTCCAATCAAAAGATATTCATTTCCATAAGTGCAACTGTAGGAAAATAAGAAAATTTAAAATTGAAGTTCTAAGAAGACACAAAGAGCGGATGAGTGTAGACGCGGAGGTATGTAGGTGTAGGTTGGTACCGTGAATACAGCAATGATGGTACATGTACGTGAGGCAAGTTCCCGGTACCAACCTGATCGGATTGGATCCTTCCATCTATAAGTATCAGTTCCATCTATAAGTTATTACTAGCTTCTATTCCAGTTTAATTGTAGAAAAAGAAGTCATCAGTAGACGGATTGAAAATTTATGTAAACTTATAATGCCGTCGATAATAACAACTGCAGTTGATGCGACGTTATGCAGGTCGACATGCAAAATTTGATATGTTACTATGGATGTGTGAAATTGTTGATTGTGCTCAGTCACAGATGATTTTCTAGAATCGAGAGGTGTGGCTAGCGGAAAAGTATGCATTTTCTACTTACACACGTCATAGTGCATTGTCACCCCAAATTAAGGTGAATGTAATAAATTTAGATCACTTTTAGGTTATGTAAGTAGATTCTGAATTTATAATAATATTATATATATCACAGCTTTATAATTCTCCCATTTATTTGTTGGTCTAGACATTTCCTATTTCCATCACCAATATCTATTATTTATTTGCTGTTCTTTTGTTCTTTGTTACCAATTTTTCTCATATCTATCCTTCTTTTTATTGCAGAAAATATTTATTGAGTATATATTTTATATAAATGTATATAGATCATGGCATGAAAGCGACGGGAGAAGAAACATCAAATACATGAATAGTGTTATATTTATTTTTCTGATATACTATAATGAACTGAATCATTATGTTTATCCGTTGGTCATTTCATGTATTCACTACTAATCTAGAATGGTCCGAGATAAATTATATTTTGTAATCTTAATATTTTAACTTATCTACCATGCTCATTGAGTTTACTCATTATAGTTAGTTATTATGACTCATGTCCTGGCTTTATCGCCTACTACCAGAGCGCTCTTTCGTCACTCTGGTGGACATGAGCCCGACTCTACTATGGGAGTCCTAAATTTTGCCTACCCTAAACTTTTATTCACCTATAGGGCAGGGGTCTTTAACGAATATCTGACATCGTACAGGCTCGGGACCATCGCTTAACGTCCCATCCAAAGGACGGCATGGTTAAGTTTATTTTACCTTCCAGATAAAATAAACTATAAGGGCCTCGGTCGGGTTTCGAACCCACGATCTTGCGCTCAGAAGGCAAGCACTCATACCACTGAGCTACCGGCGCCCTCTTTATCTAGGCAGTGGTGGACCTGATTTACTACTTCCCCGGCTATATGAAGCATACGGGAAGTTACATAATTATGTGTATTATTAGAAATTCGATGAGAGAGAACGAAAACGTAATTGATAATTCGTACTGGGTAAATACATAGCTGGTGATTCACCAATTTTTATTTTTATTTTTAAAGATGAAATTCCGGTAAAAAATACAACATCGATTTTTTGACCAATTACATTACGTACAGTTGGGAAATTGTTAGAAGACCGGATATTTTTTTCAGTAGTCCTCCTTTATAATATGTAGACATAACTAGTAATTAGCCAGGTCCCAAACTTCAACAAAGTCCCAGAAGGACATTGACCAGTAAACGGTGCTCCTTCAGGAAGTTCCTCGCATCACACTTCCCAACTTCCACTATTATCATAATTTTTGAAACATATTTTTATCCATTTTTTTATTTTTTATTTTAGAAGGCTCAATTAAAATGTTAACAAAAAATGTACACATTTGTGAGTCAAATTATCTCAAGCAAATGGTATTTTCCTGTAAGTATTCCAACTATAAAAGAAATTCACATTTTTTTTTTTTTTTTTACTTTAATATTTAATTATATTTTCTTCTGAGGTCACTCCCTCCAATTAAGTTCATTTGTTAAAAAAATACACTTCTTAATCCTAACATCATCATTTTTTTTTTTTTTCCTTTAATTTTATTATGAATATATATATATATATATATTTAAAAAAAGAGGAGAAAAAATTGTGTTCAAAAAAGAAAAAAAATATTTAAAATGGTAATTACTTATGTAAAAAAAGGAGAAAACATGAAATTTTCTACATGCTTCTTCAATTTTATTTTATGTATGTACTAAAAAAAATACTTAGAAGAAAAAGAAAGAATGATGTGAAAATACTCTTACATTCTTCTTACTAGAGAGTTAATAAAATACATTCCTTCAGAATTAAATATTTATTTTATCTAATTTTTTAATATGAAAAATAAGATGAGCGAATTTTCCTATATACTATAGACCGAAGGGGGTGGGGGGGGGGGGGGGGGGGGGGGGTGGGGGGGGGGGGAGGGGGGGGGGGGGGGGGGGGGGGGGGGGGGGGGGGGGGGGGGGGGGGGGGGGGGGAAGAATGTGAGTTCATCAAAAGAAAAATAATTTATATTTTTGTTGCAATTATAATATTACATATTTTTCATCATAAAGTAGAAGAAGAAGAGTTTATTATAACAGTGGCATTTACAGAGGTACAATTATACAATAAGGTCCCTTAACCATTACCCTTATACACTAAATACGAATCAAAAATAATCAGTTAAATTAAAAACTGTGCTACTGCTTACGAGTAAATAAAAAACAAACTCGAAGGAAAAAGGAAAAAAAAAACAAAGTAACAGAAATGAATAGAAAAAAAATAATAAACATTTAAAAATAGAGATTATAATTAATAATAGTGAACGGATATTTTTGTGTTTCTCTTCCTGAGTTTTCCCTATTTTCTTTTCCAAAATGTTTTGATTTGTGTCACACTTGAGTAAAACGTTTTGACTGAAATTTATTATGTAAGTCCAGTAGGAGCTCAACATTTAGGTATTCATGGATTTAGAGGATGGAGTTGTCCCTCGAGTAGCTACCAACCAATCTAAGGCATTTGTTTTGGGCCATTTGAAGAGTTCGCAAGTTGGTATTGCTTGCAAGACCGGCCCACACTGGGCATGCATACGTTATCACTGGCTGCAACAGAAGCTTGTATATGGAGGAGTCTATTGGTTAGACTAAGGGCTGCCTTTCTGTGGAGTAATGGGAATAAGGAGAACACAAGTTCGCTCACAGTATTTGCTTTCTGTCTCATATGTTGCCTAAAGTGTTTATATATTATATATAAAGAATTGGGGGCAGCGTAGAAAAGGTTGTACATTTTTTTTTGTGGTATTAGGTATATTCCTGTTTTTTTTTTTTTGCCTCAATATTTCAAACCAGAGTATTTAACTTCTAGGAAAAATTAACGAGCTGAAAAAAACTTTTTTTTTATCAATTTTTTCGGAGAAATATACTTCCTCTAGTATTTTCATAATACATTAAAAGTAATATTATTGCATATATTAACTGTATTCTCTTCTGTTATTTAATAGTTTATTACAACAGTGAGCAAAAAAAGTTTGTTTGTTTTGAAATTAGTCGCGAAAGAATCGTATTGTAACTATCTCAGATTTTTTCTTCTTCGATTCTTAGTGTGAGATGTGTATAAATGAGAACTAAATGAATAAATAATAAAGTTTATAAAAAATAGTTCATTTTTGCTAGCAGAAGCAACTTGCGCGTCAGTAGGGGAGGGTAGAACTTTTTAATTCCTTCTTTTCAATGGATTTTTCATCTTTCGGGGAGAAAAATGTCTCCGTTTTCCTATTTATTTATTTTTCGCAGCTCAAAACCTCTATTTAAACGACGCCAACAATCGAATTCACTTGAATGATCATTACACAAAAAGGTCGATACATGAAACTCGATTATTATCACACCAACAAACCTGCCCAGTTGTTACCTTTCATTCGTTTAGTTCTCGTTTCACCCAATTGTTGTTTGTGGATGCTTCTTAGTTGCTTATGTTATTATTGTTTGTATTGCTTCGATTTAGTAATGTATTACAGTGCTCTTTCGAAATAAATGTTGTAGTGAATAACTTTTAAATTAACGGCTTACATCTTTCAAATATAAGTTATAACGAAACAAAAAAAAAAAAAACAATGCCGCCTAAGAGCATTATGTGGACGTATTTTGAAAAAATAAATAAATATACGGCTGTTTGCCGAATTTGTTCAAGAATTTTGAAAACAAGTGGAAATACATCAAACCTGAAGGGACATTTAAAGTCGAAGCACAGCGATATTCAATTTCCTGAGGCAGGTACTTGCGAAGTTTGTCTGGCCCCACTACCAACTTAATAAGTGATATGAAAATTGTCTAGGAATATAGCTTGTAATTTACACGTGGGTCGCTCCAACTAGCCCATGGTTGCCTTTTTTCCAAAAAAATGTATATTTCCACACTTATTGAGACACCAAAAACATAATCAGAATATTTTATGTCGAATTCCTTATTTACCATGGGGGCCAGAAAGGAGAACTTGAAATTTTGAATCTTGCTTTTTTCGAGTTTGCGTTTTGTTTTATTTCCTGCTTCTATACATGAAATCGAGCTCATAACATAAAAACTGTTTCTTTATCGTCTTCTGTACTTCAATTTGTTGTAAGTTATGCCTAAATAAAATACAGAGTGAGTAGTAGACAAATGAAGATTGCTTGAACTGCATTATATTTCCTATTAAGCGTGAATATTTTTGAATCTGAATTACACCAAGCTGCCAACCAAGTGAATAATTTTAGAAAAGCAGTCTTACAAAAAGTGCGCCGCCTATATTTCGCGCCAGCTATGACAGTCTGTCCGCATTGTTATTATTATTATTATCAATTATCTTAGTTATTGTTAGTCTCAGAGTGGAAGGAAATTGGGTGTTCATCGATTCACCAAATTAAATTTATCGGGAAAGCTCAATTTTGGTGCATCAAATTCATTATTGAAATGTCTGCCATTGGTTTTACTATGTTAATAGAATACCATGATTTATTTTTACTTCACTTGCTATTCGATATAGGAGAAGTTATGTAATCGGTCAGAAATTTCGACCTCATTCCAAAAATGAGAAAACAAAAGTCGGTGAATCATCGGATATGTGCTTCCCCAGCACGAATTATTCAATTACGTTTTCGCTCTCCCTCCAAACCCAATGGAACTCTTTGGGCTAAAACTCAATATTTATCCCAATAACTGCCGATGTAATGAATGTATCGACGCAAAATTTAGTATAAGGATTCAAAAGTCACTATGTAAGGCAAATATTGAGTTTTAGCCGAAGCGGTCGATTGGCTTTGGAGGGAGAGCGAAAACATTATTGATTAATTCTTGGTAGGGAAGTGCACAGTTGGTGAATCTTTTTTTATGGTTAATGGCGCATTTTGTACCTTATCTTATCCCTTGTGTCATCTCCCCAAAATAGGATACAAACAATATTTTCTTCATACGATAGTAAGATGTTGTAGGACGAGATTTCTCATAGAAATAAAAGTCGTTGTCTTCCCACTGTTTTATTTTAGACCAGAGTTGTCCTTGGCTGGGCTGTGTGGGTGGGATGAACCACTGATGATGACGCTGTTGCGTTGAAAACCGGTTCTGGTCTAAAATAAAACAATGGGAAGACAACGTCTTTTATTTCTATCTATGTGAATATTTTCTTCAGTAAGAAGAGTTCAAGTAAATGCTTCCAACTGCTTCATATTTCCAACCTAGAAGAGAAAATGTACCCTTCTTCATTCATGAAGTATTGCATTTACCTTTTATTTCCAGAAGGTCGAAGTTGAGCTTGCATCTCTGTCTGCACATACATTCCCAATCATAATTGTCTGAGATGAGAAGTCTTGTCTTTATATTTGAACGTTGCCTTCCTCACTGTGTGATGTTTGTTGTGTTACAGTGCCTGGGAGCCCCAGTTCGACGAGCCCGGTTCCGATCGCCCCCAAGAAGCCGCCACCTCCACAGACCCCGCCTCAGCAGCCGAGCCACCCTCAGCCCGTCACCCACCCTCAGCCGCCTCCGGAGGTCTGTCTCAAGTGGAACTCGTACCACTCCAACATGCAGGCCACTTTCCCCAGCCTCCTCAACAATGAACAGTTCGTCGATGTCACCCTTGCCTGTGAGGGTCGCTCCATCAAGTGTCACAAGGTAATTCGCGCAGTACTCAGTTGCACCTTCATTGAGAGTTTAACCTGTACCTAGGGAAAAAATGTGCCCTCATAGAGCACAGAGATTTGTCTCTAAGATAACCTCATCTAAAAAAGTGTTTGAGATAAATAAAAATACTGAAATAACTTTAAAACATTTTAAAAAACTACTTTCAAACAAAATGTTAGTACCAATATCATATTTAAACGAATGTAAACACATGACTTGATCAAAACTCAATAAATAAATCAATTGTAAAATGAAAAAGGATAAGGACCAGTATTTTTTTAGACACCTCTACGGTTGGGATGTGCCACTGATGATGTCGCAATTGAAAACCGGATCTGGTCGGAAATAAAACATTGGGAAGACAGCTTATTTTGTTTCTAAAATCATGTTTTATTTCAACCTCTCGAAAAACCTCTGTTTGTCCAAGAACGTCTCATCCATAGTTAAGCTTTTCCCAACTAATTTGATACTTATTTTTCCCAACGGCTATAGCCTCGTACCAAAAATTGTGGGTTCATGAGGTGGTTTTTAATCCTGAAAACATCAGTAGTTTATGTTAATCCCTTGTTTCCAGGATTCTCACTTCAGGAAAAAATTCCTGATCCTTCTTCCTTTGGGTTTAACTTGAATATAATTATTATATACTCTTTTTATATGTCATCAATCTCATCTTAAGTTTAACTTTTTCCCTACTAATTTGTTATGGATTATGGACAGTGCAATTAAGCAAAAAATGCTTAATTTTTATTTTATTTTATTATAATTTTTGTAATGGACTGTGCTAGATGTATAATAAAGCCTAAATATTAAACAAAAACTAAAATTTGCGATTCAAGAGGTGATTTTTGATCCTGAAGATATCCATCGGTAGTCTCTACCTAATCTTGACTTGTTTCCAGCATTCTCACTTCATAGGACATATCTGAGCCTTCCTTTCATCATTTTTTCTATGGGTTTGACTTAATTATAATATATAATAATGTCCCATTAAGAAGAAGTGATCAAAAATGTGGAAAAGGCGGAAAATGTTAAGGTACAATAATTTATAGACTTCAAAACACAGTACTGAGGATGGGCTTGTAGCCGTAAACGTATGTTTAGGAAAAAGATGTTTTAAATATTTTGAATGTGTGAAAAAGAGCTGTAATTAAGATATATCTTTATTAAAAAGCTCCTTAAACATCACAAATTCAGTTTCCTTTTCTCTTATTCAGTGTAACTAGCAGATCCTTGGAGATCCTTCCAGAATTATAATTATAATTTTTCATTGTGAATGTAGATTTAAGCATATTTCGTTTCCTACCTGTGATCCACATCTTAAAGAACGTCACAATTTAAGTTTAACTTTATTTCAACAAATGGGTTATGTATAGTGCCTGATGTGCCTAACGGCTATAGATAGCATCATGAGAAAAATGTTTAATTTGTGGATTCAGGAGGTGATTTTTAATCCTGAAGATCTGATCAGTAGTCTCCCTTATTCCTGACTTGCGGTCCTTCCAATTTCCAGGATTCTCACTTCACAGGACATTTCCTTCCTTTTATATTTCTTCCTATGCGTTTGACTTGCATATTCTCCTTCGGTTTTCTACCAGTGGGTGACTAGGATGATAGATATATTCAATTGTGACAACATAATAATTTCATTTTAAGCACTGAGAAAGTTAAACTATTTTAAAACAACTTATTCTACATAAACAAGTTTCTAAAATGATTTTTTTTTTTTTTTTAGGTGATGCTGTCTGCATGTTCTTCATACTTCGAGGAGCTGCTCAGCCAGAACCCATGCCAACACCCCATCGTCTTCATGAGAGATCTCAAGTTCTGGGAGGTACAAGCTCTCGTTGAGTTCATGTACAGTGGCGAAGTAAACGTCACCCAAGAAAAATTACCCTCTCTACTCGCTGCTGCTGAAGCCCTACAAATAAAAGGTTTGAAAACAAAATATCACAGTTAAATTAATTGTTCGTTCTAGTTTATAAAAAAAAATATGTAAATTACAGTTAATTATTGCAAATGAAGAGGGGGGAAGAATATAAATTTCAATATGGTAGCCGAAAGAGCTACGCTGAGCACTTACAGGACGTTAAGATATTATAATTAAATGTTAGCTTATATCTGAAGATTAAAAAATATAAAGCCGTATACAAAAATGGAAAAAAATTATTTAATCGCGGTTTTTTACTCTTCAAACTAAGGTGTGGGACGAGAGTCTATGTTACATTTGTAAGTTTGTCAGGTATTTATGGAATAAGAATAGGTTTGTTCACTAATCTATTGACCAGTAATCTAATTATGCTTAAATGTCGCAGGATAGCAACATGCTTCAATAAATTGTCCAGAAACATAGATTTGAGGCTTTTAATTTTGTAAAAATATTAAACCCTTATTCGGTCTCAAGCCTCAATATTTTAAGTTATTGTTGCTTTAATCACAAAAAAAAAAGTATATAAATACAGGGTTAGTATAAGGCTTACTAACTAAACTATATATATACAGGGTTAGTATAAGGCTTACTAACTAAACTATATATATACAGGGTTAGTATAAGGCTTACTAACTAAACTCTATATATACAGGGTTAGTATAAGGCTTACTAACTAAACTATATATACATATACAGGGTTAGTATAAGGCTTACTAACTAAACTATATATATACAGGGTTAGTCTAAGGCTTACTAACTAAACTATATATACATATACAGGGTTAGTATAAGGCTTACTAACTAAACTCTATATATACAGGGTTAGTATAAGGCTTACTAACTAAACTCTATATATACAGGGTTAGTATAAGGCTTACTAACTAAACTCTATATATACAGGGTTAGTATAAGGCTTACTAACTAAACTATATATACATATAGGTTTAGTATAAGGGTTACTAACTAAATTGTATGTGTACAGGGAGTCGCAACTTCAAAGGATCACCAGTTTTACTCTGAAAATATACAAGTTACGAAAAATATTTGTGATGTCTCCTTAATGTTAGCCAAGGAATCTAAATTTACCATCAACATTTTTTTTTTTAATTTCAGACATTCAGGATTTCGAACTCAACATTCTTATTTCAAATGGGTTACACATTTTTCTAGACGAATTCTGAAACAATTTTTTTTAAATGAAAAATGATCTTTGGACGCTATATTGCACTGTGCATTTATTAACACTTCCTTAACTTCAAATTTCGTTGATGTTTCGAGCCGTTTGCGCTACTCTTCTACCAAGCTTGGTTGAACTCATAGAAGTAAATTTGACAAATATCTTGCTTTTTCATCTTTGTTTCAAGAGTCTAAAATTCATCAGAACATTTAATATATAATTAAAATGAATGACATAGGAAGAAAGAGCGAAACATTCGCTGCAAAACTTATGTTACAAGCATTGAAGAATTATTTATTGTGAAGAAAAGGATGAGAGATAAACCAAACCTGTATTAATTGTCGAAAAGTCTGGCACAATAATATATTTTATGTTGTATTATATTGCGATAACGGTTTTTTGTTACTTGGGATTTATTCTAGGGCTGTCGAGGAAGATGCATAGCATCAGTAGTTCTAAAGAAGTGATTGGTTTTACTAATGTCCTACGTTTTATGTGAGTAGGTCTGACGACCAACTGTGGAGGTTCGAGTAACCCCCAGACACAAGACGATGAGTCGATGGCTAGCACAGAAGGCGATGAACCTGGCTCACATCAGCCTCCACAGAAACGTGCCAGGAAACGGAAGTCGGCTCATCCCACTGCCTACCCCATCAGACTTCAACAGGTATTCTTCTTGCATACTCCATAGATGTGTCTTTAAATAGCAACCAGGGGCTCTGCACCTCTGGCCCTCACCCCTCTATTTGCATTTGGCCCACAATCTGTTTTACACAAATGGAAAAAGAGTAATTGCTCACAGCTTCTTTGCCCATAAGGGTTTCAGTTATAAAAATAAGTTTAGATACCATTATCTGTATACATTGAGAGGAAACTTTGTTGCCATAACAAATTTTATGATACAATTTACTCTTTTGACTAAAAATGAGTTTTTCTAAAATCATTGCAGGTTAACTAGGTACCTTTAATTATTACCCGATTTTGGAAAATTTCAAATTGAACAACCTACATACCAAACCTAACTTATGTGCGAAGTTTCATAAATATCTAAATATCTGTTCAATATTTTTTGAGTTAGGCGTGTAAGGATTTTGAGCATGCGCCATCCTTCGGATGGGACGTTAAGCAATGGTCTCGAGCCTGTACGATGTCAGGTACTCGATAAAGAAATCTACCTTCGGTAACTAAACCTGTGTAGGCAAAATTTAGGATTCCCAAAGTAGAGTCGGGCTCATGTCCAGCAGAACGAAAGAGCGCCCTGGTATTAGGCGATATGATCTCGTAGTTGAAGCCCGGGCATGAGTCACACTAACTATTGTCTTTTTTTAGAAAATGTGTAACTTATTGTTTTATTTTATGTTGATTAATGATGAACGGATTATTGTTCATTTAATAATATTTAATTTAAGCCTAATTTGTTGGCGTGTCATTAACCCAGTCGTAACCACAGACCCTGCTGATCATTATATACATATGTCCTGTGTTGCTCGTGCTATCCACATGGGAACGTCCCGTCGATATAGGTTCAGTTGGTGTATCACTAATCCAACCCTGGACGTGTATAAATATATATACGTATATATATCTGGAGAATCTATATCAGATTGATAAAAACCTGACCCAAATCGGTTTAACCGTTTCAGAGTTATTTGAGAACGTACGAACAACGTTACAAATGGTCAAACACAATTTTTTTTTTTTAGTCGGGGGTTTAAAAGGGTTTGTTTTGACCTGAAATGCAAATGAAATTTTCAAATCTAAAACTAAAAATATTTAGACTCAAAAGGTATCAATCACTGTTTCCTTCAGATATGACGAGGGACCAAAACGTTTTGAGATTTATATGTCTGACCCTACAGTTATTTTCATAATTATATTTCTTTTCGCCTTCATATCTGGAACTTCCAGTTGTTTAATATTAAATAAATAATTAATATTATTAGTCTTCCGTGTCAAATATTCAATGATAATAAGTAGTGAGAAGCAATAATGAAACATATTTGTACAAGATAATAGTAAATATATACAAAAAAACAAAATATTAAAAAAAGTAATAATTAATAAACAATATAGGTTAGGTTTTATGACTCATGCCCGGGCATTAACTACGAGGTCATATCGCCTACTACCAGAGCTCTCTTTCGTCACTCTGGTGGACATGAGCCCGACTCTACTGTGGGAGTCCTAAATTTTGCCTACCCTAAATTTTTATTCATCTAGGGTAGGGGTCTTTAACGAGTACCTGGCATTGTTCAGGCTCGGGACCATTTCTTAACGTCTACCCGAAGGACGGCGTGCTTAAGTTTATTTTACCTCCCAGATAAAATAAACTAAGGGCCTTAGTCGGGTTTCGAACCCACGATTTTGAGCTCAGATGGCAAGCACGCACACCACTGAGCTACCGCCGCCCTCATAAACAATATATATAAAGTAAATAATAGTAGTAGTAAATTAATAAAATTTAAAAAAATACTCGACGAGGACCAGCACCAGTAGGACTCCCGCACACTGCCATCTCTACTCTCTAACTATTGAAGAAAATAAATAAATCAAAGCCTCTTGTACATGTGGTGGCCAAGTTTGCCATACTAAATTGTAAATTATGAGTTACTCGTTTCTGTTCATAAGGCAGCGATTTATGTAACAAATCTTAAGTTTTATATCAGATCTGAACATGGCTTTACTGTGTCTACTGATACCTCATTCTTATTGAAGGGATTTTAAGAACTTGTAAATGTTTTTAAATCTTACAATGAACACCTTATACAATTATATTTAATGAGTTTAAAATCTATCATTATACCGTAGAAGCTACCCATGAAATTGACACAGCGAAGGTTGTACGAAAATGTTGAGCAGAAGACATGGTAACATTTCAGAACTTATTAATCATTCTTCTTTCGTTGTTGTTCTCAATCCATTTATTTTCATTATAATACTTTTGTGCTAATTACTTGCTGAGTTGTTGACTTATCTCTGTTGTTATCTTGTTTCTAGTCGCCTCCAGTTACAAGTGCAGCTCCATCCATGTCCAAGCTGAAGGTGCCACCTCTCATACCTCAGTTGATGGCTGCCGTCAGCCACTCTCCCATCCAGGCACACTCCCAGGAGCCTTCCCTCTACCACCATCCTCCGATCAGGATCAAGAGGGAACCCTGCGACACTCCACCTCTGGTAAGTCTTGTCTCCTGAAGACAGAGGAGCGACAAGCCAGCATAAGCTAATATATTGGCAATTTTTCACAGTAACTGACAGAGTTGGGTCTGTAGAATGTTAAGTTTATGCACAGTCTACCTGTTTATTTTATGTAGAGTACGTTGCGGAATTTGAAATATTAGGCTTTATTGAATAATCTACTAGTTGAGAAATGCGGACATAGTGGAAACTTGTTATATATAACTAAAACAAACCTCTTTTATTGAAATATTGTCTGCACCACAAAAAATATATACATAAATTACCCGTATCGTTATTACGCCACCCTAAGGTTTAGTTCTAAACTATGACATATTTGCTGAGTACGAACCGTTCTTTTATGTATATCAGGTAGGTAAGGAAGGGGTTGGAATTTCACTAGGAAATCCCCATGGTTTTTCATTTAAGAATTTGTTCGTTCTGAAATATTGACTTATTTTTTCTCAATAACAGTGGTAAAACTAAAATTAAAGATACAATTATTGAATTCTAACAACATAAACTACTTTAGTGTCATACGCCAATTATAATGAGAAGCTTTTCCTGTCTTAAAAATAACTAAATGAAGAACATTGAAGATGTAAATTGAAATTATAGCAACATATCAAATAGTGATAATAAATAATGACTACTTTAAATGATATTATGCAATACAAGAACTGATTTTAAGTGATACTTAACATTTTTTGCAGAAATATTGTGAAACACTTAATAAAAATGTAAAGAAAAACTAATGTTTTTTCAAAAATATTGTCCATTTCACAAGTTATATAAATTATATGGGAGCATTTTTGGTATTACTACCATCTTCAGCCGAGACTTAACAAATACTGATTCTAAGGTGCTAACAAAGTGGAATAGTTTTGGTTGTTCATATACATGTTATTTTTAGTGACTTCATTTATTTCCAGTTGTACTAAACTAACCTGCTTTTTGAACAGAAATGAAGTAATTTGTTGGACCAGTTGCCTCGATTCTTTATTTCAGTCTTATGTTCTTTATTTCTGTCTTTAAGACGTCTACATGTATCTAAGCACTGGCTCATCGGATTGATAGTTTTAAAATTTCTATACCTATAGTCATTCTTTTCTCAAAAAGGATGTAGGCGGTATCCTGTTGCTCTCAGCTTTCTGTTAATTTCAAATTCGAATTTGTTATTTGTAATTTTAATGTCTAAGCCAAGAAAATCTAGTGATTGGCTATGTATTTCTATTGTGAATTTTATAAAAAATAAAATCCTCATTTTATTTTTTTATTTACATATTTACAACGACATAACATTTGTCATTAGTAATTAGCAGTGGCAAATGTGTGGCTGTAATGTTGAGGTACGTGACCATAGAGGAGTCTAGGCTAGTCCTGGAGCAGGCCCCTCTGCCATGCCCGCTTATGGCGCCGGGGTGGATTTGTGGGGAGAGTGTGGATAATTGTTGAATAAGTGGAATGGCGTTATGATTGAGTTTATCATGAAAATTTTGATAGCGTGCCCTGATAACAGTGGGTATAAATGGGATGTTAAGGTCATTATGCAATGTGAGATTGGATACATAAATTGGCGCATCGGCAATGTGGCGTAGTATAATGGATTGTAGTGATTGAAGGGGTAGTATGTTTTCTTTTTTGGCTGATCCCCATATCTCGATACCGTAAGTCCAGATGGGTTTTAGTATGGTGTGAAGTTTGTTCTCAATAGATAATGCCGATTGTCATCAGATGATTGATTTCATTCGTCTAAATCGTCTTGAGGTCTGTGAATTTCAGTCTGATGTGAGTTGTCCAAGTTATACGACTAACTGAAGTCCTAGATATCGGACAGTGTCGGATGCAGGAATGGGCTGATTGTTAATACTCATTAACAGGAATATAAAACTCAAAACATATGAATAATAATGTGGTAAATCTGGTATAATGTCATAATAAACCCATGTATTCTACTTTATTGCCAATGCATTCGATGTCTTGTATCTTTATGTAGACAAAGAATATTTTACGCATAATGGCCCAACTCTGGTAATAGATTCATGCTATGCATTCAGGATAAGGAGTATCACAGAGAATAATATGGATCACGGAATATAAAACTCAAAACATATGAATAATAATGTGGTAAATCTGTATAATGTGAAAATAAACTCATGTATTCTACTTTATTGCCAATATATTCGATGTCTTGTATCTTTATGTAGAAAAAGAATATTTTGCTCCTATTGGTCCAACTCTGGTAATAGGTTGATGCTATCCATTAAGGATGAGTATCACAGAGAATAATATGGATCACGAGACCATTCGTGAGTCTCATGCGCGTTATTCTAAATGGGAATGTCATTTTCGTCTATTTTCGTTTTATAATGTTTTATCTCATAAATACGTTATTATGTGAATGACACTGGAGGGTGTGCTTATATTAAATGTATGAATATTAACAATAAGCTATTTATTTATTAAACATATTATATGACCTGCTTTCAGCTACTCTGCAATTGGTTTAATTAAATATTATTTATTTGTATTGTTTTACAGGCCTTACTGAAAACGGATTCTATTAAGGAAGAACCTTTGGACCTCGGCATGGACAGCACGGTACGTCACATGTACATCTATAATTTGTTTAGTAAAAATCCGACGGTGAATCACCGGCAATGTTCTTCCCCAGCATCATTTAGTCAATTAAGTTATTGATCTTCAGTTTTTTATGAAAATTTATATTTAACTTACATGAGGACTTCTGAATCCTCATACTAAATTAATAGTTTTTCTATCGAGCCTCCTCTGATCCATCCCTTTCTTTCGGCTGATAGGTGCTGTATTTATGTGGTTATGAATTTAAATATAAAATTTCATGTCAATACATTCATTACATCGGCAGTTATTAAGGATTTTGGAGTTGAACCTCCTCTCTGAACCCCTTCCCTTAAGCTGATTTAGCTGAAAATTAAGTGGCGTCGTTCTAATGGGGTTTTGAATTTACATATGAAGTTTTGTGTGGATACATTCATTACAATCACAGTTATTAGAATTTTTGGGTTAAGCCACCTTCCCTTTGGCTAATTTGACTGAAAATCAACAGGTTTTGGGGTTCTGGGTATTCATATAAAATTTCTTGGCGGATACACATAGAGGGATAGACATTTTTGGAAAGCATGAAAGTCCGTTGAAAACTCACCATCGACTTTCTGACCGATTACATAACTTTCCTCATACTTCGTATTGCTGGAGAAGTAAAATCGATGTTTTAATCAATAAGAACATAAAACCAAGCCAATATTACAGTCGTGTGCTCAGTACTCACACCTTGAAAGGGTCAATTTCAGATTTATCTAATTGGGATTTTCGGATTTTCATTTTGTGTCGCATCAACTGATTTGGTTACTTTGCTTTGGGCTAGTAGACCAGTTTGCCATCCTGTTCCAAACGATCATTTGTAATATAAGATAAATCCGAAATTTGACTGTAATATGAATATGGCACAAATGCTGTCTACCCCACCACTGAGATTCCTACATCAGGTGTTGTGTATATGCTTATGATAGATGTAAATATTTTTGGATTTGCTTATTGTGCTCGGTTTATAGCTGACTCTGGCACAAATATAACCCAAATTTCAAGTTGCCACTATTTGTAGTGTCAGAAACTGCTAGACAGACCGAAAATATAACTTGTATTTTGTTATTTGATCTATAACACTCTAAAAATGAATAGAAGTTTCGGGAACTGAACCTGTAGATACTGCCTCATAAAAAGCAAAGGGCACTCAAGGAGTAGACTAATGATAAATAATTCATTAGTTCATTAAATTTATTTATTTACTAGCAGTAATACCCGGCGTTACCCGGGGAACTTTGACTTTTCTCCTAATATCTCTCGTTCGAATCTATTTCAATTCTTCAATAGTACATTCATGATGTTATAATTTTCAATTATTCATACGGAATAACGCTTATAGTCCTTCAACGGCAGACATCCCAGCTAGTAAGTTTTTAGGACCCCTGGGCACAATGGCTAGTACGCGCCATTCAACGGCGGAAACCACAGCTAGTGAATACTTAGCATCAGTGGACGTCCTAGCCAGTGCGTACTTGAGAACGCTTGTGACCACCAGGTTGATTAAAACATAGACTTCAACCATCCTGGAGCTAAAACTAATTTATTCAAAAAGATTTCTCATTAATCGTTGCAATGGTTTTCGAGTTACAAAGATTGCGTGAGTGGATGCTGGGATGGACCAGGGGTTGATTAAAAAATAGACCTTAACCTTCCGGTAGATAAAACTTATCTATTCAAAAAGATTCCTCATTAATCATTGCAGTGGTTTTTGAGTTACAAAGATTGCGTGGGTGGATGCTGGGATGGACCAGATATTGAGGTACTAATACGCCTATAACCTTCCACAGACGATGAAGAACAAATTTAAAAAAAAAATTAATCAAATCCATCAAGCCGTTCGTGAGTTATAGCGGTACAACGCACAGACATTTTCAGCTTTATATATATGATTACAAATAACTAAAAAAGTAATTTAATTGTTTTTATTATTTAGGATTCACGGATTAAAGAGTCAGAAAATAACGGAGCAGGAACAACGAACACATCTCTCCAAGAGGCGATCCACAGACTACACAACAAACAGCTCTCTTCCGCCAGTCCTGGTAATATAACATGCTTAATTGTGTCGAAGTATGAACATGTGACCGCAGATGTATGCGACCATATTTGCCCCATAGTATTAACTTTCTGTTGGGACTTAGTGAATCCTCTGTAGGGAATTCAAGATGGTCTCCGAATACATGTAGACAATAAATCAGCGAATCTGCAAAAGCTTTTCAGAAGAACCAAAAAACTGGTTCTTAGCTCTGGTGAAATCTAGATATTCCAGTCTAAATATATTATATTACAATAATTTTCGATTTCGTGCAGTAAAAAAAAATTTAAAAAACGTGCAATAAAAAATAAAATCCTGCCATTAAATGTTTTTTTGGAAAAAAAAAAAAAAAAAATTGGATCTAATTTGTAAAATGAATAACTCTTTTTTCAGCATAAAATTAGGTAGGGTTTAAGAATAAATCTATAAAATAAAAAGCCTAAAGGAATTTATTTATACAATTTATAAAAGATATTTACTGAAAACACTTTTTTTTACCCCCATGTTTTAATTACAAAAGCATATATGTATACATTTTTGATTTAAAAAATACTAGAGATAGATGAAATACAAAACAGTTCACCATATTACTCGAGGCAGAGAATTTAACTTCAATTAAATTGATATATATATTTTTTACTTAAGTAAAAATTTGATGCGTTAAAATTTATCACTAACAGACAGGCAATCTATAGAACAATACTTGTGAATACACTCCTTATTGTCAATAAATAGTTGGATTAGTCTTATGTAGAATAATTAGAAAATAATGATTTACTCAAAATGGAATTTAGTTTTGTCGTTAACTATGTTTTCTTCTTATTTAAAAATTGTATTTTTACAATCATAATTTACAGCCTCCTCCTTGCCAAATTCTACCTCCTCTTTCTTATAATAATTATAATAATAAATTTGACTTATATTGACTATCTTTGCTACACAAGTTTCAACATTTTTCGTTTTAATTTTGAATTTGTACAACTATCACTACATATGAACAGATGATTACTGCCAACATAGTTGTGAAATTAAAAATTATATTTACCATGAATTATTATTTGTGAATAACAGGAAAATATACAATATTTCGGAATTTTCATTCACAACTAATTATATTTTATATTTTACTTTATTTAAAGGTAATAGCAAAGGAGAGAATTATCATGTGAGGGCCGTCTCCTACACTCACTATAATTATAACTATGTTTATTATATATATAATATGTTGTGATTTGTTGCCAGTCGGAGGTGGGATAAAGACGGAGAGTAACGGAGGACTGAGTGAGGAAGAGGCTGAGACGAGGGGTAGTGGGGAGGAACGATCACCTCGTCCAGACCCCGGTGATGAGTGACCCTGACGACCACCGTCCATCATCAAGCATCAAACGATGAACCTAAGTGCCCTTGCTTCACCCCATGTTGACTTGACAAATCTTTTATTTTAAATATGCATCTATATGATTTGATCTCTTATGTTAATTATTTAAATGGACTTGAAAAAAAAAAATGAATAAAAAATCAGCTCAAAGATTTTAATTGTACATAGACTGTTAATTTTATAAAATATTTCATTTGTTTGTTTTTAATTATTTATTATTTTTTTATATTATGTATTTAGTTGAATATAAGTTTATTCGGTTAATCAAGAACATATTACTTTGTTTATGTATGTATAGCGTTGTGTGCGATGCCTAGGAAAATAATGCCAATTTTTTTTCTCTTCATATTCCTTATATTTTACTTATTGCCTGTATAATGAAAAGTGTCGTTGGAAACAGAAAACACTGGGCTTCTGGCCACGACATTTTTATTACAGATATCGCCGTAAATGGCTTATTTCTTCTTAATCTTCGCAAATTATAAAACAATAGATACTAAAGTCAGAAATAATCACATTTTAGCTTATATTATTCAATTTAAAAAAGGATATATGTTGCTAGGGTGACGGCCATATTTTTTAGTTGCTAGGGATGGACATACAGATGTTTGAGTATTATAAATGAACTAGCAGGTTGTCCGATAGTAACTGTAGTCTTTAGACAAGTCATATCTGCCAGGTTAACCATTCACAATCCCTCCTTCCCTCACGTTCAAAATTTTGAGAGGCCACATAGCCAATCTAGAAGTACCCTTCAAATTTTGTGAATATACAATCAACCGTTTTTGAGTTATTACGTTACAGACAATTCGAAACTCGGTTGAGGTCCTTAGGTTTTTTATCTATCTGGGAGGTCGAGCACTTCGGATCCGAGCCTGTGGGATTTCGGATACTCGATAAAGACCCCAACCCTAAGTTACTAAACCTGGATAGGTAACATTTAGGACTCCCAGAGTAGACTTGGACTAATGTAGGCGATATGACCTCGAGGTTATAGCCAATGCATGAGTCACAATAACTAATTAAATAGGTTACAGACAAACAGGTATTTATTTATGAATTTTATGTCTCAGTATTCAGGCTGAGATTCTTATATGAATCTTTAAACACTCTTACGTTAGACCAACTCTTAAAATAACCAAATTTCCTTCACACTTTTTAACCCCACTAATTTATTTTTTTCTTATTTGTTTTATTATTTTATTTTTTTCCACTTCTATTCCTAAAAATAATCTCAAGCAAAGTTTAAAAATAGGAATACATGAAAAATTATATACTCTTATTTTTAAGTTTTAATTTCGGAATTTTGAAGAACTGAAATCGATGGTGAATAATATTCACTGAATATACTTCCCCAGTGCGAATCAATGAATTCTCTGGTACCAACCGACTTTTATATATTTAGATACAGTAGATAAGTACTTGAATTTTGAGTAGTACCAAATGCAATCCATCTTTATCACCAATGGTTAATTCCATAATATGTACTGAGTGTTGTTACTGTGTTGGAAAACCTTTTTTTTGTTTTTACAGTCGCAGGCTAATGAATTTATTTTAAAAATCATATACGTTACGCTGTTGACTGAAAGGTTACATTAAAAAAAAAAATGTTTTGACGTGCGCAGCTCAGAGGAGGAGGCTTCGCCTCGGCAGAAATCTCACACATTTTGTTCTCAGGTGTTCACCTAGAAGTTAAAGAATAACCATTTTCTTTGCCTGTACAGTCGACATGTACAGGGCATTAACACTGTATTAAATTTACTTTTTTGATTTTTTTTCCATATTTGTTTAGAACATTTTCTCCTTTTAGAAAATAAAATAAATATTGGAATTATTTTTCCAAATAACATTTTTCATCTGCGACCAAGAATGCATAACTGTGACTATTGTGATGGCTATGAAATAATATAGTAATTGTTCTATGAAATATATTTAATTAAATGAGTTTTGTTTTTGTATATAAATATTTTCATGAGCACAATTTAGTTTTTGTTTTTATGTATAGCAATTATTGATACTTTATATAGTATTATTTAAATTTTTACTGAAAGTATTAATTAAGTCTCAAAGTATTTTAAAAGACCAAAGTTTTTCTTCTCTCTTTGTTTTTTATTATTATTATTTTTTACGTATGTGAATTAGCTAGTAAGTAATGTAAGCTTGGACAATGTAAGAAGAATCATTACAAATATACCCAATGGTTAAGCTGTATTATGAATTTGGGTTGTTTTAAAAGATTAAAAATGTATTCTATTATTAATTACATTTTGCCTTAAAACTTATACATACATTTTATTAGCTTGTATTTCGTTGGTTTTTTGTTTGCCAAACTCCCTTCTCCTATCTCTTAATACTAATAATTCAAACAAGCCGTTTTAGGGAGGTGAAAAAACCTTGAGCACGCCGTCCTTCGAATGGGACGTGATCTCAAGTCATGTCGGGTACTCGTTAAAGAACCCTACCTCTGGTAACTAAACTTGGGTAGGCAAAATTTAGGACTCTTATAGTAAAGTCGGGCTCATGTCTACCAGAGCGACGAAAGTGCAATCTGGTAGTAGGCGATATGACCTCGTTAAAGCCCGGGCATTAGTCATAATAACTGAGAG
The DNA here is from genome assembly GCA_963662175.1 of Aradus depressus. Lineage (NCBI taxonomy): Eukaryota > Metazoa > Arthropoda > Insecta > Hemiptera > Aradidae > Aradus > Aradus depressus. The sequence goes on from OY759215.1 coordinate 19,710,846, forward strand.
GTCCCCTCGATAACCTTGTTGCTTGGTGATATTGCTTTTAAAATGCTTTTGTCTGCATTTTTTTAGGGATTTTACCCTTTAATTGTTTGTTAGTTAATTAGCGGTTTTTAAGCGGAACAATATCGTGTTAATTTTTAAATAAAAATTGACAAAAATGTTGAAAAATATGAAGTTGTTTTTGTACAAATGTTACAATGCACTAAACTGAATTGAACGTTTCTGAATCCTAAATCATCAATTTAATGCAGATATTTCTATCAAAACAGACTGGTCACACAACGTCCATCGTACGTTAGTCTTTACTCTTCGACTTGAACATCACAACCATCAAACAATTATAAGATCAACATTTCTACAACAATATTTGTTTACTTTCCAACCTGGAATTCACGACTGGGTGTTTTTCCTGAAGCTTTATATGTATTTTTTTTTTTACTTCCCCAACTATGCAAAGTACAAGAGAAGGTATGTGTATCTTCCTATTGATTTTCATACAAATCGACTAAAGGGAATGGGGGATTAGGGGGGGTCTTAACACAAAAACTCTATTACTAGTTTTTGTAATTTTCTCTCATTTTTTTTTTTTTTTGTATTTATTCATCTTAAGCCACAAATATACAAAAAATGGACAACCAGCGGCTGGGCTGACATATACTATACAAACATAATAAAAATAAATAAGACATGAAAGGCTTGAGAGAGGAAAACACCCAGCGGTGAAGCCTCATGACATACTTCACAACAGGAGATCTCTATGCCAAACTCTCTTTAATCTTCTTAGAAGATTGTGGGGTAAAGCATTTAAGATTTTGCGAACTTCCGGATTGGTGTGTAAGTAAATTTTGGTGTAGAAACGTTGGTATAAAAGTTTAATGGTTGTGTCTATGAATGTGACGTTCAAGTCGCAAAATATTGTATGTAAGTCATCAAATTAAAATGATGTGTATGGCGATATAACCTATTCTCTTACTTGAAGGCAATTTTAGGCGTTAAAATCGGCAACCAATAGTGCGGCATAACTAAGCAAAGTTTTCACACATTTATCAGTGTTTTGCTTCATTCATGCTAAAGAGTTGTTCCTTTGAAAATTCTTTTCTAACAGAAGGAATTCATAAAAGGAATAACAAAAGGAATAAACCGGATGCTCATCATAACGAACGTTTATTTAGTTTATTGGCAAAAAATAGATGATTTGTTGAACATTCTTTTGCCATAAATATTTTACTCAAAATTGTTGCAAGAACATTTTGTCTATTCAGAGATTGGTAGAATACAAATAGAGTAGATCCAAATGAAAGGCCGAGTAACATGAACTAATTTTAATGCGTATTATTCATTCCTCTCGTTTTCGAAATGTGTTCACTCTTCTGATATGAAACGTTTAAGGACCTCAATGAAGGTAAAGACGAATGGGTTAGAAAAATAACTCATTCAAAAATGTCACGAGCTGAGACATCAGCAGGGCTTGGCGAGCAAAACAAGCAGAAGGGGCTTGAGCCAGTAATAATTAACGAATAAAATCCATTTCCTTAATAGTTCATGATATTTAATATGTTAAAAAATAATATATATCCCCCTGCTTTTTTTTTTGGTTTTTACAACCTAGCAAATATAGGGACGTTTCTTACTGAAGTTGTTGATCAGCTACACTTTTACCAAAATCATCAAAATGATTACAATCGTAAAATTCGGAAATTTCGTCAGTTCCAAAATCATCATATTATTCTCTGTTTGAGTTCTTATCATCTGTGCGAGTGGAATCATCCTCAAAATTCACTTCTTTTGGCTTCTTCTTTAGCGAAAATGCTTCACACGAAAAACAAAGAATTAGAGACATTGCTTTAGTTAATATATTGAAAATATTATAATATTTTACATTTATTGTCTCTCAAAAACATTCTTTCTTCGAAAGACACATCAGATATTTCATTTATTATTATTAATTATATTATTATTTAATGTTCCGGGGAAGCACTTAAAAGTGGGAGTTCTGTTGCACCAATCGCTGCATTTCACATAACTATATGTATAACACATAAATATATCAAATATGGAAATTCCTTGATGACATTGCGTTGAGAACACAATGCTGCTTACTTAGCTAAAGATAGCGGGTTCATAGCTCGGCCGAGGCCCTTTGTCTGGGAGGTAAAATAAACTTAAGGACGCCGTCCTTTGGATGAGACATTAAGTGATGGTCCCGAGCCTGTACGATGGTACTGTAGGCAAAATTTAGGATAGTAGAATCAGGCTCATGTTCACCAGAGTTGACGAAAGAACGCAGTAGTAGGCGATATGACCACATAGTTAAAGCCAGGACATAAGTCATAATAACTAACTATTAGTTTTAGATGCTAGTGTCATCCATCTTGATTTTCGCTTTTGGGTTGTCTACGAAAATTCTGAATACATAATAATAATACATATTTATTATATGAAAAACGTTTTTAAATATTAGAAAATAGTGCTGTGGAAAATATATATTATTATAAATTCAGAATTTCCTTTAAAAACCCGAAAGTTATATTCAAGATGGAAGACAGCAACATTCAAAAATAAGACAAATGGTTCCATAGAATTAAATCAGAAATTATGTTATTTTGTAAACAATAATTGTTATTGGTGAACATCATTCCATGTTATTTTTATGATTTTATGAAAAATATTTTTATGTACCTACTCATGATGGGAGTTCTTTCCGAAACTTCTATAATTACTAGGTTGTTAAAACCAAAAAAAAAAAAAAAAAATTAGTGATGAACAAGCAGTGGAAAACATATATTATTATAAATTAAGAAAGAATCTTCTTACACAACCCAAAGGGGATGCTAAGCAGCGCACGATGCTTCAAAAGCAAAAAGCAAAAGCAATACTTGAAATAAATAAATCAACTGGCCAAGGACTTTTAAATAAGGTTTATGTATGAATGGAATTACAAATAAATGAATGACCTCTCTACTAAGAAACGGAGGTTCTGTTTCTTTTGTTTGTATACTTTTATTTTTTTCGTTAAGTGGAGTAAACACTCCACAACACTCCAAGTAAAGACTTTGAATTATTATACGTTACAACTTGTGTTTTTAAGAAACAACATTTTTGCAATGATATTGCAACAGAATATAATAAAAAAAGGATTGTCATCAGCATAAAACTCTTAAAATACTTCGGCGAATCACCGTATATGTACTTCCCCAGGGTGAATTGTTCAATTACGTCTTCCCCTCCGAAGGCAATCGATCGTTTGGGCTAAAAATCAATATTTGACTTACATAGTGGCTGGATTCTCATACTAAAATTTGTGTCAATACATTCATTACATCGGCAGTTATTGGGGTATTTCATTGGCATTGGAGTTGAGTCCCCCTCTCTGATTCCCCCTTTCCCTTAAACCGATTCTACTGAAATTTAATACATATTGTCCTTATAGGACTCTCTTCTCATTGGCCGATTTGGCTGAAAAGTCCTTAGAAGTTTCTGGAAACACATGTAAAATTTCGTGTTGATACATTCATTCTATCGGGAAAAATCGTGTTCACTGACTCACAAAGCATTTTTTTTTTTTAATTTTTGGAATGAGGTCGAAAAACATGAAATTCCGTTGAAAACTCAACATCGTATTTCTGATCGATTACATAACTTCTCCTATACTTCGTATAGCTGGAGAAGGAACAAGCACACACACTTCTATTTATCAACCCACTCATTAACTCATGCACATCTTCACAAAACACAAATACTTCCTCTTTTAGCCTATATCAGCACCATATGGTTCTGCACTAGTATACATAAACCTACATATACCTTTAAACGCACCCTGGTTTATCAGGAATACACAAACAAATTCATCGGAAACTGGGAGTTGCTCCTTTTGCAGCCCACATCGAGAAACTCAACCGGAACTTCCACGAAGGACAACAAGGCCTGTTCTGTAGCGATCCATTACAATCTCGACCAGCCTGTAGCTCGCTGACCAACGACTAAGACTATATGTTTCAATATTGCCCGTTTACAATTTCTGTAGTGCACGTTGTCATGTTGATTGTCTATTGTATTATACATAATGTATTATACTTTCGACTGACTTACTCAGCCAAGACGTAATGAATTCATGTATTATGACTTTATTACCCCAGCTATTTGAAGTATAGAGGAGGTTATGTAATCCCGGAAAAATTAGAATTTAAGTTTTCACTGGAATTTCTTGATTTCCGACACTCCCGATAGAATGTATATATCGATACGAAATTTTATATGGTTGTTTGGTTTATTTGGGGCGAAAAACTGCTTTGGTTATTATCGCCCTTGTTATATTTCTTGTCCTTACTGAAACAGGGCACTCTTTATACAGATGATGAAAACACCAATGATGGGATCCCACAGGGGGCCAGGGGGACCTGGGAAGGCCAAGCACAGGACCCAGGGCACCCAATGACCAGGGGGCAAGCAAGAGCACCGCCAGGCTACTATCTCAGGTATATATACCTGCTTACATATATGTAAGCACTTAGCTTAATCGTGGAGAGCGGGGCTTGAAGATGAGGGTGTGCATGTGAGGAAAGCCGGCCACACCTTCAAGTCCGGGACGGTTCCAGCCCAGAGGCCCCGGCGGAGCTGCCCCAGGCCCCCCGATCCAGCGGCCCCACGCAGGACCCGCCGCCCCCCCACAAATTTTATATGTGTATTCAGAAACACATAAGGACAAAGCCTATTGATTTTCAGTCAAATGGGCCAAAAGGAAAGGAGGGAGGACAATTATCATTACATTATCAATTTTTAGTAGAATCAGTCGAAGGGGTTCAATGGGGCACAACTAGGGATGAGCATCGATGTTTGAAAAACATCGATGGTAGGCAACCGATGTTCGATGTTTTCACCATCGATGTAACAGTGTCGATGTTTTTGACCATCGATGGTCAGCTGTCGATGTTTGACGTTGCAAATACAAATAAAATCTTTGTACATAACCTACCGTTTATTTGTGACTTTGAGTGCTATTTATAAATAAGGAAGCGAAGTTGTTTTTAAAGTGTATATAGTGTGTTATTTTTAGTTTATTTCAATTTTTTTAATTTATATTTTCCCTTTGCATTTGTTATGCCTAAGCCTAGGAAAAGTGAATTATGACAAGTCTGCTGATGGAAAGAGTGTGAAGTGCAGGCATTGCACTAAAATTATTAAATCAAGTGGTAACACTTCAAATTTGATGGGCCACCTGAATAGTAAGCATTATAATATAATGCAAAAAAAGAATGCTGAGAAAGATGCCCCTCAACATTGTTTTGTTGTCAGTGAGCCGCAAGCTGGTCCAAGCACTAACTCAAGCAAAGAAATGGTTTCACCAGTGCATACTATATTGAGGCCGCCCTCTATAATTGGAACTTTTAAAAACATCGAGTCCTACAAAGAAAGAGGGAGACATAACGAAAAAATCACCCAGGCGATTGTTTATATGGTATGTAAAGATTTAGAACCATTTTCTATCGTCGAAAGAGGTGGCTTCAAAAAATTATTGAAGGATATAGCACGTCATTATGAACTACCAAGTCGGTTTACCCTAAAGAGGCTAGTAATGGACAAAAACAGAAATCGCTTAGAGGGAAAGTTGGCTTCGAAATTGCTTTTTTTAAATTCCGTGTCGGAGAAATTATGGTAGTGGTACTAATTATTATACTTGTCATATTTTTGTAATATTATACTCTTTTAATAAATAAAAACAAAATTACTTGTTGTCCGTGTTGTTTGTGTAATGAGTACTCATTAACATCGATGTTTTAAGGGCGATGTTTTATCACCATCGATGGTACCATCGATTTATGCGATGGTAAACATCGATGTTTTTCTTTCGATGCTCATCCCTAGGTACAACTCAAAAACCCCAATAATTGCAGATGTAATGAATTTATCGATACTTTGCATCTTGACGTGTGCCCCGCTCTCCAGGACGTCAGAACTGCTAATAGAGGAAACTGCATTACGACGAAAAAATCTGCAGTGTACTGGGCTGCTAGGATACGCATGGCGGAAATTGCAAGCTTACCGGCGTAGGAAAAAAAAAAAAAAAAATTTATCGATACAGAAATTAGTATGAGAATTTAGAAGCCCCTATGTAAGTCAAATAGTGATTTTCAGCCCAGACGGTCCACTGATTTGGGGAGGGGGGGGGGGGGGGGGGGAGGAGCGAAAAGTTAATTGATTAATTCCATAATTCATCAACGATTTTTTTTCTTTTTATTGTATTACTTTTACGAAGCATCTGAATTTATTTTCATTATAATTGATTGCAAGATATCAAAATAAATGATAACTACACCGGCTAGATTCAACAAAAAAATAGTGGCGCTGACTTTGGCACGTGTTGACTAAGTTGTGACTGACAGGTGATACCGCTGGAATGCTTACCTGACCTTCATCCAAGTTGCATGTTTCCCTTTTCCTTTTTTTTTCTTGTTATTTTTGTCGAAATGGCAATACCCCCACCTCCAACAATATGAGTGCAAAGTAACGTTGGTAGCGGGTGATATGTCGCAAGTCTACTGGACGACCCTGTGGTGGCCAGTCAACCCGTCAGTTTGGTGTCAGCTCCAACTAAATATAGACCCACACCACTTCCTTCTGAGAGCGGATACCTGCTCACGTCTCACTTACCTAAGAATGGCACATATTCTCAGAGCTATCTACCTCTTGTAGCGGTTTATATGGCCGTCACTATTAGTTATTATTAGAGCCCAGATTGAATGCAATTGCATTTTTTTTTCGCTTGCTTTAAATAATTAAATAACAATTTATTTTTACGAATTAAGGCATCCTAATTAAATATACATAAATTTTATTTTTAATGAAATTGTACATTTTTAACTTTTTTGGCAAAATTGCACATTTTAAATTTTTACTGCACAAAATTGCATATTTTGTCGTAATTACAAAATTTATTAGTAAGTTAGTTTGAAAATGTATACATTTGTTAATCAACAAAACAACAGTTTTGAGAAAAAATCCCGGATATGATCAACTCAAAAAGTACAATGAGGCCATAAATGGTGAAGATATTGAATTGGATCTACAACCTGACATTATAAGCAGCTACGAAAAATGCCTCATCATAAGTGTCAACGTCGAGAGATCGTTTTCCCAGCTAAAACACATATGTACTTAGCGACAGGCGACACAGTTTTTCAGACAAGAATTTTGAAATGTATTTAGTGGTAAATTTTAGCGCATCAAATGCTTACTTAAGTAAAAAATACATATTAATTCTCGGCCTCGAGTAATATGGTGAACTGTTTTGTATTTTACATATCTCTAGTATTTTTTAAAAATCAACATATACATATTATTCTTCTATCATAATTCTTACTGGTATATTATGTCCGTTCCAAGGATCAAATGTGAGTATGGAGAAAATCAAAAAATCGTGCCGGGTCAGATCCTGATTGTATTACCCGCAAAACGCAAAGAAAATTGTTTTTCCGCATTGAGTGTGTCTGTGTCTCTGTCTGTAGAATTTTCTTTCATTCGCGATAATTTCTGTAAAAATGCATCGATTTGAATGTTTCTTTTTGCAAAATATTTGTTTTTGGAAGGACTCAAAGTCTATTAATTTTTGGTGCCAATCGTATCAGTGCTTTTGCAATTATGCACACATTTTTTCCACATATACTGAACAATTTATTTCGTGCAAGACAATAGCTGCAAAAAATTAACCTTAAATATTGTAAACTTAAATTGAAGTTTTAAAAGTTGGTGAATACTATTATTTGACAATTTAAGGTGACAATTGATCTAGAAACATGGAATTCGTTCCTCCCTATCAATATTTTTTTTATTAAATAATGAAGAATCTCATTTAGTTCCCAATTCCTGGATTTCTGTATGTATGTATAACCTAGCTCTGAGTAAAAAAACAAAATTCCTTTTTATATTTCCCGTATCTCCATCATGTTATTGTTGTGATTGGCTAGAAGCCCTTCCTTCTACGGCCATGTCTACTGTCCGGAAACCCCCGAACGGCAGGGATAGCTAATCCGACATAAGCAGGATCTGTTGGTGACCTTGCCTAACACTGGCACTCAACACGAATAAGAACGAGTCCTGTAATGACCCAGCTTTCGTGCCACGTCCCCCTCCAGTTCTGGCAGTCTTCCACTCACCGTCTGCCCTTCTCAATAATTTATTGCACCCAAAGGCTCCAGCCAAATTTCCTATTTGTTTATTTTATCTTTTATTTATTATTATTATGTATACTTTTTTTTTTTTTTTTTAAAGCGGATATCAAGGAAAGTGACTTTCAACCAAGGAGTCTCTCTCTGATGTCAGGAAATATTAAACATATTTACTCGAGCGACTTATTCTTGTTATAAACTCTTAAGATACAGAGTTATTAAATTAATAAGGAAATCGGTAGCTCAGTGGTATGCGTACTTTCTTACTGGGCTCAAGATGGCGAGATGTAGATAGCCCAACCTGATCATGTAGGTTTCAGGAAAGGAGATACTCTCTGTAGATAGTTGATGTTTTGTGGGAGGATAGCAGCTATACGTATGAAAATCATTTTTATTAAAAATGGATTGCTTGCAAGTTACCAATAGGATCTTCAAATTTCCCGTGCGTCCTGATTCCTAAATCAGCAATCAGCTGTTACATAAATGTACATGTACAAAGCAAGTCATATTACATTTATTTAAATATATATTCAATGGTGTGTAAGGAGTATTATTTGAAATTAGGATTTCAGTAAAACAGCTTTTTTCTTCTCCCAATTTATTGTAAAATTTTAATTTTTTAAAACATTGTTAGACGTTTCGGGAAAGACCTCTCATCATCAATAACTTATAAAATTTGTTAGATGACTAACATGAAAAAACACCCTTTATATATAGGGTAACTTTAATAGAACGGTTGCTTATCATAATTTTTTATTAAAGTTACCCTATATATAAAGGGTGTTTGTTCATGTTAATCATCTAACAAATTTTATAAGTTATTGATGATGGGAGGTCTTTCCCGAAAAGTCTAACAATGTTTTAAAAAAAATTTTACTATAAATTTTACAATAAATTGGGAGAAGAAAAAAGCTGCTTTACTGAAATCCTAATTAAATATATATATGAATTCGATCATTTCATTTCCTCGCTCAAAATCGTCATTTATGTTATACTTCATACTCTTAAAGCTGATTTTACATGCGCACTAAAAATGCAAAGCACAGCAGCAGAAAATGCACGATATTGGATGTGAGTCATTGAATTCTAAGAGCACAGAAACCACAGCGTGCATTTGCTGCTGCTGCGCTTTGCATTTTTGCTGCTCATGTAAAGTCAACATAAGTATTACAGTCAGTGGTTACCTCAGGGGGAGCTTCTAGAGGTCCGAGTCTCCCAAATGAATAACAAAAAGTCTGCAACGCTAACCACGGAAACTGCGGGCTGTGCCCCCGGGAGTCTATACTCCCCACCCTCGTAGCCTAACATCCCCCCCCCCTTGCTCAAAATCCTGGCTACGCCCCTGTGTAGGTATCAGGAAAAGAGATACTCTCTGTAGGTAGTTGATGTTTTATGGGTGGGTAGCAGATATACGGACGGCAAGTGAAGAGAACAGACCAGGAACCCATCACATGTAGATCGTCCAACCAGAACATGTAGGTATCAGGAAAAGAGATACTCTGTACATAGTTGATGTTTCCTCGATGACGCGATCAACTCTTGCGATAAGCACGACTCACCTTGGTACGCCTACTTCCCCATTGTGAGATTCGAACTAGGAACCAGGCCAAATACATGAGATGTATTATTTCTATGACAGCACATGCTAAATCTTCCACAATACGTCAGGGGGTTTACCAAAGGAACCTTTGTGCTCAACTTCCTGCCTGGTATATCTACTTACTTCTGTCTGATGTATACATACTCACTAGTAATGGCCAGTAAGTCAACAAAATTTATCAAATATATTACAGAAAAGTGTAGCTAAATCAATTACTTTTTTCCTCTCCCCCCAAAACCATATAATAAGCTTTATGTAGATTCATTATTAATATTGGCAATTATTAAGGTTTTTGAGTTGCACCCAATTTCGCTGAAAATCAATAGGTACAGATTCCAGTTTAATATAAAATTTCATGTCGATACGTCCATTACATTGAAAGTTATTAGAGTTTTGGGTTAAGCCCATAATACTATTCAAAAAAAATTAACAATTTAAAATTTCATGGATTGGAAAATAAATATATATATATATATATATATAGACTTTAAGTTGAAGAGTTCGAGTTCTATCGCAAATTGGAGAAACAGAAACACAATAGGTTTTCTGTATATTCAATAATATATCTTGAATATTTTTCAATATATATATATTTATATATTATATCATATATATATTGAAAAGTACTCAAGATATATTATTGAATATACGGAAAACCTATTGCGTTTCTGTTTCTCCATTTGCGATAGAACTCGAACCCTCCAACTTAAAGTCTTCAGTCTTGTTATGTGGATGTTGGGCGATAGCACGACATGAAAAAAATGTGTAAATTTCTGAAAAATCTTGCGGCGACAATATGCGCAAAGTTGAGTTGACCTAAAAAAAAGAGAAAATACTAATAATAAAAGTAGACATCAAATAACCGGTATTAAAGCCTTTATCAGGATTTTGTATGGCAACATATTCGACAATAGCGATAAAAACCTGTGATAAAAAAAAATGGGTTTGTAATCGCTCCAACATTTTGGCGAATTGACACCTCAAGTAAGACTATGGAAACATTAGACCAGAGAAATAGGAGTTCTATCTCTAAAATAAAGCCTCAAAACATATTTTCCTTGTTATAATGGGAAAAATATACTAAAAATAAGCAATTCATAATGAGAAATATCAAAATACGCACACTGATGACTTCATTTGTACTTTCCCAAAAAATAGAATGACATCCTCTAAGATGAAAGACATCAACGATAAGATAAGATAAGATAAGATAAGATAAGATAAGATAAGATATATAAATATGTTTATGTTATTTCCGACATTTCCTTCTTCTTCCTCTACCTACGTACTGTTGTGTGGTTTTACAGAAGTTGACCAAGAGTTCCTGGGAAATCCCTTTTTTGTTTCCTGATGGAAGGTTAATAAAATGCCGGAAAATGTCTTGGCTATTAGACTGTGGTCAGACTACGTGCTGTGGAAGTGTTTAGTAGATTCTCAAGAAAGAACTAATTGGTAAAAGTCATTCAACTGATAAACGAACGTAATATTGGGGAAACTGCAAAACAATTATGACTCAGGCGCAGACTCAACAACAATCACCATTATAAATGACTACACGTATACTAACAATCAGCTTCTCTTGAGATATATGTATAGATATATATATAAATACATAAATAAACAGAAAATAGATAAAAAAAAGTCGTCGGCAGATGGCAGTAATAGCGGAAGTACTCCCATATATTATATAGGTTAGGTTAGGTTTTATGACTCATGCCCCGGGCTTTAACTACGAGGTCATATCGCCTACTACCAGGGTTTTTTCGTCACTCTGATAGTCATGAGTCCGACTCTACTGTGGGAGTCCTACCCTAAATTTGGCCTACCCTAAATTTTTATTCACCTAACGAATACCTGACATTGTACAGGCTCGGGACCATCGCTTAACGTCCCTTCCGAAGGACGGCGTGCTTAAGTTTATTTTACCTCCCAGATAAAATAAACTAAGTACCTCCCAGATAAAATAAACTAAGGGTCTCGGTCGGATTTCGAACCCACGATCTTGAGCTCAGAAGGCAAGCACGCATACCACTGAGCTACCGGCACCCTCTATATTATACATATTTTGTGAAATGGGCAGTATTTTAAATATATTATATATTTTTTTAATAGGTTAGGTTAGGTTTCATGACTCATGCCCGGGCTTTAACTACGAGGTCATATCGCCTACTACCAGAGCGCTCTATCGTCACTCTGGTGGACATGAGCCCGACTCTACTGTGGGAGTCCTAAATTTTGCCTACCCTAAATTTTTATTCACCTAGGGCAGGGGTCTTTAACGAGTACCTGACATCGTACAGGCTCGGGACCATCGCTTAACGTCCCATCCGAAGGACGGCGTGCTTAAGTTTTTTTTACCTCCCAGATAAAATAAACTAAGGGCCTCGGTCGGGCTACGAACCCACGTTCTTGAGCTCAGAAGTCATGCACGCATACCACTGAGCTACCAGCGCCCTCTTATTTTTTTAATATATTATATATATTTTGTTAAATGGACAGTATTAAAAAAATAATAAGTTTTCTTTATTTTCTATTGTATCACAGTTATTAGGATATTTGAGTCGAGACCCCCTCTTATCCCCCCTTCAGCTAATTCTGCTGAAAATTAATTGATGTCGTCCTTACTTACTTTTTAAAATGTACATAATTTGTGACAATACATTCATTACAATGAGTTTTTCCTTTGGTCGATTTGGCTGTAAATCCATAGGTGTCTTCCTTATAGGATTCAGATCACACAAATACAATTTCGTGTTGATACATTCATTCTATCGGCAGTTATTAGAATTTTTGTGTTGAGCCTCCCCACTAATTCCCTCTCAATAGGTGTCGTCGTTAGAGGGTTCTAGATTCACTTATAAAATCGTGTCGATGATACATTCATTCTTTTGGGAGTTATCGTGTTCACAGAGATATAAATAAACACACAAACGCACAGATTTTTTTTTCATATTTGGAACTCGACATCGCATTTTTGACCGATGACATAACTTCCCCTATACTTGTTGTAGCTGGGGAAGTAATAATGGAATAATTGTAGTAATTTGTTAGAATGAAGGTGGTTCTATTTTTGGAACATCTTGGAATAAAAAAAGAAGAAAAGCCAAATTGCATCTTCTAGCACAAAGAGGAACTTCCTGGTGTTGTAAAATCATTAAATGACTAACCTAGCGAAGGGAGTACACCGACAATGTACTTCCCCAGTACAAATTATTCAACTAAATTTTCGCTCTTTATCCAAAACCAATAGATAATTTGGGCAAAAAATTAATAGGTGACTTACATAAAGGCTTCTGAGTCCTCATATTAAATGTCTCGATACATTTGCTACATCGGCAGTTATTAGGATTTTTTTGTGTTAATTCCCCTCTGATCTCCCCCTTCCCTTCGTTTGGGATAAATTCAAAATGGATCTTCCCTTCATATTTCAAAAAACGCACATCACTTTTTTTTTTTTTTTTTTTTCTTTTTTTTTTTTTATTGGCCACGTTTTGCAGAGCTCTGAGCTGACTGGCCATGACTTAACCACTGACCACTACAACCTGGATTACGCCAGTGGTACACTTTTTGTCGCACGTCACAATTCGGTTGATGAAGTTATAAATAACCTAGTGAATTTACTGTCATATTGAATAAACGAAAGTTAAGAGCATTCAGAGCCATGCTTAGAAAAAACATTTCAAAAGAGTTAAATGATTAAAATAATGTTTAGTTTCAGTAAATAAATAGAGTTCGGTCACTAAAAATTCTATACTTGAAAACCGTCTTTTTTTTTTGACTCACCCTATTTTAAATGATACTTTTTTTTAAAAACTCAAATAAAGTGTCTTTTTCACGATATTTCGGGACTTTCTTATGTTCCTTTCTCAGGTCAAAATGTCCAGAATATTGAAAAGAAAACAAAAAAATAATAAACATAAATAAAATAAACCAATAGAAATTTAAAAAATGAGTAAATTTTAAACAAAAAGTAATAATGATAGTTCTTATAGAAGGATGGAGGAAATCTGAGAAGAAATTAAAAATGAAAATTAACTATGAAATAATGTTTTTGAATATGAAACACCACTTCAATAACATAATTATTTTATTTATTTTATTTTTTTTTTTGTATGAGGAAAACGTTTTTTAGAGAATAGAGGGTTTCCTCTAACACTAGTTGAATTAATTTTTTTCTTATTGTTTCTATTGCTTTCAAGAAGTGGGGAAGGGTATTAAAATAAATGGTTGTTCGGAAGGACACCTCCATCCTCCAAATCCATGAAGACCTAAATGATAAGCTCTACATAATAAATTTCAGGAAAAAACTTTTTACTTAAGTGTGACCAACTCAAAACGTTTTGGTAAAGGAAATAGGGAAAACTCAGGGAGGGAAACACAAAAATATTAGTTCATGATTTTAAATTATAATCTCTGTTTTTGAATGTTTATTAATTTATTTTCTTATTCATTTCAGTTACTAAGGTACCTTATTGTATAATTGTACCTCTGTAAATGCGACTGTTATAATAAACTCTTCTTGTTCTTACTTTTTTCTGGTATCCTTTTAAACATTTTGTGAAATAGATCACACTGGCAAAAAAAATGTCGTCAGTGAATCAACGACTATGTTCTTCCCCAGTACGAGAATTAATCAATTACGTTTTCGCTTTTCCTCGAAAAACCAATCGACCGTTCGGGCTAAAATGCAATATTTGACTTACATGGTGACTTCTGAATCCTCATACTAAATTTTGTGTCGATACTTTCATTACATCGGTCGTTATTAGGGTATTTGAGTCGAGTCCCCCTTATCTGATCCTCTCTTTCGCCGAAAAATATGTGCCATGCTCATAGGATTTTTACTTTGAATATAAAAATTCATGTCAATAGATTCACTACAACAACAGTTATTAGAGTTTTGGTTTTAAGTCTCCTCCCTAATCCTCACATCCCTTTGAGCGATTTGGCTAAAAATTAATAGGTGTTGTCCTTAGAGAAGTCCGGATATACAAATGAAATTTCGTGTCGATACATTCATTCTATCGGGAGTTTTCGTGTTCACAAACACACAGACAGCATTTTTTTCTCTATTTTTGGAGTCAGAGATCGGAAAACATAAAATTCCGTAATAGGTACACTCCATAAACTTTCTGACCTATTACATTACTTTCCCTATACTTCGTATAATTGGGGAAGTTACAATAATTATTTTTTTGGGGGAATAATTGATAAGAAGAGATATATAATTATCAAAGGTAAGTTGCGAAAGAGGAGAGTGAGCAGGTCAGATAAGGTCACGTAGGTACCAAGTTATCTCAGAGTTACCTTGAAACCAAAACCCATATCAACTTTCAAAGTTGGCTGTACCTACACCAATTTTATAAACCGAATTACTGTAAAGGTTAATGTACCGTATATTTATTTGGCTCATATTAATTTATTACACCCAAGAATTTCTTGACTAGGCAAAACTCTAACTAGGAATTTTTTTTGTACATCATGACGCAGAAAGGAACTACACTCGGCTCCGTTCGAGTGTAATGTTCACACATCACATGCACTGTCGAAAACCTCACGTTCAACAGAGAGTGAGCCAGGCCGAGAAAATTATATCCTACTCTGTTTCCCCGTTTGTTTCGCCGTACTTCTGAATATTTCAGAAAAAACAGCAACTTTCTACCTCAAGGTTTCTAGACAGACAGACACAAAGTTCCGTTTTCGTTTTCAGCCTATGGAACCCTTAACTATAAAGTTTTTTTATTTCCAAATAATACAGTATTATATGTACCGTGAGACAATGTAATTATTACAATTATTGATATAATAAACTAAATAACAATGTAAAATTTGAGGAAGAATCTCACAAGGCTTAGGCCTGAGTGCGGGAAAACAATTTAAAAGAGATATATAAAAGAAGAAAGATGGCTAACTAAAGTTTTGACATGAAATGATCGCTAATGGAGTTAGACAATACTTATGTAAAGCATATTAAAATGATATTAGTTTTAAAAATTATTCATCATTGATTTTATTCATCCAGCATTTTAAGTTCAGTTTAAAGTTTTGAATACTACAATTTTTGATGGCAAGTGGTATTAGATTATAAGCTCGGAAACCTACAGTAGTAAACATTACGTTACCTACGTAATTTTTTTTGTTAACCAGTTTTGGTAATTGAAAAGTTGGTTTATTTTGCAAAGTTATTTCGGCTATGTTTTTGTTTTTATTAAACAAGTAGGTTCTGTAAATATATATCATTCTGGGTGTCAATAAATTTAATTCCTTGTATAACTGAACAGAAGGGAAAGTTAAGGGTTTGTTAAACAAGCTCTTTAAGAGATATTTATGAGCAATGTGAATTGTGTTGTAGTAAGTTGCCAGAAGTCCTCCCCATATCACAATACCATAAGAAATTATAGAATAAATTAATGAATTGTAAGCAATTTTTAAGGTTTTCACTGGGACAATGTTTCTTAGTCTGTTTAATAGGAAAAATAAATATCTGATTTTTTTAGTTAATCCTTCTGAATGAAAATTCCATTTTTAGATGGGAATCTATATAAATTTTTAAATATTTTATTTTAATAACTTTAACAATTTCTGGGCACGTGCAACTTAAGATACAATCTGGAGCATGGTATTTTAGTTTAAGGCTGAAGGTAATGTGGAATTGTTCGGGGTAAATGCAATGTAATTGGTCTTTGATAGTTGTTTTTTAAAAACTAGTTTCTTAAAGGCCCCAATTTTTATCATAGAGAGTACACACAAAGATAGACTGATTTTTTTTTCATTATTGAGATCTGGAGTTCGGAAAAAATGAAATTCTGTTGATAATTTCTGACCGATTACATAACTTCCCCTATACTTTATATAGCTGGGGAAATAAACTGTATTAGTAGCTGTTAAATGACCTAACTAAAGTATTATACACTTTAACTACCTCTAATTTTAGCATCTTCCTCAGTTAATGGTCTATAAGTTGCAGTGAAGGCTATTCACAGTGTTAGTTGCGGATCGGAGATTTCACTTCCCTTCGGCCTTCACTAGCGCACCCAGGCGAATTAATTATGATTTAGTATTGATGAATATGTACCAAGCAGTTATAATACCGGGCGTTCTTTTATTTTTAAATAACGCATCGATACTTGAGAGGCCGGGAAGGGGGACATTAGTACAGACATCGGCTAAAAGCAAAATTCAAACATTATGTGGTTTAAACTAAATAGAAAATAACACTGTCAATGATCTCTGGATTACGAAAAATAATGCCATTGAACGTTTTTAAACGTAAACGGCAAAAATAATTTGAAAAAACCGCTAATCATAAGTAGTTTAATATGGCACATGGTTCGGTACGTTACTTAATCCTCTGAGCGACTAGATTAGTAAAACTTGCTCAACATTAGATGGAGCTGAGACAGATCGATACATTATGGGTGAAAAACAATAAGATCGAATAATAGACGGAACAATGGGTGAAAATAACACTTTATTTAATTTGATAGTTTACTCTTTAGTAAATTAAGTTTACTCTTTAATAAATCGTAGAAGAAAATAAAATCACTTTACATGAATAAGAAAAAGGTTAAACCCTTGGTTCAAGGTTAGGTTTAGGTTTTATGACTCATGCCAGGGCTTTAACTACAAGGTCATATCGCCTACTACCGGAGCGCTCTTTCGTTACTCTGGTGGACATGAGCCCGACTTTGTGTTAGTTCTAAATTTTGCCTAACCTAAATTTTTATTCACCTACGGTGGGGTCTTTAACGAGCACCTGACATCGTACAGGCTCGGGACCATCGCTTGACGTCCCATCAACGGGATGGCGTGCTTAAGTTTATTTTACCTCCCAGATAAAATAAACTAAGGGCCATGGTCGGGTTTCGAACCCACGTTGCTTCAAGGAAATAAACAAGATATGTGTACAAACTGATTGAATTCTACAGATATCAAAATATGATACAAAAGCCAACTCAATAAAATATGTCAAACGTTTATGAATGAATGAACGGCTTTTCAGGGAAACATTTTTTTCAATGCTATCTTACGAAATTTTTTCGGGAACTTGAACCACTCTTCAAAAAAATGGTTCCGGAGAATCTTGAGCACTGTTTCTGAATATCAATCATTATTATTAATAATACGAAGTAGAGCAAAAAATTGAAAAAATTATATATAAAAAATTACAAATGAATTTGGAAACTAGAAAGTATAACGAAAAAGAAAATGGGTCAATTAGCGTGGGAGCTATTGGGTAAACATTATTTTTCTCGTTCAAAATTATGGATTTAACGGATTTTTTAATAAAATAGTTCAAATATCTCTGTAACTGAACATTACTTACAAGAACTGTGCTTATGATTACTTTACTAACTCTTTAGAGTTCATTTCAACTGCCGAATATAGCTGAAACAATGATCGAACTGCTATTATTGCAGTCAGACTCATAAATCCGCGTCTTATCGCAGTAGAATGACAACACTTGTTCAAACTTGAATACTTGATTTGTTCCATCTCTATGCAGTATTTATTTTCATTATATGGTAAATATTTACATTTTCGGAGCCACTCACCCTTCGACAACAATGTCTAGGGCGGGAAATCTTAAATTTTTGACTTAACTTTTGTTCACCTAAAATGGTCATTCGCCGCACTTTGCGCCGGTGCTCAGACGTAGCGTGCATGCTTACTGAGCTCAAGATCGCGGGTTCGAAACCGCCGAGGCCCTTAGGTTTTTTATCTGGGAGATGAAAAGATTTTGAGTTATCCTTCGGATATTTAGTATACAGTTTAGTTTTTGTCCAGGATGATTTAGACTTTTGTCTGAATCCTTATTCATTCTATGATTCTGTTTACATAAATAAGAATGTTACTATGTTACTATCTGAATGTTACTATCTGAACCCTGTTGATATTTGGTCTCTGTCAAAGCAGACATCAAAATTACACTTTTTTTTATTTTCCATGTAATAAAGTTCACAGCCACATCAGACTATCTCTGAATGGAATGTTCCAAAAAACACACAACTATTGACAAGTTCCTAGAAACTATGATAGGAGTGGCGGCTTTACCAGTGCGCACTCCGTTTGTAAGCTCATAGGGAAACCCTGTTTTCGTGTCTTTGTCTATTTTGTGAACGTTCAATGCATGTCCTTGCAAATTCTATTCAGTTTAAAGTGTAAAGTTTGACTCACATCTTATTATTAATGGCATAATGACTTTAGAAGATACTCGTAAAAAGCTTTGAGAAGGATGCAAACTTATTACGTCTTTGAATCAATTTGAGTTTAATTATGAATCAATTTGAATGTAAATTTGTTCCGTATTTTTTACCAATTTAAATTTAATAATTCTTGTTTTACATAAGCTCTGACGTCTCTGCTTGTATTTTGCACAGTTTCCTTAAAGATTTTATCATATGGCGTGACCAATAATTTATTGGATTTATTTATATGACATGAGCAATAATTTATTGATAGAATTTATTTACAACAGAATTTTGTATATCATTAGTAGAAATAATGTAACTTAAAAGCAATGTTATTTATTGTAATAATATATTATACAATTAATTATATTTATTGGTAAAAAAAAATAGCTGTTAGAAATGATACTTCATTACTTAATTAGTAAATAAATAATATTTATCATTGGTTCGTTTTAAAACAAAATGCGACTTCATATATTATATGAAGTCGCATTTTGTTTTAAAACAAACCAATGAGTGGAGATAAAAGACGACCATCAGCTGTTCTAATAGTGTGGAGCAGTCGAAGTTGGGTTGTGGAGAAGAGAAGTCTGAGGAGAGATGTGCAGGTGGAGTCTAGGAGTGAGAAAAGTGTTTAGGCTTAAGGTGTGATGAACCAAAAAGTCTGTCAGATTTCTTTTTGGAAATATTTTTTTTTTTTTTTTAAATCTCTTAGTTATTCAATTTATAATGTAGGTTTTTTTTTCATCTTTATTACTTTATTTCCAACTATGAACTACATCACAACTATGAAATATGAGAAAAGAAAAACAGAAACACCACTTGAGTCTCTTGATGAGACAGACGGCTGGTCAACACCACCGCCTCCTCAGGGGTGCTCCTCAGGCAGGAGGTCACGCGGCCAACGACGATTGAGTCGCCGGACCGACATGGCTTCCACCAGTGTGTTTGGATGTGTCGTGAACTTGTTGTGCAAATTTGTGTATAATTGTTGTCTAACTTCCTGTAAGAATGGTATGTTCAGGTCATGATGTAATGTTATGTTTGATCGTAGTATGGGCATTGTGTGATTGTTCGGAGGATTTTATTTTGAATGGCTTGAATTCTTTTGGTGTGTAATGTAGGTTAAAGTAAATAAACCCAAATATTTGTTCTCTTATTCTATGCTATTCATTTTCACTGTTAACTCAGTAAGATAATTTAAACCTTTGGATTGGATTTAACATTTATGCAAAATTTATAAAAACAATATGGCATCTCTTAAGTAAATTTAGAAGAAATCCAAATGAAAAGTTTGTTAATTGAAATTTTTTTAAATACGTGCACTTTCTTAAAAATTGCATGTCTTCAACTTTCGATACTTTTTTTAGGGCCTTTTTCGGAAATTACTATAGAAATCAAAATTTAGTAAAAGACCAGCTATAATTTCTACAGGAAATGTAATAATATTTATTATTTATTCTTTCGTTTTAATTACTTTATTATTTGTTTAATTGTGACAGTATATTTGTATACTAGATACTAGAATATATTGTAAGTACATTGTTAATAAAGTATTAATCCATTCACCTTTTTACGAAGTATTCATCGCGATGTATAAACGACGAGCGTCACGAATGTCACAAACACGTTTCCAAAAAAACTCAGCTAACCTTTGTGGAGGGGCCTAAGCTCTACTTTGGACGTCGAGACGTTCATTACTTCTTATTAATTTACCGATCTAATTATCATCATTATTCGTAAATATTCCACTATGAATCGCTGCGCTGCAACGAGGCAACTAACATTATTACTAGTACACAGTATATACATATGTCATACAGGAACCACAAATATTCCAAAATATGTTAATTAATGGGAAAGTGCCGACAAAAACATTTGAAGAATGTATATAGAATGCGTACGTGTTAACGTGCACGATATGAGGTTCGCTATAAATGAAAGTGTTCGCGGACAAGGTCGTTGTGAGTCGGACAGGTTGGCAGGCTGTATCTTATAGTCGGCCGACAGGATCCAGCCAAGGATAGGGCCCTGCCAAGCCTTGACATCCTGGAGTCATCCTCAGCATATCTCCAGCATCTTGTCCTTTTACGAAAAATATTACACCAATCCTCATTTGCATTACAATAATAACGACAATATCTTTGATCACTAAAATGACAACATTTTTCCTCTTGATGTTAAAAAAGAAATTATACTGCATTATGGTTTTTTTCGCAATGTGGGAACACGCTTGTATGATTCCACTTAAAGCAACATTATTTCATATTATGAACTAAAATCTTCGAGTCAAAATATAAAAATGTCTTGTTTCCTTACAAAAATAGATAAGGGAATCATATTTTTATATTGTACGTATAAGTACGATAATATTTTATTAACTACTCGGCCAATCAAACGATTTAATGAATGGTTGAATATCCTTTCCGGAAGCCGAATTGATGAATGAGCCCTTCAATTGTAGTTGTAAGACATTGCCACTGATTACGTCAAAACCTCGTAATTTTTATATAGACTTCTGTCACTTCTTTTGAAGTCGTAATTGTTTTTCTAAAGAATTTTATTTCAGCAGCTATACGAAGTATAGGGGAAGTTATGTAATCGGTCAGAAATTCAAAGTCGACTTTTCACCGGAATTTCATGCTTTTCGAACTCTTGATTCCAAAAGAAAAAAAAAAAATAGAATCATCGGCAGTATACTTCCCCAGAACGAATTAATAAATCAACTTTTCGCCCCCCCTCCAAAACCAGTCGACCGTTTACACTAGTATTTTATAGTTGAGTCCTTATACCGTTTACATAACTTCCCCTATACTCCGTTTAGCTGGGGAGTAAAAAGTTCTTTCCAAGGATAACTCCCAACAGAATGAATAAACAGAAATGTACGAAGCATAGAAGAAGTTTTGTAATCGGTCAACAATTCGATGCGGAGTTTTCAACGGAATTTAATGTTTTCCGACCATCCTTGATTTAAAAAAAAAAAAAACATTTTCCTGTCTATCTGTGTATGTCTGTAAACACGATAACGAATGAATGTATCAACACGAAATTTTATATATATGTTCAAAAACCTCTAAAGACGACACCTATTCATTTTCAGCCAAATCGGCCAAAATAGAAGGGAGATTACGGGGGAGGCTTAACACAAAAGCTATAATAACTGCCGGTGTAATAAATGTATTGACACAAAATTTCATTTGTATATTCAAAAAGTCTAATACAATTTTCAGCGGAATCAGCTGAAGGGGAGGGGGAATCAGAGGGAGGTTCAACTCAAAAATCCCAATAACTACCGAATAAATGAATGTTTCGACATGAAATTTTATATTTAAATTCAAAACATCATAAGGATGGCACCTATCAATTTCCCACGAAATCGGTCAAAGGCAAGAGGGACCAGAGAAGAGGGCTTCGACTTAAATAATCTAATAACTGGGTTCAAAAACGACTACGTTAGTTGAATATTGAGCTTTATTTAACTGAAATGGTCGATTGGCTTTGGTAGAGCAACACGTAATTGATTAATTCTAGCTGGGGAAGTACATAGCTGGTGATTCAGCTACGACCTTTTTTATTTACGGACGTTCGGTTTTAGGAACTCCTACACCATCCAATATTCGAATGTTCGGAACTGAACAATTCTTTGCAATCATTAGTTGGGATTGCTTCAATCCTACGTACTGACTGTTCTAGAATAAACCTATTCAAGTATGCAAATCAAAACAAGAGAGAATGATCCATTAAAATGATTACAGCATTCTAAATATGTTGAAATCCTTGGCTACCTCCCAGGTAAAGTGCATTAGAAAATCAAACAATTCCATTCTGATCTCCATAGAACATATTTCAATTAGACGAATAAACAATTAGTTTTCGAACTTGTTTTCAAAGAGGCAGGGGAGCTTAACACACAACCCCAGTAACTGATGTAATGAATGTATGGACACGAAATTTTATATGTTGAAAGCGACATAAGAACGACACATAGCAATTTTCAGCGTATTCAGTTTAAGAGAAAGGGGCTTATACACGAAATTTAGCATGGGGATTTAATAATTAGTTTATATTAATATTTAATTTCCGGAGGAGGGTGTGCTCAAGGTATATATAGATATATAGATAGTGGGTACTTTATCACATAACCACATGACCTTTATTATTGTTCTTTATTGTGTCGGGTGCACCTTGCTGTGCAACATCAACCGTCGCGTCTGTAGAGGGAGCTCGAGATCTGACTAGTGAAGCACTTTAAGTGAGGTTATGGTGGGCCGGGGGCCACCACCGGTCGACCAAAGTGTAGTGATCGGTAGTCGCCAGCAGCCCGTCACACCGCAATTTTTTGCTGCCGCCAGGAGTCGACAAACCGGCTGAACACTGAGTAGCCGGTCTCCGTCACCAGCGGACAACGGGTGGTTCTTCCTCCTGAAGAGACCACAAATACGTCTTCGGTAACTACAATACTTACAAATACAAACAATACATGTTGCATAAATGACCTCAACATCCCATATGTAGCTTCTCTTATCAAGACATTCTATCAAAATGTTCACGACAAATATCATCGAGCTAATCCAATTATTCAACAAATATTCATAGACACTCCTCCACACAAATCTACCATGACCCCTCAAGCGGGCATGGCAGAGGGACCTGCTCCCGGACTTCTCAACAGTACAATACCTCAACTCACATCATACTTGCTAATGAGATACATATATTGTTGTAAATAAATAAATATATTTCATATGAATTTTTTTATACATAATATTAGCGGAAGAGGGCGCCAATAGCTCAGAGGTAGAGTGATTGTCTACGGAGCTCAGGAGACAGTTCCGAACCAAGCCGAGAACCTTAGAAACATCTTGAGCACGCCGTCCTTCGGGTGAGACCTACACTTTAAAGACTCCTAGCCTAAGTGAATAAACCTGGGTAGACAAAATTTAGAACTCCCACAGTAGAGTCGGGCTCATGTCCACCGAAAGAGCGCTCTGTTCATAGGCGATTTGACTACGTAATTAAAGCCCGGGCATGAGTCACAATAACTAATTTCAATAGCGGCAAAGTACTCTTATTAGTGCAATGTTTAAATCTTTGTATAAATTCTATTGAGTAGAATACTTTGTTATGTTTTTCTAAGGAAGTTATCTGGACAACCTTCGATGCAGAATAATGATTAAGAACAAAAAACTAACTGATGGAGTGTCAATTGTTACTTCCCCAGGAATACGAAGTATAGAAGAAGTTATGTATTCGATCAGAAATTCAATGTTGGGTTTTCACCGGAATTTCATGTACCTACCCCGATGTAAATTCAAAACCTCATAAGGAAGAGGCCTTTTAAAACTTTACAAATGAAAGGGTGAGATCAGAGGAGGGTGGTCTCGACACAAAAGTCTAATACAGTAGACTCTCCCTTATCCGGCGTTCTGTTAACCGGCGCGCTCCCTTATCCGGCGCTCGTAAAATAATATCAAATTTGTTAAACTAAAATTAACATTCAATTATTAGATTATCAATTATATATAGAGCCACGTGTATTTACGAGCACATAGGTAATAATTCCATAACTCACGAATCTTTCATGTATTTGTATTGTACATACATACATATGTACATTGTATTTATAATGAAGGAAACGCTAATACAATTTTTTATTACTTCACTAATATCCTATAAATAAATTATAATAAATACATAGTTGAAAATCAAACATTTATAAAAAATTTTTCCTAGAATAGAAAAACAAAGGTACCGTCCCGTCCGTTGCACAACAATATCGTCTTATCGGGAAATGAACACTTAACTAGTAAAGTCAAAGTTTAATTTTTTTCCACAGAAACCCTCTCCTCCGATTTATTTTTCCTTTACACCAGTTCTATTTTTCTCAGTTTTCATTTGATTCTCATAGTGAAAAGAATCGTTGGATCGTTTTTCAGACGTCTTAACACTAAAGAAGTGGTGGGATTATGCAGCACGGAACAGTGTTCTGTTAGGGAAACAAAAGAAAATTACAGATTTTTTAAACAAAATATTTAATAAGTTTTAAATATGTATGTAATTAAATTAAACGTAATTTCAAAATATCTGATTTCAAAATATCTTTTGAATGCTTGGATGAATATACATATGTACGTACATATAATAAATCAATGTTCAGTATGTACATATTTGTCAATTTAATAAATGTTATCAAAATACATACGTGTTTTATTCCTTAGCTCATCTAAAAACACTTTTTTTTATGCTTTAATTGATACATTTTTCTCATTAATTGATGATTTCCGCCATCCGGTGTCACGTCGGTCCCGGCAACGCTGGATAAGGGAGAGTCTACATTGTGAATGTAATGATCGATACAAAATTTAGTGTGAGGTTTCAGAACCTCCTTTGTAAGTCAACTACTGATTTTTAGGCCAAACATTTAAATGGTCTTGAAGGGATTGCCAACATTTTATTGAACTGGGGAAGTACATTGACTGATGACTTTTTTTTTTCTTTATTACTATTGAATAATGCATAATTATATTACACAACAAAGAGTCGTGGTTCAAATGATGTGGAGGTTAATAAACATTTCAAGGAGTCTTTACTGGGACATGAAGGAGAAAAAAGTCAACTCCTTTCAATTCTAGCTCCATTAATTTTGATTTAAACCATTAAAAGTTTTTCATAAAGAATTACCATGGTTCAGGACACCATCCTATACAAGAATATTGAAGGACATAAACAATTTTTTTTTTAAATTTTTAAATAACCAAAAATAGAAAAAGAAAGATATATTCTGAATAAAGCAATTTCATGAATACTAAAGATATATAGGTAAATCTGAAGGTCGAACCAGATCCACTGGTAGCGTTTACAAGACTAATTAAATATGATAATTAGTCAAAATTCTTATATGTAACTATAATAATAATATTATTTTAAATACCAGTTAAATTGAGACACTGAATATTATTTTTAGCGTGACCGCCTTTTCAAGGCAATATCACTTGGAACTAAGAGAAGAAGCACGAAAGTCAAAGCAAACTGCCGGTCATTAGCGCCGGTTTTATCTACTTGCTGGTTACTTCATCTGAGGGTAGCTAACAGCGATATAAACCACACTTAAGATAGTAGGGGACCAACAGAGATCTATAGCCACACCATGGGCCGACAACAAACCGAGGATCAGGAAGTATGTCCTGGAACAGTGGCAGTCATCTTGATAGAACGAGAGGGTCAACAAGCTGAGTATACTGTGAGGCTCTGGAAGAGCAGAAAACGGGACGGTGATCTGCCGGCCACACTCGGCTCACGCATGGTCATCGCATGATCCAGGATCAGTAGTTAGACGCATGCCCGGGCTTTTAACCAAGAGGTCATAACGCCTACTGCCACAGCGGTCTTTCATTGCTCTGATGGACATGGGCCGGACTCTACTATGGGAGTTCTAAATTTTGTCTACCTTAAATTTGTATTCACATACGTAGACGTCTTTAACGATTAGCTGACATCGTACAGGCTCGGAACTATAGCTTTACGTCCCATCCGAAGGACGGCGCGCTCAAGGTTTTTTCATCTCCCAGATAAAAAACCTAAGCCTCGCTGTCCTCTCTTCAAACTGCCAGCTACATGATCTACTGGAAAGAGTGGTCTCGTCGTGCCTCCCTTTGTCCCTTGGTCTGGCTTCTCCGTCTCGCACGTTTTGGCCCCAAAATATGAAAAAAATATGAAGTTGGAATGAACTCGTAATAATTATCCTTATATAACTTTTTATTAGCGGCAAATGTCTTATGAAATTATTTTTCATTCTGATGTATTGCAAATGTATTGTTGTTCGGGAAATCATTGTCGAGATTCGGATGGTTGCTTATACCACTATCGACGTCGGGATTCGAACCCTGGATCCTCGAGAAAGCCAAGGTCGTTTATCCACTCGGCCGTAAGAACTCTCAGCTTACCTCAACACTTACCCCGAGATATTTAACATCAAGGTCTATTGTGATTCAAGAAGTCAGTCGTAGTAATGTCAGTTCCGCATTACTAGAAGACTGAATCACTGCATCTTGACGATTACTACTAATCTCAGAGGATTGCCTCCAGTAATTCACTTTGTCTCTCTAATATTGATATTTAAAAATTTCATTGTCAACGTTCAAGAGTAAGAATCCTGTTTTGTATGACTACGTGTACTTTCTAGATTAGTGTGAATAGTGACTGTCTAGAGCACACTGTGTCTAGACAACACTGATTCGTCTGTAAGATGGGTCATGCTCCTAATCAGGAACTGCTTCTTCCGAATGAAATTGGCATCCTCGGAGGAATGCTCGTTAAGTAGGGTCAAGAAGGACTTGGAAGATATGCTTATCAACTGACAGCGGTTCGACAGAAGTGCACACAGTGAAGTGGAAGACACTGACAGACAGTATAAGAAAAAGACAGAAAGTTCTATGGACACAAGAATACAAAAGTAAAAACATTTTAGCATTAAAAATAACATATTATTGAATTATAAATATTTGTACCCAATTATTATTCACCTAGGGAAGGGGTCTTTAATGATATGCATAGTACAGGCTAGGAACCATAATTTAATGTCCCATCCAAAGGATGGCGTGCTCAAGTTTTGTATGTGGGAGATGAAAAAAACATTGAGCAAGCCGTCCTTCGGATGGGACGTTAAGCAATGCTCTCGAGCCTGTTCGATGTCAGGAACTCGTTTCGAAGGTTTAAAACCCCTACCCTAGGTGAATAAAAATTTAAGTACAATTTAGGACTCCCATAGTATGAGTTAGGGTGGTCGTTAATAATGCAAGGTTCAAATTTTAACGCTCTCACCCAAAAATCTCGATCGTCATGATAAAAAAATACGATTGGCATTATTCCGGGCCCATAATAAATGATTTGACCCGTGCCGGCAGAGGAATCAAATTTTCCGTGTATTTTAAATGGCGTTTAGTGATGTTTCGGGTTTTTGTTCTATAACTATGAAACTGTCTATCGTAAATCTCTGAAAATTTGTTCACTACTATTTTTGAAGTTGCTGAACACGAATATTTCATCAAAAGTTAAGTTTGACAAGTTAAATTAGTCGAAATTCGTTATAGAAATTGACATATATTTCAGGTTTTTTGAATATGTAGTTAAAAGGAATTATATCATTCTTTTGACAGTATTAAATGTTTTATTAATAATAATCGATGTTTTGATGATCGATACTCATCCCTACATGTGCGTAACTTTCGAATGGAGCGCGTTCTTCATGAAAATATCGCGTAATCATCGAAAAGCGGTTGAATTTCAAATCAATTTTCACTCTCATTTTATTATTTAGCATATAATCGACATTTTGAGCTGCAAAATAGAATTCAAAATGAAAAGAAAAAAAAATTATAGGAATTAGATTTTTTATTCCTCAAAATTTTTTTCGCAAATTCGGAATTTAATTTTGACAGTTTTGACTTGACCAATATAATTTTTGATGAAATATTCGTGTTCAGCAACTTCAAAAATAGTAGTGTACAAATTTTCAGAGATTTACGATAGACAGTTTCGTAGTTATAGAACAAAAACCCGAAACATCACTAAACGCCATTTAAAATACACGGAAAATTTGATTCCTCTGCCGGCACGGGTTAAATAATTTATTATGGGCCCGGAATAATGCCAATCGTATTTTTTTATCATGTTGATCGAGATTTTTGGGTGAGAGCGTTAAAATTTGAACCTTGCATTATTAACGACCACCCTAGTATGAGTCATAATAACTAACTAAAACATTTAATGTATGAATTATTGGAGTATGGGTCCTTAAGTAGCTAGGACCTAACCGAATAATAAATAAAAAAAAGTTCGTCGGTGAATCACTTGCTATGTAGGTACTTCCCCAACCCAAATTAACCAATTACATTTTCGCTCTCTATCCAGTGGCTTCTGAATCCTCATCCTAAATGTATCGATACATTCATTACATCGGCAGTTATTATGGTATTTAAGTTGAGCACCTCTTCTCTTGCCCCCCTCTTCCCTTCAATCGATTTCGCGGAAAATTAATGAATGCCATCCTTTCATTACACTAGCAGATAGGATTTTGAGTTGAGCCTCCTCTGAATCCAAATCTTCTCAAGCTGATCTCGCTGAAAATAGATAGGTCGCTTTATTTAGATACTAGTAGTCAATAATAATATGTTTAAACCTTCCAAGAATATTATTAACTTGTGTAGGGAGCACATTAAACATTGATGGAGACACATGTTCAGCAGCCGTTTTACCCTTCTCTATTCTGCACAGCTGTATATGTATGTTAGATCTAGCGCGGGTCTCGTGGGAGTGGACATCACTATTCCAAGGTGTGGTGCTTCTTTCTTCCGTTGCATACATGAGGTTGTGCATGACGAGAGAGGGCAAGGTGAGTATCCTCAAAAGCCTGAACCAGCCTCTGCAGGAAGTCCACCACTCAACACAATTCTCCCAGACTGAAGAGAAGATTATATCATTTTAATTCAAAATTGCAACCACTAATTTTTTTGAAACTATGTAAACATTTCTAGACACTCATAGTTAATCATAAATGTTATTTTTAAATTTCATTCTGAGGAGCAACCACTGTGTGGCTTTCTTCTCGCAAGCCACTAAAGATAATCACCATTTCATCCTGGTCTGCTGGTTCTTGCGAATGGCAACTTTCAAGTCAAATCGAAAAAAAAAATTGCATGTTATACAAAATGAAATACCTTATTTACCAGCAGGTAACCAATAATAACCCAAAACTTGTAATGAATGAAACAAATAAAATTTTCATTTTACTATAGAAAAAATAAATAAAAATGTTGAGGGTCTCCAGGATATCGGCTTATGCGGGGCCCCTATCATATATTTCCGTTCATTTTCCTCATATGCCAATACAGAAGAGATGCGAAAAAGTTTTATTAAGTAACGAAATTTTTTATTGAGGAACGAAGCGAAATCGTCAGAAGGGAAGGGGGGCTCAACTCAATAACCCCAATATCAGTAATGAATGTATCGACACAAAATTGAGTATGAGGATTTAGGAGCCACTATGTAAGTCAACTTTGATTATTTGCGCAAACGTTCGGCTGGTTTCGAAGGGAGGGCAAAAAGGTAATTGATTGAAAAAGTAATCAATTAAGTTTCACCGACGAATTTTTTTTTTTTTTTTTAATACCTAATTGTACTATAATAAATAAACAAATAAGATCAATTGTCATAAAATAAAGTAAAAATATACAAAACATAATTATAAATTTACATTTTCAATTAAAATTAAATTTATCTACAAAACGTACTCTACATTGCGATGCACATTTGCGATTATGTTTACGTCTTTATCGAGATTACATAGAGGGCACTTGAAGATTTAATTTGGGGGCCATGGTGGCCATGCGGGCTAGAGCATAGGGTTTTGGTCGCATGGTCTCACTATGGTTTACGGGTTCGGGAGTGAGTTTTATTTAGTAGGTAGAACTCCTCCCCGGGGCCATGGATGTCGTAAATAACTAGATAACACATTAACATGGCTAATTTGCACTGTACATAAAGCCAAAAAAAAAAAAAAAATAAAAAATATAATTTTTAAGCCATGGTTGATAGTTAATGTTTAACCTTAATATTGTTGTTATTTTCAATTTTGTTTCCATCCAGCACAAGTCTGTCCTTGTGAAAAGATCCCTGTCCCTTGGGGCGAGCTCCCTATAA
This sequence comes from Aradus depressus, assembly GCA_963662175.1. Classification (NCBI taxonomy): domain Eukaryota; kingdom Metazoa; phylum Arthropoda; class Insecta; order Hemiptera; family Aradidae; genus Aradus; species Aradus depressus. The sequence goes on from OY759215.1 coordinate 19,741,493, forward strand.
TTGATAGTAGAGCTGTCAGCCTGTCTAACTAGACTCTCCCATTTCCTAGTTTTCCTACTCTATCCCCCCCTCCACTAACCTCCAGTGTTCCTCTCCCAAACTACCCCTCTGCAAACCACCCTTCCAAAGTGTGTCAGTCACCTGCAAGATGAGCCTCTTGGTGTCTAATTTCTACTATATAGTTCATATGGAGCTTGAAAGCGCATAGAGATACCTAATTCATTTTGCGGCCTTCAATTGAAAAAAAAAAAAGGTTGCTGACCCTTGGTCTAGATACTAGAAAGCCTCATTTTAAACTTTTCTCAATCCTTTTATGTTCGTACACAACTGTGGATTTCGCAATAACTAAACTTCTGCATTTGAGCAATACATTGTTTGATGAGCGAGTTGTGATTGAGTCAGGACTGTTTGCCCGCTTTCTGCATCATTACTTTCATTAATGGCTTATTACTTGGCAGCCTTTTAAGAGTTACAAGGGCCTGGTCTTAACTGCTGCGCTACAGGATACTACCGGGAGCACCACTCCCCTCTCCCTCCCCCCATAGACTTGGTCTTGGATGGTGCTCTTGCCTCGAACTATTGTAGACTAAATATGCCTTTAGGAGCAGATATTGATGAGCCTTATCGCCCAGCCCTAGACGAAGAGATGCACTGACAGTCCAGAACAGAACGATTCAAGGTCATTGTCCAAGAATGGATAGATATAACGTTGATCACCGAATTCGGGTGGCTGAACGACCTACATATACTTTCGGATGTCCGGGTATGCCTCGACTTGACGTGGGTGCAGCCTGAACACTGGATGTCCTAGATACTATCAGGTCATGCAGACTTTAACTCCAAACTCTTCTTCTTTAGGAGGAAGAACAACGCACACTGTTCATGAGGGGGGCAATCAAGACTGCAGAACATGTAGTCCTCGATTGCACGCTTTACGACCAGTCTACCCAGTGTTCAGCCGGTTTGTCAGCTCCTGGCGAGAGCAGAAAAAATTGGAGTGACGGGCTGGAGCGACCACCGATCGCCACGGGGTGGCCGGCCGTTGGTCGTCCCCATTACTCAGATCCCGAGCTCCCTCTACAAAGACGGACGGTTGTTATTGCACACTTGCTAGGGCCAACCGAAGACAATAAATATAATAAAGGGTTATTAATTGGCGACAAAACATCAATTTTGAAAATATTTATAAGTATAATATACTAAGTATACGAGAAGTATATGAGAAGAATACGAGTATTTGGTATAACATTTTTGGCTGTAGTGCACATTGAGTATAAACCATAAAATAAGCAGATAATTTATTTCTTTATTGGTTGGAGGGTGTAAATGGACTTGTTAAATAAGTAATGCAGAGGTATCAGCCCAACAATACATTTTATTTATTCCAGAACTAATTTCGGTAATTATTTGTCATCTTCAGATAGTGAATCTTAAAGTAGAGAAGTTATAGATTCATCTCAGAGTCAAGTTGGATGGCGGTTCGATGAATATGTTCATAAAGATATCTTTTCAAATCGTTGGAAAATGATTCTTGACAGCTCAACAATTACACCGTAGTTTGGGAGATCATACTTTTGTATTAGCCTGATAAGATGTGATTAGATATGAAGGAGCCAAGGTGATGATGAGGTTCAGGACCCTGCCAATGCTGATTATCTGCTCCAAGTAAGAGAACTGAACCTGACTCACAGGTTAGATCTGGATCATGTGACCTTCCAGTGGACTCACTTATCGAACAGATACACTCCTTAGATAGTTCAATCATGTGAATGACCTTTCATATAGTCCGCTACACTACACAAGATAAAACCATCAACCTTATTTAATTGTTTCTTAATCGTGAGCCTACTTCGGTCCAATTATCACATTGAAAGAAAAAAATCATAAGAAGGAGAGAATACTTCTGAGAGACTTTAATGACAAAAGGAGCATTTAAGTTTTTTTTTATTATTGTTACTGAAATTAGCATTAAAGCCTATCTGTACTTCAGTATACAAAGACATTTTGAAATAAATGCTTAGAATAATTTTGTAATAAAATTGTCCTATATACTTGGGTCTCTGAAACGTGAAGAAGTTAAGAAAAGCTCACAGATTTTTATTGGTAGTAATAGCTAGCCGACTTTCGAGGTTTCCCGCATCATCAGACAGTCTATAAAATAGTTGATGAAGTTTCGCTGTAGAGATCTTCGATAGGTTTCTTAACGTAGACTGGATTTAAAAAAAAAAAAAAAAAAATCCAGTCTACGTTAAGAAATCTATCGAAGATCTCTACAGCGAAACTTCAGCAACTATTTTATAGACTGCCTGATGATGAGGGAAACCTCGAAAGCCGGCTAGCTATTACTACCAATAAAAATCTGTGAGAGGTCAGACTATCTTATATTTGATATCCTGTGAAATCTCACTACATCAGCCATCTTCATATTATTAACAAAAAGTATTCCTTTTAGATCTTTCCTGAAACAAAATGAGGTCTAATCATCATATTGAAAGAAGAAAATCATAAGAAAGTATGTTCGACTTCTGAGAGACTTTATTGACAAAAGGAGCATTAAAGTTTTTTTTAGCATTGTAAGTGAAATTTGCACTAGGTTGTCATATTTATACAATCCTCAGGTTACCTGAGATTACTTAAGACTGTGCTAACCTGACCCCTGGGCAGTCTTACCTTAAAATAACATTTACAAATATCTGAGATCAATAATCTAATAAAATAAAAAAATATATAAAAATAAAGAAAATTCAATAGTAATTTTAAGAAAAAAAAAAGTTTATAGAATATTATATATATATAATACTTTATATTACTTTTATAATACTTTATATTACTTTTATAATACTTTATATTACTTTATTATATATATATAATATTTTACATATATGTAAAATAAATAAGAAATATATGACATAGTCCACATATTAAAGTATAAGAAGAAAAATAAAATAAAATCATTATAATGAAAATACACAATATATATTATATAAACTTAGTGGTGAGATTACAGGGGAGAGAATTTGAATTGAGTTTGGCCGTTCGAACAATTCATATTTTTATAGCTCTCTTAATTTTCTGCTGTTCCAGAGAGTCAAGATGCCTACATTCTTCACAAAGATAGAGATATATTATTATTGAATATGTGACCCATATCGTTGATATGTTTAGGTAATGTCAATTCTTCACTTTTTTCCTTATATAAGGTTAAGAAGGTTAATATATTAATCTCAGCAATTAAGTAGTATTAGTTAGTTAAAAATAAAAATAAAGAAAACGTATGTTTTTAAAAAATATTGTCTATTTCACAAATAATATATAATATGGGAGTACTTTCGGTATTGCTACCATCTTCAGCCACGACTTAACAAATACTGAATATCTCTGCAAAAATGTTAAGTGTCATTAGTTAGTTAGTTAGCAATTAAGTAGTATTAATTAGTTAGTTATCAATAGTTAGTTGTTATAACTCATAACCGAGCTTTAACTATGAGGTCATATCGCCTACTACCAGAGCTGCCTTTTGTCACTCTGGTGGGGCCAACTTTACTGTGGAAGTCCTAAATTTTTCCAATCCAAGTTTATTCACCTTGAGTAGGGGTCTTTGACAAGTACCTGACATCGTACAAGCTCGGAACCATCGCTTAAAATTACATCCGAAGGACGGAGTGCTCAAGGTTTTTTCACCTCTCAGATAAAAAAAACTGAGAGCCTCAGCCGAGTTTCGAACCTGCTATCTTGAGCTCATTAGAAAAGCACTCTAGCTTTGAGCTTCCGGCTCCCTCAAAGGAAGTTTCCTATTAAAAAAAAAAGTTATCCATAAAAAATTACCCTATTATAGTAATAGTTTTTTTCATTTGATTGATTCCAGTATATGGTAGGGGCCCCTAGAAATTACCTAGTTTGCCTATATGGTAAACATGGTATTGTACCGTACGAATTAATGACTGAGTGATGTTGCAGCCCGTATTACAAGTACAACGTCCTTCAAATTAGCCATTGTTCATTTACAGTCGCTATCACAATATACTATAGTAATTTTTTGTAAATTTATATTTCAAATATTTATTTATAATTATCTAACAATTTTGACAGTTTTCTACCCACTAGTTATATAACTTCATTTTCTTTTCTTCTTTTTATGCTTAAGGAAAATTTTAAAACTTTTTGTTCTAGGCAACCTTGAAAACTGTTTTCCTTTGTTAACGATCAAAAAAAGTAGAAATTCGCGCAAATAGGCAACATATTATCTTCTATTGGAAAGAAAGATAAAGAACAATTTCAAATACCAATAACACGAAACATTCTGCTATCTCGACAATTGAAACAACACTCAATAAACAGAAAAATGTATAAACTACATTGTGAATAAAATCAGCTACAAATCTACGATCCATTCTACAAGTTTGTTGTCGGCATCACTAGCCATTCACTTAAGGATAATAGCCAGTGTCGCTAACCTCAAGGACAGGTTGTAGGTAATGTTGATATCTACTTATTTAAGTAGTGAAGAGGATAGTCAGTAGTTATCGTGATTTTAATGTACACTTTCTTTTACTACTGAAGTATAGGGGAAGTTATGTAATTGATCAGAAATTCCATGTTTTTTTACCGGAATTTCATATTTTTCCGACACACCGATTCCAAAAAAAAAAAAGTGTGTGTCTGTAAACACGATAACTCCCGATAGAATGAATATATATTAAGATGAAATTTTATGTTTATACAGAACCCCATAAGGACGTGAATATATATTAGATATATAAAGCTATTGATTTTCAGTCAAATTGGACAAAGGGGGAGATTAGGTTGGGGGTTGTCACAAAAACCCAAATAAGTCATCCAAGGTCCTCTCGTTCCTAGATTCGACGCTACCACTGGAGAGTGTACGATACTTCTCACCATACTTTTCCATCGCTACCACTAACCCTATTTTGGAAACGCTCATGGCCACAGCAGCTGATGAGTAAAAAAAAAAAAAAAAAAAAAAGCGCCGAAGTAATAAATATATCAACACGAAATTTTACGTGTATATAGAACCCCATAAGGACGTGAATATATAATAGGTTAGGTTAAGTTTTATGACTCATGCCCGGGGTTTAACTACGAGGTCGTATCGCCTACTACCAAGAGCGCTCTTTCGTCACTCTGGTGGACATGAGAGCCCGACTCTACTGTGGGAGTCCTAAATGTTGCCTACACTAAATTTTTAATCACCTAGGGCGGGGGTCTTTAACGAGTACCTGACATCGTACAGGCTCGGGACCATCGCTTAACGTCCCATTCAAAGGACGGCGTGCTTAAGTTTATTTTATCTCCCAGATAAAACAAACTAAGGGCCTCGGCAGAGTTTAGAACCCACGTTTGAGAAGAAATCAAGCACTGAGCTACCGGCTCCCTAAGAATGTGAATATATTATATGGATATATAAAGCTATTGATTTGCAGTCAAATTGGCCCAAGGGAAGGGGGAGATTAGGATGGGGGTTATCACAAAAACCCAAATAAGTGCCGAAATAACAAATGTATCGACACGACATTCTATATATTAATCCAAAACCGCATAAGGACAATACTAATCGATTTTAAGACGAATCGGTTCAGAATGGAGTTGGGGACTAGAGGAGGGGCTTAACCCAGAAACTCCGAAAACATTCGTTATAATGAATATAGTACATATATATGTATCCAGAACTCATTAAGAATGACACCTATTGTTTTACAAAAGAGTGGGGGGATTAGGAGAGGGAAAACAAATAAATTCTTGGCCCAACTCAAAAACCCTAATAACTATCGATGTTACGAATTTATCAACTCGAAATTTAGTATAATGAATCAGAATTTTTTTGAGGAACACACTTATTGTGGAGAAGAAGCCTTCGTAACGAATGGACGAATTAATACTAGGATATATTTTTTTTTATTTCATTATAAATGACTGTTTTACATAAAAACTTATTCGTCAAATTTTAAATAAATTCATACCAAAAAAACAGGTTGGAATTACATGTATTAAAGGATCTACGTTAAGGCCGTGTTGTAAAGAAAACGAAAAAATCGAGCGTTATTTTACTTCTTATTCACTTATTTTCCAAATTAAACATTATATAATTTTTTTTTAAATACCTATATGTATATAACATAATTCAATGTTTATTTTAGTGTAATGAGGGTACGTACATAAGTACATACCTCAGGTAGAAATTAAATTCTAATTTGAATAAACAATTTCTTGTGAATATTACCTTACGCATTTTTTTACGTTTGAATAAAATTTTTTTTTTTTAATGATATCTATTCTTCAAACATTTTAGGTTGGTTAGGTTTAGGTTAAGGTTTTATGTCTCATGCCCGGCCTTTAACTACGAGGTCATATATCGCCTACTACCAGAGCGCTCTTCTCTTTCGTCACTCTGGTGGACATGAGCCCGACTCTACTGTGGGAGTCCTAAATGTTGCCTACTCTAAATTTTTATTTACCTAGGGTAGGGGTCTTTAACGAGTACCTGACATCGTACAGGCTCGAGACCATCGCCTAACGTCCCATCCGAAGGACGGCGTGCTTAAGTTTATTTTACCTCCCAGATAAAATAAACTAAGGGCCTCGGTCTGGTTCCGAGCCCACGATCTTGAGCTCAGCAGACAAGCACGCATACCACTGAGCTGCCGGCGCCCTTCTCAAACATTTTATACAAATACTAAAAGTTTCTGCTTACACCATATAAGAATATAATAACATAGTATATTAACGTATGCTGTAATACAATAAATCAATTCTAGATTGTCTACTTGTAATTATCGTTACAGAGAGAGCGAAATCTTGGTTGATGAATTCGCGCTGGAGTAGAGAGAGAACATTGCCAGTGGTTCAGTAACGATTTTCTTTATGTTTGTACTGAGCAACTCTGCCACGAAACCGATAAAATTAATCTTAATCTAAGAAGAGTTACTTTTATATTACGGCATCCGAACTTTGAGACTATACAATTGAAAACCAAGGCAAGCCATCATTCACGAATCAGTCTTCGTCAAACAATACTCGTGTTTAGCGCTTATGCAACTTAAAACAGGAGGGACGAGCTGTAACAACCAACCAACTGGCTTTCTATAGGTTGCCAGTCTGTTCTACAAATCTACGGGTTATTAGAAAATATATAATTTATTTATTATATTTGCAGACCTCTCTCCTCATCCTGATCCAGTACTTTCATGACATCTCTTCAATCTTGGTATACAAAGTGGAGAATTAAGGTGAAAGACAAGAAGTCCGTTCACTTAGTATTCACCCATCGACGAGAATATACTTGCCTTCCCGTCTTTCTTAACAGTAATCGTATTTCTTCAAAAAACGAAGTTCACTATCGAGGCCACACACTTGACAAACGTGGACCAGACTGAAAAGACAAGAAATTAACAAACTGTTACTAAGACTACAGGACAAAAGATCAAAATTACCTCTGAGAACAAAACGACTAATATATAACGCAATACTCAAGCCTATATGGACTTATGAACTTTGGGATTCTGCCAAAGCTTCCAATCTTCAGTGCATTGAATCCTTACAATCCAAAATCTTTCACACTGAACTCGATATTTCCTTTGTTACCGAATTAGCTAAATCCAGATAGAAAAATATTTTTTCCTCCTTGAGTACCCACATTGATCCTCTAGTCCATGCCGTCCTTTCTGGCACACTTCCGGAATGACGCCTTAAGCGCCAATGGCGTAGATCAGGCAGTCACAGTGATTAGCCATAAATGAGTGCAACTCAGTTCCTACCACTGGGTGATTTCTCCTCTCTTTTCGACATTGCCATTTTTTCTCCTGCTAACAGTCATTTTAACATTCCTCTAACAAAGACAAGCACCAATCATGAAAAAATTCAGAGGCAAGGGGTTTTTTGTTTCCCAATTAAATCTTAAATCTGAAACCAGTTTTGAACGACACCCATTTTCAAACAAATTGGTCAAAGAGAAGGGGTGGCTTGTAGAAGGGGTTTACCTCAAAAACTCGAATAACTGCTGATGTAATGAATACAAATATATACAGCCTACTCCCACAAATAAAAAAGCCCACTGCAAAAACTCTTTAGTTAAAATGTATAAAATTACCTTTACAAGAAATTAAATAATGAATTATCCGTTGAAGATTAGCAAGACCATACTCTCCATCTCACAAAAAGTGGAGTAAGATTTCAATAAAACTTAAAAATCCTAATAAGTCTCGATGAGCTGAATATTACAATAATAAAAGAAATTTTCATAAGTACCTACCTAAATATAACAACCATTGATTTTCAGTCAAATCGGCTAAAGAAGAGGAGATTTTAGACGGAGAGTGAAAACTTACTTTGGAAATAATTCGGGTTGAATAATACATTGGCGGTGTATAACTGATGACTTATTTTCATAATGTTGCAAGGTCGAACTGTGCTATGAAGGCGAGCTTGACAGCCCACGATTTATGTATGTGGTCAGTAGTCACAATTAGATCTGTCAGGCTCAGTACTATAATATGTTTAATCTATGAATAAATGAAACAATTAATATTGTAATTAAATTAATTAAAACTATAAATATTACTACTATAAGTTGTCTTATTTATCTACTTTATTCTAGCCTCTGTATTTACGTTTAATTATTTATTTCATTTAATTTTTACATCAATTTTTCTTAAATTAATTCTATTTTAAACCTTGTCTGGGCATTCTCCCTTTTCTTTTATAGTCAATTATTTATATATTCTGTTATGTTCTGTATTTTTAAATTTATTTCTTTTTCTTATCTGTACTTGTATATACAATATATACGAGTATATATAAGATATATCAATTTATTTTCATCTGTTTATTTTAATTAATCATTTTTATTATTGTCTTATTCTTCTCCACTACCTACATCACTCATTTATTTATTTTTTTTCATGGAAGGCATACTAATATTATCTTTTCTTAATAACTTTTTATGTATTTATTCTTCGTATATTTTTCAAGAAAAGGTTGACTTATATTAACGTCTTTTTTAGAACACTTTCGAAGAAAAAGATGGGTTATGTGAACGTCTTCTTTAGTATACTTTCCAAGAAAAAGTTGAAAGTAATTCAAATATTGAGTATTTGACTTACATAGTTATATATAACGGTTGTTTGACTTACATAGTTATATATATCGGTCGTTTGACTTACATAGTTATATATAACGGTCGTTTGACTTTGAAGGGAGAGCAGAAAGATAATTGATTAATTAGTTCTGGGGAAGTACATAGACGGTGATTCACCTTTATGTATTTATTCTTCGTTTATTCTTCGAGGGCCTCGGTCCCAGAATAAAATGTATTTTAATTTAAATTAATTTCATTTTGTAAAGCGATGCGAGTGCTAGAGTCTTGTCTACGTATAATAACATATAATAAAATATAGTTTTCCTGTTCTTTTTCTATTCACTCTAATACAAAATTTTTAAGCTGTGATAGATAATTAAGTTCTGTAAAGTGCCAATTAAGAACTGCATGTAGATAAAATACACGTTGGCAAATATAATTTATAGGAACATTGTCATTATACATCTACACAGAAAAGTAGAGTTACATAAACAATTTGAATTAAATTTAATATGATGAAAACTCTGTTCAAAATGTATTTTAAATTTAATATGTATTCCAGTATATATGCTTCGAGAGTATTAACAGTGTGACAAAGTCATCTCTACTAGATTTTTAATTTTTTAAATTAAATTTAGATAGCCATTTTCTTGATTCTTTCTTTCAGAGGCTCTGAAATCTAAAAATTGCACACATTGTAATTATTAAAATATTCTAGAATTAATTATTATGTTTTAAGAAAAGAATCGCAGAATTGTTAATTTTTCTTATGAAATAGCTAAAATGTAGAAGTTTTCATAAAAACAGATGTTAATAAATTATTTAGTGAGGTTAATAAATATAGAAAGATTGGACTATTCGCTTTTGTTTAAAAAATGAATGGAGAACAAACAATGATAGAAAAACAGATGCCCGCGATCAGCTGTTTTATATAGACAAGTCAGAGTGGTGTTAGGGTTAAGACAGTTCGAGTGCCCAGTATAAAAAAAAAATTAAAGAAAAGATTACAGAAAAGAGACTATTGTAATTTTAGGAATTAGTAAGAATTTTTGTATATAATTTAATTTTTTGTTTTCCAAATTTAATATTTATTTTATAATGTAGATTATGTTTAAACAAACCCAATTTTTGTTTTCGATTCTATGGTATTCATTTTCCTTGTCAACCAAATAAGAAAATACCTTTGGATTAGGTTGAACATTTTTGCAAATTTAGAAAAATTTGATGGCATCTCAGAATTATAGGTGCCTATATATATTTTTGAAGAAATCCAAATTAAATAATTATTAATTATTTTTTTTTTAAATACGTGCACTTTTTTCAAAATTGCCCGTCATAAACTTTCTATTTATTTTTAATAGGGCCCTTTTCGGAAACTACTGTAGAAAAATTTAGTAGAATACCAGCAAACAATTTCTACAGGAAATGTGATAATATTTATTATTTTAATTATATCATATTTTTTACTATCACAAGGCATCTTTTCAATTTTTGATAATATTTCGGGGCACTGGTTCGTTCTTTGTGCACTAAGAAGGGACATGGAATTGTTCCAAAATGTTGAAATATATACACCTCTGTAAGAAATACCGGAAAAAAATAAACGTTGTCATTTTTTCAATCTAAAAATTCAGATATAAAAAGATTATACTCCATGTGAATAAAAACAACAACACTAAAATGGTCACCAAGCAGCCCAACTGGACCGGTTTTGGTCTGAACCAAGAAAACGAATTGATGTCTTCCAGTTTGTCAGCATGTTTACACAGAGGATAAAGTTAATACATGAACCAACTACCGATTTCTCCGTATCTGATATGTAACTTTGCCCCTATAAAATGTATCATCCCAGGCTAACTTTGTTAGTGGTACCTTGAAATTTGGCAGATTTTCAACACTATTGCATTAAGAATGTTTTCATTCTAGTGTATTTCTGTGCCGATTCGGTCCCCAAGAAAAGATCATTCTAAGAAGCAATTTTTACCAAAAATAGAGGCATTTTGTGAGGGTTTCTTATATTATTATCCCCTAATTCTTTTGGCTACTTTTACTGACATTTTTGACTCGGTCATAACTATTTAAATATTCTAATACATTTTCGATTTGTGTCAATATAAAGGAAAACTATATAACAAAACCAAAAAACCTTTTTAACATTCATATTGTCTAATTCGACAAAATATATACAAATATTGTTCCAGTTTTGTCTTATGTGAACTTCAGCACAAAAAGGTACATTTAAAGTTGCTAGGTTGGCATATTTATACCATTCTGAGGCTACCTGTGAAAATATATGAATTTAATATTTTCACAGTTTTAACTCAAATATTGTCATAGTTAGAATTTTCCGTTAAGGGCTTCCCTTCTTCATGCGGCTTCCTTTGGGAATAAAGAAGCCTCAGGTAATCTCAGGTTGCCTCATAATTGTATAAATATGTATATAGGTATACTATTTGTATATATTTTTTTGGAATTAGAGAATATAAATGTTAAACAAGTTCTTTGTATTTGTTTTCACTTTACTTCAATAACTAAGATAATAAATTTTAGAATTTCAAATAAGGGCTTTGGTTAAGAGAAAGTGGTATATAAATAACTAATTAAAACTAATGAGCTAAGTTCTCCCATCAGGTAGACTTGAAACCTCCATCTTTTCTCTTCAGTTTACCCAAACGTCAATTTCTGGTCTTCCCTGGAGGCCTGCTTTCGCAAGTTGGGGTAGGCTGACTTGAGAGATGTCAGTAACGACCCTGAGCAGTCCCCACCATAGCCTAGACATCAGATCCTGTCCTGTCCACAGACTGGGCTTCTCACACTACCCTCACAGTCAGCACATGGTCACCTCAGCCGCCTCCATCCCAGTTTCCCTCCCGCATCACGCGTAAACACGTAAGTACCCTATCCTATCATTCACTATACCAGAATTTTTATTGTAATAAATAATTATTGCTTACTTATAAATATATACACAAATAAAATTAATAAATGTAATTTTTTTGTTTTAAATGGCTAAAAAAATTGCGAATATAAAGTACTCAGCTTTGAGATCGGCTTGTATAAGGTGATAGAAATAATAAAAACTCCTGTTTCAAGTTATGCGGGCTTGAGAGTCTCTCGACGATGAAGGAGTTTTCTTCACTCAATTGTGTCCAAATTCACTGATTATAATCACTATTATTTCTCGTCGTGCCCAAATAATTAAGAAAAAAAAAAAAAAAAAAACCGTACATGATAACTTGTGAGTTTTTATTAATATTAAACAAGCAGATTAAAGGGGTTCGCTATTTTTACTTTCTTAAATACCTTTTTAAAGTATTATAATCGTTCGAAAATCCGAAGTTGATTTTTCAATTGAATTTCACATTTCAAGGTCCTCTGAACACGTTTTGAGCATTTTCACGATGATATATTTCTAACACAGAAATTATAGTAGCAATGAACTTGAAATTCAAGACGATGTCTCATGTGCGATCTTTGTTCTGATTAGATTTTGGTTGAAATCAAACGAAAATTAAGACATCTTTACTTCGGGCCTAAATACATTTTACAAGATACCACTTATATTTATGACCTAATCGAAATTATTTTTAAATAAAAGTTGTAGAGGCATATTTTATATAAAATAATTTTTTTTCAAAGATCTCTTTCGGTGTCCGAGATAAATGCTGAAAACGGTCCTAAAATGTACTGAAACCAATTTTTTAGACTTTTGCTTGTTTTACGCGAAAAAGGTTATTCTCATTATTTGCTACTATCAATAGGCACCAAAAGCCTTAGCCATGGAAACATCATAGTGTAGAAATGAATGTCATTGTATTGGACATATAAAACCAGTTAAACGTCATAAAGAATGGGTTTTTTTTTGATAG